>VZSE01015368.1:535238-614637 GCA_013398275.1 Promerops cafer | reverse complement strand
ATAATTTTAAAATTTATTATTTTATTTTACCTTATAGAAATGAAGAGATTTACTGCTGTGATTTAATATTAGGCTTTTAATTTACATCTGTTGCAAAACTGCCATAAAAATTTACTGATAAAGAGAAAAAGTCCATTAACACCACTCATCACAATAGTGAACAGTAAAAATTATAGTACTTACATATTTTAATCAGCTGTCAAAGACAGCCCATTTAGCCTGACTAACTGGAATTTGAAGAGTACTTTTTTTAAAGTCAAGGCATTCTCCATCAGAAAGATTTCAGACTGCAAAGGCATAGAGAAGTTTTTGTTATGAATTTTAATTTGAGTCTTTCTTAAACTACCCAAGACTGAAAGCAAACACTGGAAAATTAAAAAGTAAATCAAAATAAGCTATAATATGCATCGAATCTCAAGGATCCCAAATGAAATTAAACAGTAGTTTGGCATCTAGGATTCTAAGGGACTCCTGCCACTACTGATTTAACTGTTTACGGTACTGTGTGAGTCAAACAGATCTGTTAGTTCAGGTGCAGGATCCCATAGCTGCAGTTGCATACTTTGCAGTCCAGCCTAGCTTTATTCAGCTTTGTATTTATTCAGTCAGCTAAGTTGTACTAATGAGGCTCTCTGACAAAAAAATCTCTCTGGGGTTAGTCACGTGTCCTGGAAGAAATACAACAGACATCATTCTGATAATTTCAAAAGTTATTCCTAAATACTCAATAGCTGGAGATGCAAAAGACATTTTGATTCATCATGGATGTTACCTTGAGGAGAAATCCATTGTCTGATCATACAAGATGAGAACTCATACATATAATATATGGTGTTAGGGTGCATACTTGCCCACATCAGTTAAGCCCAACAGACACACAGCACTTGCACAGAAACAGGCAGCACCAACAGCCTCATCCTGTTTCTGCTCTCTGTCTGAGCAGGATGGAGGTTCATGGGCAGGAATACTCATGCTCACAGTTGAGCACACAGCTGCACACAGGTGCAGTGTGTCTCCCACCCATAGCAGGGCTCAGATGCCCAATCTGCCCAGTAACTGCTCCTGCATCCCAGCCTCCCCAGTTGCAGGTTCCTGGACACGTGAGTCAGTGGAACCACAGCCCCCCCCGTTTGCTGGTGCTCAGACCTGCACACACACACCTATAGGCATGTACAGAGCTGACTGACACTCTGTGCCCAGGACACCGCAGCAGCACCCACACGCTCACTCGCACACCTGCACTGGCTCCAGTGCTGCACTGCAGCCAGGCAGGCTCTGGCCCTGGTCCCACCTAGGGCTGGCATGGGGTATCACTCACTGGGGGCTCTCTGGTCACTGGCCCCCAGACACACAGTCCAGTCCAGCTGCTGGCACAACCATCCACCCTTGGCCCAGCCTGATACCAGCCACCCATGGGCCTTTACAACACTATTTACACACTTCCAGCTCTGTTTGTCCCTTTGAACCTTTATTTTCTCCCAGTTGTTCCTCCCCAAATCATCTGAATCCATCCCCTTCTCCACATCTGGTTTCTTCCCTAAACATCCCATGGTAAGACTTCTGCAATCCCAAAACGCTCTTCCCCAGCGTCCCCTAACACCTTCAACACCTCTAGGCAGCATGTCCATGGTCTGGAGGGGGATATGGAGCTGCTCCTCTTGGTCTACCAGGATGAGGGTCATACCTGGACACTGGGGCTGAGCCTTTCCTGAGACAGCCCTTAGTTTGTGTTCCACTTGTCCTGTGCTCCTCTGGGCTGGCAGAGACAGGGCTGTGATGGGCGATGACTCCCTGGGCTGGGGAGCTGGGGCACAGTCATGTCTGAGCTGCTCCGTCTGCCATCGTCTCTCTACTCCTTTGTGAATGTTTCGGTAAATTTTTACAACATATGACATGATATAACACAATATTTTATATTTAAAACTTCTATTTAAAATAAATATTATATTTGGAGACTAAATGTTTTGCAGAAGTGTAACTTAGCATGAACCTTTTTCATTCAACGTCTTTTTTATTAATGCTAAAGAAAACACAACTTCAAAGGAAAGCCAGTCTGAAGAAGAAACAATGCAAGATATTTCTTTTTGATTTTATATGAAAATTGCAATTATAATCACACAAATATCCTATAATTATCTTCAGTCATAAAATGTACTGTATTGTGCCTACTGAGATCCAGACCAGAGAATCTGTTCTAATCAGTTCTCTACACTCTCAAATGTTTTCTGTGTTGCTTTATTACTAATGCCACTTCTTTCAGAAACTGTGTCCCTGAGGCTCTGACAACTTTTAAAAGATGTTTTGACAGCATGATTCAAATATGAGAATTAGGAAAAATTCCTATTAATTTCAAGGATGTCAGCTAAAGTGTCTAAAATTAATCCAGCATCTGGCTGCAGACAGTGGGCTACAACATAGTAAGAGCCCTTTAAAACACCTAAACTGTAGGAAAACTTGTTTGTGCCTGATACACTGCTGTGGCCACACATCACCCCCAAAGCTTTTGTGAAAGGTAAAATCCATACAGAGGGCAGTCATAGAGACAAGGAATGATTTTCAAAGGCATCCATAACTTTTTTAGATGTGATTTTTCACTCACAATGAAAACTCTTGAGGGCAAACACCAAGTGTCCAGCTAGCTGCAAATATTCACACACAATAAAACCAGAATCTCTTTGACAATAATTTTTCCCTATCAGCCACCAAGAAGCCATGTTACTGAACCCAGTAAATCTACTGAGATTCTCTAGAGAGCTATTCAGGGAAGCCAGAATAATATAATCTTCAACAGCCTTCTCTGCCTAAGCTTCCTTCTATCCTTGATGTGCTTTTCCTTTGTGGCCAACATCAGGTAGTACATCCCTATTCCCTGATGCTGAACTCTTTGAATCTCATTTATTTTCATTGCCGTCTTATAACCTTCTATCAGTCTTATGATGATGTTTTGAAATGCACTACAATAATTTTCTGAACTGTTGTAGGACTTCACACAGAATGGGGGGGGGGGGGGGGGNGGGGGGGGCACTGTTATTTTTATGTCTCATTTTTGTAGTTCGGACATTGCACTTTTTCTGTAGATCTTTTTTTTTCTCTTCATATTTTTTTTACCTTCACAGAAATGGATACTGAGGACAGTTAAATTTAGGTATATATCTTTATCTGAAACTGATATTAAAAATGCTCTCAGAATCAACAACTTTAACTGCTAACAGAAATGCAAAATAACCTCCTGGAGATGTTTCATCTCTTCTGGAAACAGCATGGATGCTTCTCGTAGGAGAATCTCGGTTTTCAGGTGCATCAACACAGAAACCTGGCAAGCATTTTGTGTTCTCTGCCTGGTCTTTTCTAACAAAAGAGTTGTACACACACTGTCATCCAAGCACACATGAATAAAAGGACTTACAAGTTCATGAATTAATAAGGGAAAAATATAGAGGCATTTGTGAAAAAGTCATAAATACAAGATAGAAGAGAGGATAACAGATGAGTTTCACTCACAGGGGACAAGTTTGATTGTCATAGTTACATGTACATATCCCAAAATTTTAAGTGATTCTTTTTTAAAATATGGACATCTTAGATTTTACAAGGTATTGAATGTCTTAAATGTTTGTTTCCAAGTCTTTCTTTCCTATAAATAATTTTAAGGGACTGTAATCTGGTTCCCTGGTTACAATGGCCCACGACTTCACTTTCATTGCCCATTGAGAACTGCACCATCACTCTCTTCAACAATATTTTCACTTAATTCACATAAAAACCCATAGAGTTCCTTCAATATAATAACACAGAAACAGTTGTTGGGATCAGTAGAAAGGATTTTAGTATATCACCTGAACTTCAATAGGTGTGATGTTTATCTGTAAAGATTACAAGGGACTTAAGTGTAGCAGCATAAAGAAGTATTTTATGCTATCAAAAGATATTCTTATATTGTGAACTCCAATCACAATATTCAGTCTTATGAATAAGCAACTAAAAATGTATTTCTTTTATGTGCATTCAAAATGCAGTCTGTGTAATCAGAATCAACTGGCTAATGTATCAGTCTGTGACAGTACACTACTTGGCAAGAAGGAAGCTTCAGGGAATATCCCAGTTTCACAAGTGTGAATGGATGAAAGTGAAAACTGAAAATACATTCTGTTAACCAAGTATATGGTTATCCTTTAGGGTGCAATTTGGCAAATCTGTTACTCTAGTTCTTCCTCTTTTTTTCATTTAAATTTACATTTATTCAATACCAGCCCCAATAAAGTACAATTAAATCTATTCAGATCATGCAAGAAGAGTGCACTGTGTGTGAGATTTGAAGAAGTAAAAAAGATTGCTTAAAATAAAGCTCAGCTGTGCTACAAGTAGGAGCCAAAGAAATAAATAATCAGCAAAAATGAGTCTTGTTTGTAATTCACCAAGAAGGCTATATTAAAATAGTTAATGTCTTAGAGGGAAAAAAATGAAGTCAAGGAATCCAGAAATAATTTGCATGAATTTTCCATAAAGACATATCTGCGCACTCATATTTCAAACTACTTCTAATACTCCCAATGCTTTTCTGAACTTGCTTGTTCAAAGACTCTGCATGTTCAGTGTTGTCTCATATCAAAGATTGTTCTGGAAAGAAGCTGGCAGGTTCCACACTAGTTCATTTTAGAAGCATGAATACCATTCATTAGAATAGCTTTTGAAATGTATTGCTTGTGGCATTTGGGTGAATGGTGCATTTGTAGCTGATGTAAACCATTCCTTCTTCACTTGCTTAGTTTCACATCTTTTTGGAGATGGCTGCAGTCCACGGCTTGAACCCCAAAACACAGTAGTAGTGGGACAGTCAATAAAAGTAATATCATGTGTTGGAATATCACTAATAGAAAACCCAGCAGGTAGTGCCTATTATCAATAATCAAGACAGAAAATGCCTCCACATTAGAAGAGAATTATCTGAGAAATTTCATTGCACAAACAATTCTGAATCATATTTTTGGCAGCCTATTATTAGTCAACAGCTCATGATCATTAAGCATACCCCAGAAGATAATATCTAGGAATTTGTTAAGAAAAGACTTTGCATTCCCTAAAGAAGTTTAACCCTGTATTTTCAGCCTTCCTATCTCCTTACCATAAAAAGCTGGTTGGTCCTGCATATATACTCTTTTATACTGAAAATTAGTGTCAATGCAGATAGTTTCTTGTTTTTTATTCCTAAAATATAATACAGGCGCAAATGTTTGTGCATAGAACTATAGTTCAACTGGGGCTGAAAATATGCATGGGAACTTTTTATGGGGCAAATTGAATCTGCAAATGCAGCAAAAGTGTGTTACAATGTAAATAAATCCATTCTTTTCATTCTTACAACCAGTGGAAATGCCAGAAAATGTGGGTTTGGTCCTTTCTAAATGATTCGTATGTAGGCTGAAGTCACCAAAAAAGAAAGTCACTCTTGCAGGAAAGGTGAAGTTAGGGCTATTGCATTAGGAAGAAGTGCAGTCCAGTCACTGCAAATTTGTAGAGAGTAAAAGCAATTAGGGCTTTGCATTTATGCTATGTGATTTTCAGGGGTTGCTAGTTCAGACTAATGTGGTTCTGACCCTCTGAACTGACTTGCTGTGTGCAGTTGGATCACAGGCTTTGTATTTTGGTGTGAACCAATGTACAGGAACTAGAGGTGACTGGGAGAGTCACTTGAAAAATGCACTTTTGATCTAAAGACAAAATCCTAGTGCAAGTAATCTCTTTATGCTGAAGAAAATAGAGCCTACCTAAAGTCAGACATCTGCCTTTGGTTTGCACCTTTGACCCATCTGAATTGGTAGACCCCTTCAAAAAGATAGTCCAAACCACTGGTTCAAAGAGAAGGAGCTTTAATTCTTGTTTACCAGGGCAATTTCACGTTGCATTCCTAATTAAACATGCACCGAACTAGGGGTGAGATTAAAGATCACTCACTTCTTAGGTGAGGCTGGTAAATTAAATATTAATTATGCAAGGACATTCATTGTTCATATGAGCAAGCAGAAAGTAGGTCTCTTTTTTTTTTTTTTTAATGTCCTAACCAGGCCATATTACTTGCAATAAATATTTCAGTGTACTACACAAGGCGAATTTTCTTCAACAGGATAAACTGAGAGCAACTCGCTGCAGAACACCCAAAAAATGGTGTTTTTACTCCTCAGACTTAATCTGCAGCACCAGAAATAGGAGAGAATTGCATTCCCAGATACAGGCACAGACTATAATTTAATGACTTGACCACTTTACTGCCAGAATAGAGGTGGACTCAAATTTCCCTAAGCAAAAAGGAATTGACGTCCAAGTCCCCTCCAAACACGTTCAAAAAAGGAAGGTGCTTCCAACTCCTCAGCATCTTCAAACATCTAGTGCTCTGTCTCTTTTGGCTTTGCACGTGTTTTTCTATGTAATAGATATAATTGGAATGTCACGGTAAAAAAGAAAAACCTGAAGTGAGAGTGATGTTTGTACCTCTACTGAGTCCTTATAAAACTGTGTTTGTTCAGAAACCTTTTTTCATTATAATTACCATCAGTTTCAAGGCAAAGATCACATGAAGAGGAACTGAACATTATAGCATATCATTTTACCCACTTCACTGGCAGGAGGGATGCAAGTGAGGTACACAAAAGCCAAATTAAGTAATTGTGTCCATTTGAATCATGGAGGGTTTAACTGGTGTTTTCTGAAATTATATTCAGTTCAATTATTATTGGCCCTGTACTGCTGTTTAAATAAATAATCATTAAAATGTGTTGCAGCTATGTGTCATCTTTATCTTAACGGTTTTATTTCACTATCTTTGTAGAAGCCTCAGAGCATTCTTAACTAAGAGTTTAAGTCTAATTTTGCATTTCTGCATAATAGGATGAATATTAACATGAAATACTAATACTCTGGGATTGTAGAGCCTTCTTACTTTCCCCACCTTGTGCCTTTTCCTCTTCATAAATATACAAAAAACCATCTCACTGCTCTGTTAGAAATCTCTTTTAACACTTTGTTCTCCTGAAATGCCTTTAAAAACCCATGGAAAAGACCTAGGAATAAGTGTCCTGTGAACTCTCTTTTTCATGGGACTCCCATAATTATCCTTACAGGAGTATTTCATACCATATCAAACCCCTTATTTTAACACAGCATTTAAGGAAACAGATTTTGCCTAGCAGAGCATGGAATATCTTTCAGTACTATGCAGCCACTGCTATGCAGCCCCACTGTGACCAGCGGGCAAGCAGTGCAGCAGTGGCTACGCTCATTTCCTTGCAGGAAGCCAGAGATTCCCCATCTGTCCTTACCTGCTCAAGTCCTCTGCTGCTCCCAAGAGCAACAGAAGCTGAAGGTCAAACAAACTACAGCCAGGATAAGGATAAGGAGCCAGGAAGAAGCTGTGGTGCTTCTTTGACAATCCAAAAGTACCAATTCTATTGCAAGGCAGCGTAAGAGGGTGTTTAACAGGGAGGTACAAGCATCCTGGGTCCTAGTACATGGCTATAACCTGTGCCCTGGCTGCCTCCCATGTGTCTCCCTGTGTCAGTGATAAGCCCCTCTCCCTCTCTCAAGTGCAGGTAATGCTTTCCAGTTCCTATCACCCCCTTGCTTCCTAACACGCAGTGAAGCTGATTTCTAACACCTTGTTTCTAGCATCTTATCTTCTAAAATCAGTACCCATATTGTGAATCGTGGCACTTCTTGCCCAGCAAATCAGAGTTCCCACTAAAGGTAGATTGGTTAGATTTTCAATGTATTTCATAAAAAAAAAAGTCTTGCAAACAGTAAGCAGTTATACATACATATATACATACATAGTTGCATCTATTGAATGCAGGAACACAAGCAGGACTATATATGTGTATTCACTAATTTATCATCGAAAGTTCAAAGGAATTTGTTTAATTTACTGTGCTTTTTAGCTAAAGTAATACTTGTACGCTTAAATGTTTGTAATCATTTAGTTGTGATCATGACATACATCGTCTCAGAGAATGGACAGTACTCAGATTAAAATATATGATAAAGACCTATAGAATGCAAATTACAGACCAGGCAAATGTATTTACATAATTTGTTCAATTCAAAGTTAATCATAATTTATGCCACTAAATGGAAAACAAGATCTATTCTTTTTCAGATTTTTGCTTGTGTTTTATGAAGAATTTTTCTTGGTTATTTTTTTTCCTTCCAGAAGTGCAAACTTCTTCCTGTCAGCGATTATGCTTGCCTTGCACAGTAGAGGACAGCGTGCATTTTTTTCTTTTACTGCTGACTCTATCCACATTTTGCCTGATATGCTTTTCCATCCTCACCTTCACCTTCTGCACCCTGTGAACACGAAAGATAAAAAAATAGATTAAATACAAGGCACCTGAAGAAATGGGGATGATCACAAGGTTTTCTTTCCTGTGTTCAAAGAAATATTGTCACTGTCTCCAGTAAAAAAAATCTCTCATATACATGTGGGGTTCACATGAAAATGTATGACTACATTGCAAAATGCAAATTCAAATTTGTCTTAGTCTCTTATTATTGATGCTTACTAATTGCAAGTAAATGTAGCATTTGTCATGCATAAAGGTAGCAGAACCTGACCTCCAAAACTCCGGGCACATGCAACTTTTGTGTATTGGCCATGAGTTTTATTTGAATAAGATACCTTAAAACCCTTCTAGAACAATTGTATTCTGCAATTTTAATTTTTAGTGCATGTTATGAAGAAAATATTTATTTTGCATAATAGAATATATTCCTCTTCTGATTTTTATCTGTTAGACATCCTGGATTTTTTTGTCCTCATATTTTAAAGTGCAAAGAGAATTACTTACTCCTCCAAATACTTTCTTTCTCATCATAAAAGAAATAGCTGTACATAACAATATGTGGTTTGGCATTGATTTCTACCAGGGGTGTTGATTTATGTACTGCTGTAGCACAGACATTATGTCCATGTATGTGTGTTTGTGTCTCTGAGATAGAGACCTTTTCTCTCTCTTTTCTCTCTTTTTCTGGCAAGCTGAGCAGAAGGATCTATTTTTTGACAGGCTGCCACTCTCAAGAGGGCATAAAATCTGCATTTCCTTTCATCTCTCTGGATTAGTGGATTATCCTGCAGTCTGTTTGGTGACTGAGATACTTTATACCCTTCATCTCTGAGTTCTTAAAACTAATATAACAACAGCAGGTGTGTTTCTAAGATTTGGCACGTGTTGGAGAGTGAGAGGTTTTATCACATGGCTGATTGGTATCTTAAAAGCTCAATTTTTTTTTCTTTTTACAGAGACCTCATTTTAGCAACCAACAGTATCATAATAAGAAAGTCACACTTTTTATTTTTGCTTCATTTTGTGATAAAAGTAAATCAAACAACAAAGTTGGAAGCCTGCCTCTATTATTTGATCTAGTTTCAGAAGGGAGGAGAGATTGGAGACTACAGAAGAAAAGAAGAGAATTAATTAGAGCAGCTAAAACTGTGTAAAGAGGAGGGTTTGTATGATGGTCTCAAGTGTAATGCTGGAATAGGAAACAAAATTTAATTTAAGAAAAAAAACACAACAAAATCTTTAGAAGAAAGTTCTGTTCCAGTTAACTGTCTCCCAACTTTAATTTACTAACCAAATTCTGACAGGTCTAAAGTGAAGGACTTGCCATCACTCCCACTGCACAAACAAGTACCAAAGCAACTGAAAAAAACAGATGGGGTATCCTGCCATTCCCTACTGCCAGCCATGCCCTCTCTCACCCTGGTTCTCACCTTCACCTAAAGAACCTCAGTGAGCCTGGACCAGGTTTCCTGGGCCGTGTGTGAGGTTTTTCCTGCAGATTTTTCAGGGAGGTAAAAACCAGCAAGTGGCCAGAGATGTGGAGCAAAAAACAACAACAACAAAAAATCAGAAATACCAAATGAACAGAAAAAAGAAAATTAAAAATGCCTACAGAGCAGGATTTGAATGTTGGATCTCAGAAAGGCTGAAATGTAAGGGTTCTGTGTAGTTTTAGGTACGATTTTTCTTTTTCTAGGTGTTTTATTTTAAAATCAAACCCTTCTCCTATTTTCATACTCAGTTGCTAATCTATTTTATCAATAATTAAATTCTTCCATCTATCACAGAATGTATGATTCAATTAATTTCTTATCTGTGTTTCTTAAATACCTTATTACGCTTTTTTTTTGTCCTGGTTTCTGCTGGGGTAAAGTTAATTTTTTTCTCCTAGTAGCTGGTGCAACCAATGCTGTGGTTTGGATTTAGGGTGAGAGCACTGTTGGTAATGCATTGATGTTTTAGTTGTTGCTGAGCAGGGGCTACACAAAATCAAGGCCTTTTCTGCTCCTCACCCCACCACGCCAGTAGGGAGGCTGGGAGTGCACAAGAAGCAGGGAGGGGATGGAGCTGAGACAGCTGACCCCAGCTGACCAAAGGGATATCCCAAACTACCTGGCACCATGCTGAACAATAAAAATGAGGGGAGCTGGCTGCTGTCTGGGGACAGGCTGGGCATCATTCATTGGACAGCAAGCAATTGCATTGGGCATCATTAGTTTTATATGCTTCTTATAATTATCATTATTATTATTATTTTCTCTTCCCTCTTCTGTCCTTTCAAACTGACTTTATCTCAAACAATAGGTTTTACCTTATTTTTTCTGATTCTCACCCCACTGTGGAGGGAGTGAGAAAACAGCTGGGTGGTGTTTTGCTGCCTGCCAGGTTAAGCCATGATATTTTGTTTCCGTATAACCTCTGATGATTCTTAAACTTTTCAAACTGCTCTGTGACATATTTAATCTTTTATGTGTGTGCTTCTCAACAAAGGTCTAAATTCTGCTCATGTCCTGCATTTGGAGTTCAGCTGAGATTTACATATCATCTAATGTATGTTCTGTCCCGTGATCATCCTTTATTATTGGGCAGGCTGAAAGTCTCTGAGACCTTTCACAAATCTTATTGTTTATTTCTGGTAGTGTCAGCAATGTATGGAGCATTTTTGGATGCACAAGACTGAACAGCAATTTCCCAAAGAAGATCATGGAGTTTCTAAGGAGAGCAAGCCCAGAGGAGAAAAACAGCAAAGGGATGTATGTACAAATCTCCCAGCTAACTCTACTGAGTCAGTAGCAATATGTGGCAACCTGTGCACTCTAATTAAGAGCACAATAAAAAAAGGAATAAAATGCTGTCTTGTAATTATGCTCATTGCATTCACAAGTTTTGGGGTTTTTGTTACACTTTATAGTTTTATCCCTTAAAACAATTAGATACTAGCTTTTTGTTTTCCACTTTGCCAAAAGAAAAATTATTATAAATACTTGGAAATTGATTTAGATGTTGATGCTAAATGACACTTAACTACATGCTTAATTTTCAGAATGGCCTTGCATAACTGAAACATGAATAAAGGCTTTAGTAACACTCAAGAATAAAGACAGTGTCTAAAGATGGTTGCTGCACAAGCCAAACTAAATAAAAGTGGTTGATGGGAAGTAAAACCCTCATTTTTTAAGGCCTGGCAAGACAAGAAACAAAGACCATAAGTTTTAAAGCTGCAAATAGATTGCTATAGTATAGTCCTAACATATGGCTTAGAGAACAGCTCAGACAAGGAAACAAGATACAAGACTCAAGCAGGTGAAATGAGGGAGAGCTTGTTTTAAGTGCACTACTCTTTACATTGATATCTCAGTTTGATATCTGTAGTAAGACATTAGAAGCAATGAGAACAGAAAAAAAAGCAATCAAGTTAAGGAACTGAATTCTTTAAGAATGAGAATGAGGAAAGAACAGAAAGTTGCCACTAGTACAGCATGAGATAGCAATTAAAATAGGTAAATAGCTGGAAAATATGTTACCTTCCTTGAGACAGTCCAGAAACGTGGTCCATTGGAAAGGAAGTGAAAAATATACTGATGTCAAGCAGGCTAAGAAAAAGGAACAGTCACCCACTGCAGCTGTGGGATTTAACACTTGGCAAAGTCTGTTGTCACTCACAAGAAAATAGATTCAGTTTCTAGATTCCCACCTAAAAAGTTTATTTGCAAACTGATTATTTCAAATTCCAACTAAAACAAAATAGCTGAAACATTTAAAAATACATTCTTTTGCTTCTGTGCATTTCCTTGACATTGTTGCATTATAATCAGCATTCTGTGCCAGGATCAGTGGTGGAACTTTGTGAACAGTGCAGGGCTGTGATACACTTAACAATAAAAAGGTCCATTTTAAAAATACAGAATACTCACTATTTTCCCTTTTTAACCATCAGCTTTATTTGGCCATTATTATCATAAATTTGCATTACATTATACAGATTCATAAATAATTCCAAGTGTAAAATAACCAGAAGGTATTAAATTGGGAGGTAGGTGCTCCCATGAGAGAACTGCATGAAAGATGCAAGAAGACTCATATTGTGAAAAAAGGCAGCTGTTATTAGGTTAACCAATGTCTAGTTCCAGACACTGCCAACTGCTTTCATCTAACAGCAGGACCCACAAGCTCTGCTGCATGGCCTGAGCGTGGTTACTGACTCACTCTTTGAATCTTCCTGGCTTAGAAGGCAGAGTAGGTGAAATCAACGAGGGGTGTGTGTATTGTGTTTGTGCAGCCAGGTTTTGGGAATGCGCAGTTACAGGGGTGGCTTCTGTGAGAAACTGCTGGAAGCTTCCCACTGTGTCCAAAAGAGCCAATGCCAGCCAGCTCCAAGGTGGACCCGCTGCTGGCCAAGGCTGAACCCATCAGCAGGAGTGGTAGGGCCTGCGGGAGAATACAGTGAGGAAGGGGAAAAAACCCCTGTGCAATGGCAACCAGAGAGAGGAATGAGACTATGTGAGAGGAAAAATCTGCAGGCTCCAAGGTCAGTGAAGAACTAAGGGGAGAAAGTTCTCCAGGAGCAGAGATTCCCCTGCAGCCCGTTGTGAAGACCATGGTGAGGCAGCTGGGCCCCTGCAGCCCATGGAGTACCCCTTGCTGGATCAGGTGAATGCTTGTCTGAGATGAAATCTGTGCTGCAGCAGGCTCCTGGCAGGACCTGAGCCACCGAGGAGAGAGGAGTCCACCCTGGAATACCTTTGCTGCTAGGACTTGTGAGGCCATGAGGGACACACACTGGAGCAGCCTGTTTCTGAAGGACTGCAGCCCATGGAAGGAATCCATGCTAGAGCAGTTCATGAGAACAGCAGCCTGTGGGACAGATGCATGTTGAACAAGGGGTGGAGGACTGTCTCCCATGGGAGGGACCACATACTGGAGCAGGGGAAGAGTGTGAGGAGGAAGGAGCAGCAGAGAACTAACTACAAGCCCATTCCCTGTCTCCCTGCATTGCTGCAGTGGAGGAGGTAGATAATTTTGGACTGAAGCTGAACCTGGGAAAAAGGGAGGGGTGGAGGGGATAAGAGAGGGGTAGGAGGAAGGTCTTTTGTGGGGAAGGGTTTTAAATAAAACTTGGGGTTTTGTTCTCATTCTCCTACTGTAATTTGATTGTAAACAAGTTATTTAATTTTCCCAGTCAAGTCTGTTTTGCCCATGACAGTGGCTGGTGAGTGCTCTTCTACCTGTCCTTAAAATGGAGCCTCGATCTTTTCATTATATTTCCTCTCCTCTGTACAGATGAGAAGAGTGGCTTGGTGGGGCAACTGGCATTCATTCAGCATCAACCCAGCAGAGTAAGAAAGGTATCCTACATTCTTTACTCTCCTGGAGGTATCTCCCAGAAGGTAAAGGGCCTCTCATATAGAAACAGTTATTTACAAAGTCAGCTGATGTATCTCAGGAAGGGCCTAACACCCAAGGCATTGTGTTCTCATACATGTAGCAGGACTCGAATTATAAAGAGACTTCAAGATGATATTGGAATATCATAAAACGAGGTTTCAAGGACAAGTATGTCCATAGTGTTAATATGTCCAATTCAGAGAAACTTTCAAGAGCAGCTAAAAGAACAGTATAATGTCAAAACTTGAGCTTCAGGAGTTTCAGACTTGCAGAATTTAAAACATTTTGATTTTTTAGTTTAAAAATAATGTTTAATTTCAAACTTCCCTGTGACATGTTGAATACTTTTTATTTCCTCCAAACCAAACAGTCTAATCAACTAAAAATCCCTTCTATTTCAATATTGGGATGGAATTAAAAATTAAATAATTTCAAACTAAATAATTTTATTTTAATATATCGGTTTGGTATATTAAAAATTAACAGACTCTAAACCCATTCTCACTCAGTTTTATTCTAAAGCCCCGTCCAAGTCAATGTTTTCAACGTAACTGTTCCCTACTCCATAAATATGATATAGATTCCCTTTTTCTTACTCCATGACCTTGTATATGTTCAGATTAGCCTTACCATATCTTTACCAAATGACGCATCGTGAACTTTATTAGTAAACTGCCTCTGTTATTATTTATTGCTGTACCAATGTTTGTGTCACCCATATATTTATCTGTATTGATTTTATATTTTCTTCTAGAACATTGATAACACTGGTCCCCGATGGATAGCAGGAGAGTCTGTAAGCTGTAAGCTTCCTTTAAGTACAGTAAACAACAAGCACTTGACTAATGAGTATTTAATATAACTAATATGGGTTTTGTGAATGTTCTTGTTATGGCATCTTAAGACAAATATCTCTGTGTTCTATCTCTAGCTATATTGTAATATCTTAGTTACTATCCTAAGCCAAATGTCATATCATCAGAAATACACCATTTGTTTGATAAGAGCTGTTTATTATAAAACTCTACTAATTGCCACTAATTATGCTACTATCTTTACTGATTATATCCCATATGATACTCAACTGCTTCTGAAGATGAAAGCCATACTAGCTTATCAATGCTTTGAGAGTTCACACTCAACCTTTCTTAAATTTTGGTGCAACAAAGAAATACCAATTTTTCTAATGAAAAAGTAAGTAGCAGAGAACTGGAAGGAATGCCCTTGGCCCATTCCAGCTGTCACAGTCAGTCAAACTATGCAGTGCTTCTGTATGCATATTGATTTCCAAATTAAAAGCAATCTGGTGTTTTTGCCCTCACTGTAATTATTAGAAGTTTGTGCCAACTTTTTCACATATCCACCTTAAATATATTTTCCTTTAGGTCAATTTATCATTTACTGTCAATGGTTAAACTCCTTCCCAAAGAATTTATCTTGCTCTTCTCCTAAGAAGTATTTGTACAGTTCTAAATGCCACAGTTTTATGTCCTTCATCTTTTCTGTTGCTAGGCTCAGCAAGGTACCATATGATAGTCTAACCATTCTGCTGATCATAGTATTAGCTTTTCTCTACACCTGTCCTGAATTAATGGAATACATTTTCTTGTGCATGACTAAACTATACCCAATATTTAGCAATAACCTCATTATTTTGTATTTTTTCTATTTTAATTGGAAATACATGACATGAGCTGAAGCTTATACTTCTTTTTTTTTCCTAAGACACACTGGATCACTGTCTCACAGACATTTTCTGATTGCCTAATACACCCATCTCTTTCTTTTGCTGTGTCATTTCAAATGAATGAGGCCAGTTAGTAGTTCTGACTCCAGATCAGTAGTTCACAGCCAAAGGTATTCCAGTGATCCAGTCCTATGATTTAAAATTGTTTAACTTATTTAATGGTTACTGTTAATCAGCCCTTTGAGCTACTAAGAGAAGAGAACATATTTCATTTTCTCTGGAAGATATGAATAAATTACCCCACTTCTTTCCAAAGACAGAGAGGTGTTCAACCAAATGTTTCAGACTCCTCTGTATCACAAGGATGATCACAATTTTCAAGATTTTATGCAGACTCCTCTCCAAATTTATGAAGGATCAAATCATCCTGATGATAATCCTCTATATATAGTATCAAGGAATTTTGTTATCTTTTTATTTGGATGATTAGAAACACCACAGGAAAAAAAAGAGTGGAAATTGAGAATCCACAGAAATTCAGAGTTAAAGTCATAATTACCTAAAAATTTTGCTTTAGGCTCTTCTTCTGTGTATCAGAAATACGTGAAATGTGAATTTTTACAGTGGTAATGCTAGGTGGACTTTGGGACTGGATGATCTTGAAGGTCTCTTCCACCCTGTATGACTCTATGCTTCTAACTTTAAAGCTCTTTTCTCAAAAAAAATCCCTCTTTTAGGTATTTTGGTGTGTTTTGGGGTTTTGTTGATTTTCTTATGTTTGTTTATTTGGAATTTTTTCTAAATAAATGGAATATATCTGCATCTGTTAACCTTGCAAACAATTTCAAAAGCTTTTTTAAAAGACATCTGGGACTTCCACTACGGATCTTGTAAAATGTATGTGGTGGAAGTAAGAAGGCTTTGGGAAAATGGAGACTACCTGGAAGTGAAACATCATTTCAATTCCAAAAAAAACAGGTTCAAATTTAATAATAAAAAAATAACAAAGAGATACGACTAATATATTGTAGAAATACACAGAATACTTAATCTGTATTTGTTGCATGGCAGAGCATAAAAATATGATACCACTGGCATGGCAGCTGGTCTCCCTTTTTAATTTGCCACTTAGGCACTTTCAATCAGTGTGCTTCTTCCCCTATCACACAAATTTATGAGCTATGTGACTACTGGCTATTAGAGCTTGTTAATATGTTTTAAATTCTGGCAAAAATGACAGGCAAAACCAGACTAACTGAACTGTACCAGCCCACTGATGCTACTAAAAATGTTCAGGCCTTCCTGGTGAAATAAACCTCAGGCTAGAATAATTACAGATGAGAATAAAATTGCTTACTGAAAGCTGCTAAAAGCCTTAACTGTAATTGCCTTCACCTTAGGAACTAGTAGGCAGCATCCTTGAGTATGATCTGGTAGGTGACAGGCACTCCCACGTTTTACAAGTGAACCTCTCCAGACCTTTTATATCATGGAGGGACTCTTCCACATGCAAAAGAGAAGCACTGCAACAACTCTGGTCATGGAGGGTCTCCAGACTAGGCAATAAAACACAGTTTTATATTTAGTACTGATATTAACCAGTGAACTAGAACTTCAAACACGTCTTTTTATTATGGAAAAGGTGCTTTACAGCTTTTCATGTCTGTGAATAAAGGACTGTAGCATGCTGTGTTGAGGTAAACTCATTTCTGGTTCACTGCTGAATCTCTTGTTTCTTTGACTACAAATCATCCCTACAGAGTAAGCTGTGCCTACTTTTGTTTAAGGATTTTGGTGCTTTCTCTTACATGTGTGACACTGAGTGAAAAGCTCAAATAGCTGAGCAAACTACAGTGAGCCTTAGGTGAGATTCAGACCAATAAAGGAGTGATCTCAGCTAGAACTGATTAACAAAGTTGTTTGTTTTACCTTCTTCCTCTGCTTACTTCCTTTGAAGTGTTTTGGTGATAGCCACTTTCTTCACATCATCCATTTGCCTTCCTTCATGATGATTTTGGCCATGGGTGAGGCATGAGATGCCCAAAATTGCTATCTGAGGCTTAAGTGCTGCCATGACTGTGTATAGCCTAATAAAGGTAATAAGCTTTTAGTGTGATCACAGATGACATCTTTTCGCTGTCCAGGAGGGGATCACTGGAACAATCTATTTCCTCTTCCAAGCTGATTTTCCAAACTCATTATCAGATAAAACAGTGATTCTTACCCATCCTAGGTTGCTAATGCAGAAGGCACCCTTATTTTCTCTGCTATAACTGTCTTCTACACATGTTTCACGATGTCTCCAAATTTTGTGTGAAATGTATGTCCTCTTTCCACTCAGACATGGATTGGAAACCCTGCTTCTTAAAAGAATCCCCGTTCCTTAAAATGGGTATATTATCTAATACAGGTAGTCACTGATATCTATGGAAAATAGCTAAAGAAATTTTGCAGAATAGTTTGAGAGCCACATTACAAAAAAGCGGGCTCTTCATTTGAATCTTAATTCATACACATCTCATTGGGATTTTAGGCAACTTGCACATTATTTGAAGGTACAACAGGAATTTTCTTTTAAGTTCTGCACTAGCTGGAACAGTAAACAATAATAACCTGTTGTGAACTGTGTGCTACATCACTTAGACATGGACACGGAAAAACTTCCCAGGACACATTTGTGAAGAGATGCGGACTTCTAAAGCATTTCTTTTGGATAAAAAGAAATTACTCTTAGATGGCAATCAGTGTTCCCAAATAAGGCACAGCTGAGATTCACAACCTTAGCAAACCTGGCAGAGCTTACTGTAATCTAGACTGTTCCAAATACCACAAGGAGAGAAGTGAAGGACATTGAAGTGCTCTAGACAGCAAAAAACTACCTACATGGCACTCATAGCAGGGGCCTCCTGGTGCTGGATGTCTGATGAAGTCAGTCTTTTCCTATAAAAGCTGCAGATGGGGGAAAGATAGAAGTTGTTCATCTCCCTTAGCCCCACTTATAGCTTTCCCCAAGACCAGATCATTCATCAGGAATATGAAAGTCCTGGCTTCTTCCTTTGTCTAGTCTCATATGAAAGGGGATGCTTTCATATCTCATAGAAGAGTGACGTGGTTGCTGTACTTTTGGTGAGGGGTGGCTCTTAGATTCCTGAGTGGAGGATGTTCCACTTCCTACATAAGATAAGTAGGAAGTATTTGAATGAATAAGCAATGAAAATTTTGAGTGGTTATCACCATCAACTCACATGGGATGAAGCACCATTGAATTTGATTGTCTTCTGCAGCTTCTAGTCATTTATGCCTGAAAAAAGGAATCCCTGCAACATAAGGACGAGTACAGCTGGTCCCAGTGTATTGAGTATTCTGACAGTCAGCAAACCATAGAATTGTTAAGGTTGGAAAAGACCTCCAGCTCATCAAGTCCAATATTTGACCGAACACCACCATGCTCACTAAACTATATCACAAAGTGCCACTCCTACTAGTTTTTTAGCATTTCTGGTGATGGTGACTTCACCTTTTCCCTGGGCAGCATGTTCTAGGGCTTAACCTCCCTTTCAGTGGAGGAAGTTTTTCTAATATCCAGCCTGAACCCCCCCGGTGCAATTCAATACCATTTCCTCTCATCCTTTTGCTAGCTGTCTGAGAGAAACAAAGAACTAAGTTGAAGAAATGAAGTGAGTGAGTCAGGTTTAATACCAGTTCTTACCCTTTATTTTTGGCTACAGTGTGCAACTCTGGATGGAAGCTAGGCAGAAAACAAAATGCCAAGAATTTTATCAAAAGAATGGTAAAACTATTCTCCATTGTGTGAAAGGTTGTGTGAGACAGATATTGGTTGGGGGATGCCTGGACTATGGTGGCACTAATTAGTAATGTCATTTTACTAGTAGAAGTCTAGGTGATAAAAGACTGACGCTCAGCTGTGTGGCACCTGATTTAGAGCTCTGATTTTAAATCACTAGAAAGACCTTTTCCTATCCTTCCCTCCACTATTCCCTTATTAGCCTAGTTGTTTGCAGCCGTAAGAAAAATAAATATCTGAACATTTAAGGCATATATTATCTTTTTCTTTTTGTCAATTCATGTTGATGCCATGACAGATGGATAAAATGTAACTTGAAGATGCTCTTTTAGAAAAGTTTGAATCAGCACTTTGGGGTTTTGAATATCAGGTGCAAGGTGAAAACCTTTTTGCTCAAATACGGTCACATATAGAAAAAAAAGAAAATTCAGCACAATGTTAAAGTTTTTCATTCTATCTTGTGCCTTGCTGTCTAGTGAGAACTGATGGTACTCTTTCCCAGGGTTAAGAGCATAATTAATTGCATAACTTAACACACACCTCTATATCACACAGCCCTGTATCACAAAATTCTTATTAAAATCATATATATTTCTAACATGAAGAAGTATGACAATTACAACTGACATCAACTGGTATAGTTTCTGGGATAATGGGTCTTCTTGGCAGATTTCATAACATTTCACAAAAGTATTTGACAGAGCTCTCTGCATCATGGTAACAAAACTAGCTCAGTGGTACTTGGCACAACAACAGAATATTATGGTTTCTGCATGTTTAGGACATCAGATATTTTATTTTTTCTGTTCCATTTTTTTTTCTGTTTTGCTGTTAGGGTTTTTTTTTTTCTGGTCAGGTTTTTCTGACTACTTTAAGTAGTCTGTAATGCAGCTTGTTCTGCTCCCTGGTACTTCCAGAGTATTTTTCAACAATTTGCATGCTTTCTGAAGAATTCTCTCTACTAAAAAGAGCATGGAAACTGAGAATTCATGTGGTCCTCACTCTCATGAAAAATTCATAGTGGTTTAGACATAGTGATAATTGGCCCACAGAGATATAACAAGTTTTTCTTACTGAAGTTCCCTCTAGGGTTAGAAGTGACTGCTGCTACTTTTTTACATCTTTGTTTAATTAAATTCCACAGAAGTCATTGTGAGGGACTGGACAATTAACAATTAATGACTCAAAACACTTGCGCATTTGTGGAGGCACCAGAGGGATTTGATGAGACTAGGTTTGCATCCCTTGAGGGGAGGAGGTGAGTTTTTGGCTGTGCAATTGCAAACCCCTGGTCTGCATGAAACTCAAGATGGGCTTTGAGGGTGGTAAGAGGCAAACCCTGTGGAGGCAGGATGGTGCTTTGTGTCATGCCAATTCAATATCATGCCATGATACATAACTCAGAATCACAGAATATTCTGAGCTGGAGGGGACCCGCAGGGATCATCAAGTCCAGCTCTAAGTGAATGCCCATACAGGGATTGAAACCTTGGTGGTTTTAGCACCATGCTCTGACCAGATCAGCTCGTCTCAGGGTCAGTTTGCTCAGCTGAAAACTCCCCTTCCCCCAGGGAAGGTCTTGAGTGCAATTCATTCTTTCTGATGGGCATGACTGGCTCACCTGTGCTGACTTGAGAGGCAGCTGTCATGTTTTAGAAGGTGTCATAAACAAAGACCCTCAAAGTGCCCCAGATGCATTTCTAAGATGTTGCATCTTCATGTGATCAAAAGGCAGTGTAAAACTCCCCCTGCCCCCAGGGGAGGTACCTGGGCATTCTCACCTGAACCTTAAGCATATATTAACCCACTGAACTTTGCATTTGGTGGGTTTGATCCACCCCAATGGATCAATAGAGGATCCTGCTTTCCACCAGTAGACATCTAAGCTGCAATAAGCAAGACTTGATGTAGCCCTATGTGATGTGATTATATATCTTTTCTACACTTACCCTTTCTTTCTTCCTTTCTTTTCCCTTATACATTTGAGTGATATTTTCATGCTTTTATATTGTTATCTTATTGTAGATAATAATAACTGAAGGGGCTACATAACTGTTTTACATTGAAATCAATTTCTTTTAAAATAAACTCAACATGTATATTTACAGAAAATGATCATTCAGTGTTGTTTCACTTTAATCTATCCCAAGGTGTCTACTAAACAAAAACCTGGGTTACCTTTGCGTTCTTGAGTGTGTCATAACAGTCATATGAAGTAAAAATGGAAATAAAATGCAACTTCTTTATAGTATGGATAATTAACACTGAAAAAAATTGTCTGAAGATAATGTAAGTAGAACGACTATGTAGAAAATATGCTCTATTTAAACCACAAATTAGTGCAGCTGATAAAAAAGGTAGTAGGCACTTGTTTATGAATAATCTCAAGCTGACAGACAAGTTGGTGGATGACACATCGTCTATTTTGGAAAAAGAATCAGAAGCTCCCAGAAAACACAGATTTTACAAATATTACAGTGCTTGTGGGAATTTGCATACTTTCTATTAAAACCATAAAAATGCAAATAACATTAAAGAAAAATCCCTAGCAGCACATGCACCCATATACATGTTCTAAAAAATTTCGTTCTCCTTCTGCTTTTAAGCAGTTTGGAGAAACAGGCTGACATTACAGTGTAACAGAAATCATATGTGCTATCTGTGCTTTAAGAAATGTCAGAACATGACAAGTTTTCATACTGATAATGGCCTGCTACAACTCAATAATTTCTAAAGCTGTTAGTAACGAACTTCACTGATTAGCACTGGCTAAAGAAAAAAGTTTACAAAGAGCATGGGGGGAGGGGGTGGGTTGTTTTCTTGGTTTTTTTAAACAACTTTTTGAAACCCTGAAGCAATTTTTTCATTTATGACAATTTTCCCTAGGAATTATGATGTTCCTGTGATCACCATTTTAAGAAAAGGAAAGCTCTGATTTTTATGTCTTGTATGCATTATTCAGAAACACGTGAAGCTAGGCCTTCTTCTGTCTGTACTTTTAAAAATTCCTGCTCTAGAATTAAAGCTCACTTCTTTCAGAATAGGAGCCTCCACTCACCTGCATCAGCACAGCTGGTTTAATCGTAGTTACCACCGTGTTGCTGGAAGAGTTTCCTGGGCATGCAAGAAGTGTCCTGGATATATATATCTTTCCTTGCAGCAAGTGCTTAATCTCTGACCTATCTAATGCTCCAGAAACAACAGAAATTTCCAGAAGAGACTGTCACTGCGGATTCCTTTTGGCTGTCAGCAGTCCTTTCACATTTACCATGGCACAGACCTTTTCCCAGATCACTGGGGTGTGTGTTTGCTCCCATCAGCTGAAGAATTTACGAAACCAAGTTAATTCTACATGTTCACCCAGTGTCTCCAGATGGAATAACATATTTATCAGCCTGTGTCTGTTGTGCATAGAGCATGGTGTATAGATCCCTGAGCTAGCAGAGATGCAACTCAGTAAATCCACATGGTGCAGAACAGCTCTCTGGGTGACCTAACAAGCCCTGCTTTGCATCCATCTTTATTGGCTTGAATGCACTGCTGCACAAATGGGGCTTAGCCTGCAGTCAGACCCAAGCTGACTCAAGTCCAGACAGCTCATGGAGCTTGGCACCATACAGCCACTGCTTCTGGCTCTGGTTATCATTATCAGCCCTGGGTCAGATGCCTTTATGCCTGTGCTGTACACAGATTTATATGCCTATTTGGAAGCTCACTTGGAGAATATACCATTGAAAACTTTATTTTCTAATTCAGATATAGACCAATATTTCAGTTAGGTAAAGATTAATATTTCTTGAAAATGTTGATATTTGAAGAAGGTAATACTATTTTGCTTTTAATGAAATAAAAATGATCATTCAATGGCAGGGATTATTATGTAGTATTAATTTTTTTGTATCTTCAGTGCAATATCTTTACCATTAACCCACTGGAAGCCATTCTCCCAAAAGTGAGAAATTCTTTGACACAGAACACAGAAAATTAAAATAGAAGATGTTTTTTAGCATGATTTTAAAGCTGATTTTTAATGTGAATTTATACTTAGAATTTCTAGGAATCCTGGACAACATAAGGTTAAAACTAGAAAGACCTAGTCATTCTGCATAATTAAAGCCACCTGTCCCTTTCCAGTCTACCTAATATCCATAACTACATGCAAATTATGTGATTTTCAGCTGTTTGTTACTATAATTAAAAACATCACAACAATGTTTTTAAGAGCTCAAAGACATCACTATGAATCATACATATAATTTCAGGTGCCCACCAAAGCTAGTTTATCTCTCCCCCTCCTGAACTGGACAGGAGAGAGAGAAAAAAATTAATGTATTACTAATTTTAGCAGAATAGGATAATGAGAAATAAGCCCAAATATTCAAACACCTTCCCCCCATCCCTCTCTTCTTCCCATGCTTGAAGTTACTCCTGAATTTTCTACCATTTTTCCCCCAGCAAGACAGAGGGACAGGGAATGGGGGCTGTGGTCAGTTCATCACATGTTATTTCTACCTCTTCTTCCTCCTCAGGTGAAGGAATCTTTACACTGTTTTCCTGCTCCAGTGTGGAGTCCTTCCCATGGGAGACAGTCCTTCATGAAGTTCTCCAGCATGCACCCTTCCCATGGGCTACAGTTCTTCATAAACTTCTCCAGTGCAGGTCACTTCCACAAGGTGCAGTCCTTCAGGAACAGCCTGCTCCTTTGTGGATTCCCCACAGGGTCATACGTCCTGCTGGCAAATCTGATCCATCTTGGGCTCCTCTCTCCATGGGGCCACAGGTCCTGCCAGCAGCCTGCTCCAGCGTGGTCCTTCACTGGCTGCAGGTGGATCTTTGCTCCTCCATGGACCTCCATGGGCTGCAGAGGGACAGCATGCCCTCACCATGGTCTTCACCATGACCTGAAGGGGAACCCCTGCTCTGATGCCTGCAGCTTATCCTTCCCCTCCTTCTTCATTTGTTGCTTGCAGAATTATTCCTCTCACATAGTCTCACTCCTCTCTCTGGCTGCAGTTGCACAGGGTTTTTCTCCCCCTTCTTAATTACGTTCTCCCAGAGGCTCTACCACTGTCACTGATTGGCCCAGCTTGGCCAGTGGCAGGTCCATCTTGGAGCTGCCTGGCACTGGCTCTGTTGGACGAGGGAAGCTCCCAGCAGCATCTCACAGAGGCCACCATTGTAGCAACCCTGCTACCAAACCTTGGCCAGGCAAACTAATGCACCTGCAGGGCCACATCCTCATAATCAGAACTCAGAGGGCAACAGTTTTGCAGTTAACATTGTAGTTTGATTCAATGGCTTAGGTGCAAATAATTTAAAGAACCACGGCAAGACCCTGTTGATTGCTTCTCACAACATTTTAAAGAATAATAGATACACAGGCCTTTGTTAAAAGCCTGCATCCCTGGAGAGATGGCATTTAATATGATTGGAAAGGAATGCGCTGGCATTGGTCCATCCTGTTCTTGCTTTAACCCCCACAATTAAAGTGGTTAGTGAGAATCATGTTAACCACAAATACCATAATGTTGAGAAAGTGTCATGCTCCAACTTAATAGGGGGTAAAAGGGACAAATTAATTCAATTACCCCCTTTTTTGTTATTCTAAAGAAAAGCAAATTTATTCAAAGCTTTTGATACATTTCCCTAATTAATGCAATTTGATAAAATGAACAAATTCATGATGTCATTAGCTGAGTTGTGCTTAATGAAGTTGGGCTGTATGAAACATTAACTGCAATATTGAATCCATTTCCTTAGGCAGGGAAATAAACGTTTATCATTTCAGAACATTTACTCTGGGAGTTCCAATTGTCAGGTCTTTATCAGCATAATCATCATGTCCTGAAAAATCTACATATATTTACATTTTGATCAATGTCATCGTTGAGCTCAGACTGACATAAGATTCTATCACTTGGCAGCACAGAAGAAGTTAAATAGACTCTTTGACAACCCGGGCTCTTTACCAGTCAATGATCTGATGGACAACTGTCAAACTATAAATGGAAATGACAGTACTTCTCTTATCAGCTTTGTACAGCTACTCTTTCTTCCATAGAGGTCTGTACATCAGAGTGTTTTTTGTAATATTTCTGTTTTCACAGGCATATAAATTTTCATTGGTTATAAAGAGTATTTAGAAGGTACATTTAAGAGAATGAAGCTTTAATTAGGACATTCATGTGAGAAGGGAGAAAAATTTACCACTGCTTCCTCTTTTGTTTACATGTACAGTTTTGGTTTCTTTTATAGGGACTATGCTATTCAAACTATGGAAAGGTTCAAGCCTACTGCTTAATACAGAAACATTTGCCCATATGAGGCATGCTTAATTATTAAAATCTGATAATATATCGTATAAGCAAAGATTATTTATATAGGAGCTATTGGACCCTGAAACAAGTTCCTGACATTTTGAACTTGAAAACTAAATCTTCTGAATTAAAGCAGAAATATGTGCATGACCCTTCTAATGAACGTGGTGTCATTCTCTACTCAAAACACCAAGTGCTGTAATAATTACTAAAAGGGAAACATCAGCATACTGGAAATATTATTTCTAATATTAGGCTATGTTGTACACTTAGCACAGTAGAAGACATGGGGCAAATCATGTCTGGAGCTTTTCAGAAGAGAGGTGAAGAAGAATTTCTGAGAAATGGCCCACAGATCACGTTTAAAATTGAATGGCTAAAGAAAAAAGCTAGATGATCATGAAATTTGTATTACACTGATAAATATTTGAATACTCCTATATCTTAACTTCCTAGAATTTCACTGATGTACAGCTGTAGAATTTGAGACTAATGATATAATAAGACAATATTAAATTGTTTTCATACCTGGAAATCAGTCTGATGAAAGAAATTAGCACTCAGTTACACATAAAGAAGGAGTGAACTTCTAGTGCTCAAGTTATAAGCAAGCTCTATAAGGCTTTATAATGGCAGAATGCAGGTTTTATTAATTGTTCTCATTTAAAACATTCTCTTGTCTCAGTCTAATTTTCATTACAGTTTGAAAATAATATTACAAAGAAGAGAACATTAAAATTTTAAACCGGATGTTTGGCTTGAACAATTCACTGACAACAGAAACAGCAAAGCCTGGTTAATCAAACATCTGTATAGTATTTATGCTAAAAGAATTGAGGCTGTAAGCAGCAATTTAATCTTCTTGCATTAATTCAATATTTATTGGCCTTTCACTAAAATCCAGTGTGAGATACAAAGTCACTCCCAGCGAGAATGTTGTGGATCAGAACTTACCAACTGTCTAAGTCAGTCTGTCAGTGACACTCCTTTCATATTTCTGCATTGACCTGTAATGAAAAAAAGTTATTTGTAGGCAATTTTAATCTGAAGATTAAAGTTCAGTTTGCCATGAAATCTTTTGGAATGTTAGGTGAGCCATATAAAAGGGAAAATTACCTTTCTATTTACTGGTAATATTTAGTTAATTGAAAAATATTTAGGTAAGATTTGTTTGGGTTTTTTAATATTAAAAGGACATACCAGAGGAAATTTTCAAAAACGAGATGACCTAATTTTGAAAGGGATTACAACATCACTTTTCAGTATTTCAATTTCAAATAAAATGTAATGAAAAACCTTTTGATGTGAATTGATAGCATCTTCCACATTTTCTGACCTGAAAACAAGCTTGTATTATCTGCAGAATTTTTATTCTCTGGAAAAAGAGAAATTTGAGTAACTACTACCACAAAGTCGGATTAAGATCAAAGATTTCCTGAAAGTCTGTTTTCCCTGACAGTGGTTTCTTACAATACCAATTGAGTTTTGTAACATTTCTCTTGACAGCCTGTTGTTACTACAGAAAAATCAGCAGCAACAGTCACAACGCAGTTTTTATGTCATTTAAATATACTCTTTGAAAAACAAATGTTTTTATAGTTCTACTAGTAGTTTGTTTCATCTAGTTGTAGCTAGGCAACTAGGATTTTGACAAGATTCTACTGTCACTGTTAATGTCCCCAAACATACGGTTTTCTAAAGCAATAATTGCAATTTAACAGTGGTAAAACAACATGGCAACTATCAGAGGACAGAGCCTTGCAGATCTTCATGGTACAAATTAAGCCAGTGGTAATTACTTTACCATTGCCAGAAGCAGCCAATCACATTTCTTACAGAAAATAAAGTGTTGAACTATGTAGTTTTAAGATAAGAAATTTATCAGTTATTTGCATAATGTGTAATGAATTATATAAAGTTTTCATAGCACTTCCAGTGAAGTATTTTAAAAAATTAACCATTATTTAATTACAGTAACACTTGATATCTGCCAGTTTTATGTTTTAAACTTAGCAGCAAAACATGACTGTCTCCTACTTTTTGTACAAAGCTGGGATCTGTACTGCACATTCTTCATGACACCTACTATGCTTCAGTAACCTATCACAAGTGATTGGTCAGTCTTTCTTACCAAAAGGCCCATCCTAACACATAGTATAGTCATATTTTAAAGCATTTAATTGGTTTTCATTCCTTCTACATGAAAAGTAAGGTCTTTTGTCTAGAACCATAAGTCTGTTATCACTCTGGTGCAGATTGCTATTCAAAATATGCAAGGTGAGGGACTATTCCAGAAAAAAAAGAAATCTAACTTCATTCAGATTTCTGTCCAATGAAACCTGAGAGAAGCTGAACATTCTGCATGTGTGGCTCATCTATATTGTCATTAATAACATTATTGAGTTAAAAAGGCCATTATCACATAGCTGCAGGTTATCATGAGCTTAACTTGAAGCATATGATTAAATTCCAGTGACTTCAAAGAACACAAGAGCACAAGAAGAATCATTATCATGTATAACTTCTGTTACAGTTTCTAAGGAAAAAATAGTCCTGTAAGTTTCCATATTGATGATAAAATATTTAAGCTCTTGATGAGGACAAAAAACCCCAAACAACTGAGTACATCTGCTTTATCAGACATAAGATATCTATTTTGAATAGTTTAGCTTTAAAGTTACTTTCACAAAAAGTATTCTGCATTTCTGTCTCGGAATATGATTTAAAAACACCCCAAAATTTGTGTCAGAGCTTTACGTAACAGTATTTCCAAAAAATAAAATAGTAACTAAAATAATTGTCACGTTCTAACAAATTTACACCTGGATTTCAAACCTTACGTTGGTCTCTAAATTCCTCATGGATGTTTTGCCTTTACTATTTGCAGTTATGATACGCAAATTAATATTAAATTGCAATTTGTCCAAATTTCTTTGAAAATATTATTTGCTAATGTGCACATATTCAATTGAAAATTTCTGGTTTATATCATTTTGATTTGTGCCCTTGTTCTGCCTTCAGCATGAAAAATCAATTTCATATTCTCTTTTGCTTTTCCATGCTTTGCAACTGTTTCCTAATATTTCTCATAAGATTATAGCAGGATAATATGGGAAAAGAGGAAAACTCATCTTTCAATTATTTATTTTTAATTAGAAGTTTAGGGATAATTCCTCCTCTGTCTTCCTTTTTTAACCTTTCTTATTCATTGGTAAAGGGGGAAAATAAAAAGAGGAGAAACCTTAACCTTTATATTAAAATTTTTAGGCTTACAAGCCAGGTTAAAATGAGGTTAAATTAAAGTTGACATTTTGAAATTTAAAGGGTATTTTTTTTTTTTTTTAAATACAATTTTCTGTATGGAAGTCACATAAAGAAAATTATATTAAGTAATCTGGATAAGAATAACATTAAAAAACATGCATGAAATAAGAATGTCCCTATGGCACAGAGTGATATAGTGCATTTTACAAGCATGAATATAGTGACCATTTCTCTCTTACTGCACCAATAAAGACATCTGACTGGAGTATGGATTGAATTAAATCTGTACTATCATCAGTAACGATAGCTCCATCATGATGAACTCAAATTGGCCACAGTTGCAGCCAAATGCATCAAGTGCACCCTCCAGCTACCTTAAAATTCAGGGAGATGGGGAGCAAAGGAAAAGCAGAATAGGAGACAACTGCCCTAGTAAGAACCAACCACCACTGCAACATTTCTTTGCAGTTCTGTTCTTCTGTGCAACTTGCATGATACTCTTACAACTTTTGATAGTAAAATACTTACAAAGAGACAGGAAATATTCAGGATAAAGAACCTCTGCTGCTGAGAGAAGCAGAATAACTGAGACATCAGTATTACAACACATTTCTAGCTATGAGACTTTGCAAAAAATAGTCCTGTAAGCCTATAAAATGTGTACTTGCTGTTCAGACACATACTCATATAACTTTTCCCAGTTAACTCTTAGGTTTTTGATCTGAGATAAGCAGATGGATTCATTCTGTTAATGAAGAGGAGTAAATCTGTGTCAGTGGACAATGCAAGCTATACAAGATGTGTCCCTGTAGCTACCATCTGCATTAACTAGAGAAAAAAATCCTATCTGTGATTATTACATCAACATTTTATCAACAGTTGAAATCCTGGAAAGATATAAAGTTGATAGTTTTAAGTTCTATGTATCTATTATCCAGTTCAACAAAAGACTGATTTCTCCATGTCTGTTAACATTTCTGAAGTTAAGCAGCTAAGTGTATAATGAAATAATTTGTTGCATCAGGACCTTGATATTTTTTGCTTTGTTTTTGGAAGTCAGGTAAAGCAAAATCTAATCATAGAATCACAGAATCATAGAATGCTTTTTGTTGGAAGGGACATTAAAGATCACCTAGTCTCAACTGCCTGCCATGGGCAGGAACACCTTCCATAGACCAGGTTGCATAGAGCTTCATCCAACCGCATCTGGAATATTTTCAGGGATGGGACATCCACAACTTCTCTGGACAACCTGTGCCAGTGCCTCACCACCCTCACTGTAAAGAATTTAGTAGAGAATTTCTTCCTAACATGTAACCTAAACCTGCTCTCAGTTTGAAGTCATTCCCTCTTGTCTTGTCACTACATCTTTCTTGTAGGCAGCCTTCAGGTAATGGAAGGCTGCAGTTAGGTCGCTCCTAAGCCTTCTCTCTCCCAGGCTGAACAACCCCAACTCTCTCAGCCTTTATTTATTCTGAGGTGAAGTGCTCCATCCCCCTGATCATCTTGGTGGCCTCCTCTGGACTCGCTCCAACAGGTCCATGTCCTTCCTATGCTGAGAACCCCAGAGCTGGGTGCACCCCAGCAGGGTGGAGTCTCACCAGAGCAGGGTAGAGACACAAAAACCCCTCCCTTGCTCTGCTGGCCACAGTGCCTTGGATGCAGCCCAAGATACAACTGGCTTTCTGGGCAGCAAGAACCCATTTCTGGGTCATTTCCAGCTTCTCATCCACCAGCACCCCCAAGTCCTTCTTGTCATGGATGCTCTCGATCTGTTCATCCCCTAGCCTGTACTGATACTGTGGATTGCTCTGAAAAAGGTAAGAGTTCTTAGGGAAACTAGGTGAAATATAGGAAGAAATCTGGTTTCAAAAATACTTCAGTTATATTACAAATTCATTTTACAATTACAGGCTGTGAGCTACACTGGAGGCATATTTTTTTAACCACTACATTCTAAATCTATACCCAAAATGTGAAGCTCTGTACACATACACAAAGGTTGCCTGTGTTTTCTACATGTTGGATTAGGAGTATGTTCTTCTGCCCCTGGAGCCTATCTCACCACTTCTCAGTGTGTAGATACCATACTGTGACCTAAGTGTTTATTTAAGGAACCACAATAGAGGCTTAATTCACCCCAGATATAGCTGTTAAAAACAAACACTTAGATGTGAAAATAACTTGGTGGCCTGCACAGTGCAAGTGAGATGAGCATGAGGGGAATAGCTGCAGAATGTGCTGTGCCTCTTTGAAGTACTGCCATTTGTAAGCTTTGTTGTGAAAACATAGGTTAACTTGTAAAAAGAAAATAAAGTCATGCCCCTGCTCCGACCTAGTAGTATCTATTGAAATTTTATTTCCCCTTATACATTATAGAAAAAATGCTAAGAAATAATAACTATTTACCTGGAGTTCAGCTGAAGTACTAGCTGCTCAAAAGACACTGGTTGAAAATAGGTAGCAGACACAACTTACATAGTTGCTCCTATCACTTGATTGCCATGCTTAATGTGTGGCACAGGAGTTCTCAACTCTGCTTATGTCACCTGGCTTAATCTGGAGCAAACTACACACATAGTTTAGACTAAGTGGCTGAGAACCATGTCTAAAAATGAAAATATTTTTGTGATTTAAATATGTAGCTTGTATAGAAACATTTATATTTTTGTATTGTTCAGGTATATAGTCCAAAGCCATAGCTATATGTCCAAAGAACAACAATTTCTTAGAGCAATTAAGCTTGAAATCAGTTTTCAAGCTTAGTAAACTTTATGAAAACCTCAAAATAAAACACTAAAGTTCTCCAGCTAATCTGGCAAAATTTTTCTATTCATGTCGAAACTTCCTCTTTTATCATTTTTCCTCAGCACAGTCATTAAAACCAATCAAGTTATCCTAGAAAACTACAGCACTTTTTTGCTTTCTTCTATATTTACAGTGGAAGACCTAAAAGAGTTGCCCAGGCCAGAGGCCCTGTTTGTGAGCAAGGTACTGGAGGATATACCTAACTTGAAATGTCATTAGAAAAGATTCTAGAATAAACTAATGAAACAAAGAATGAACTTGACAGTCCAAGATGGTATCCTTCAAAGTACAAAGCAGCTGACCTATTTAACTGAGGTGTGAGAGCTATCTGTGAAAATTGCTCCAGCAGATTTGGCACAGAGGGTGACAAACATAAAGGCAACTTTAAAAAAATACTCTAAAATAACCCCCCCCCAAGCCTAAAAATAAGAAATCTGATTTCTGTGCTGGAAAAAAATGGTAGGAAGTTTAATAGGAGGCAGACTGCGCATACACATACACACAATCACAATAGCATGTGATATTCTGGGGAAGACCCAAACACTGGTTTTCAGAGCAAGGAATCATATCTTGCTAATCTACTAGAATTCTTTAAAGAACTTGTACTTAAGAACAAGAGTCATCAAGTTGCTGCAGGCTATTACAATCTCCATAAAGCTTTTGAAAAAGCTTTTACTAAAAACTGAAGAAAATCTCAGTTGGCGTGGGATAAATGGGAAGTTCATTAAAAGTGTAAACAACCACTTAAAATATTAGAATTAAAAAGCAGGAATAAATCCTAGGTAAGTGTAAGTGGCTGAGGACTTTATTAGAATCCTATAGGAATTAATGCTAAGATATGCTATTCGATTTATTTATCCATGATTGTTGAAAGAATATGAATTAGATGACCAAAGTTTCTAACAATACTGAGTTGTTTGGAGTCATAATGAGGAATACTCCTCAAAAAAAATCAGAAATTGATCATCGTATGCCAAGTGTCTGAGAAATAAAATGGCAAACATAATTCCATGTTTATTAAAAGGAAATGATTTTATGAGGACAACCTATCCTAATTTCAAAGATATAAGGATACAATCTGAACTATGAAAAAGGTTTTCGATGTGACATCAATAATTTTTTATGCACACAATAGTTCACTACTCAGTAGTTCTCAATGAAGCAGGTAAAATGTAATAAATTATTGGAAATTAAATGCCTGACAGAAAAAAGAACACATTCATACTTTTAAACAATCCACAGCATACCCATTTCTTGATTACTGTTCTGGTTAGGCAATTTCAGAAACAATATGGCTCACCTGAAGAAGATGAAGAGTGAATAAATTTTTATAAGAGGGACAAATCAATAGACAAAGATTCTTCAGCCTGGAAAAGACATTAAAGATGCCTTTAAGAGCATGGAATAACCTGGAGAAAGGAAATAGAAAACAGTTGTTTCTTGAGCCTTATATTATGAGAAGTAGTGGAAAGTAAAAGAAATTATGAGGTGGCAGGTTTAAAACAATCAGAAGGAGGTGCATTTCCATGACATGTATTAATGAACTTCGGAAGTAATTCCTATCAGTTGTTGTAAATGCCAAAATTTTTCAGCATTCAAAAAGTAATTGTACAAATTCACAAAAGTGAAACTCACAGAGGATGTTCAACTCAAAGTTATAACCACCAGTTCAGAAGTTTGATTCCCAAGAAATCCCACTCTATGTATGTTGTGTTCTTTCTTGTACATTTCTTTATGCATCTGTACAGGCCCCAGTTCTGTCTGGTTACTGTTTTTATGCAGCACAGCTGTTTCTACTTTGCAGTTTTATTATATTTTTTGACAATAAAACACTCTTTCTTTCCTACATATTACACAAATATAATGAGAAGATGAAAGCATTAAAAAAAAACAACAAAAAATAAGTAAGTTGAGTAGAGCAAAAAAAAAATTAAGAACAGTACATCAACTTTATTTATAATTACTTTTTTAAATGACCACTTTGACAATTGATTCTGAGTTGCCATAGCTCCTAAAGAGCTGAAAACAAACAATGAAATCCCTTCAATATTTCAAAGGGGTGTCTCTAGAGTAGAGTACTTTTAAAAATATATTTCATCCCATAAATATTTTTCCCCTCTGTAGATTTCTTTTCATGTTCAGGAGTTTCATGGGCAATGTTCAAATAGTTATTGAAGTTCTTCTGATTTTGCTAATTTTTTTTTTCTGCTTCCTTTTAAATATTACCCTTACAATTTTCAAATAAATTTTCAATCAGCATTTAATTGTAGACTCAACACATTCCACACAGCTCTTAGGCAACAACAGATTAAGAATACTCTTTCCTAGCAGGGAAACAAAATGCAGCATACTTTAGATATACTGAATTTATTACATCCTTGGCACTAAGTTTTAGACTTAAAGACTTGTTTAAGACTTTTAGGCTTGTTTTTCTTTCTAGCAACACATTTTTTTGTCTCTAAAAACTAACCAAAGCTTTGTATGAGTCTGAGCTAGGACTCTTGAAGAGCTGAAGTCATATCAATGTCTCTGTCTGCGTCTGATTGAAGAAAATGCAGCTTCAGTTCATAGCTCATTGCTTTTACACCTGTCTGCATCAGATTTCACTTGCAGCTGGATATGACATTGGCTGAACTAACATCCTCTCTTCAGCTTACTTCTTGTTACTTAATGTCAAACACTATTATTACAAAAGTACCAGCTGGAGGCTGGGGGAAGGGTTGAAGTGATTTCCAAAGAAAGATTTCAGGTCACAGAAGAGACATAAAAAATTTTGCATACTTAGTGTGTTTTGATGCAAAAAAACGATGTTACAGGCAGTTAAGTCCATTTACTCAGGGCAAGAGTTAATTAATTTAATTCTCTGTTTCATAAAGTTCATGAAATGGAAATTTTCTAAGCATTTTGAGATGTGTTAGTAAGAGAAGTAAAATACTGTCTAACATGACAAATTCCACCATTCCTTTGGCAATTTTGAGGTCTTGTCTGGAATTTATTGTACCAGAAATAGTGACTTCTATTTTTAAGATGCATTATGCTGACACAATCATTAATAATAGCACTATATTCTCATGTGTTCAGACATTAATTTCTCCCTTTCTTTTCTATTTGGTGTGTATTACCACATGCTTTTTAAACTACTTTTCACTGAAAGATCACCAGTTGTCTGTCACTTGGGATTTCTGCGTACTGTGAAAGGTGCCTGACTTAGTTCCTGTTTGTAAAGAGTGGTGAAAATGAAGGATGATACTTTGATCAGGAATATCTGTATTTGACCAGGATCTTCAATTCTAATCTCAAGAGTCCCACAGCATAGGAATTCCTATAAACCAGGCAGTGAGATGATCTGCATAGGTGAAAATAGCATCTCATCCTTGCTAGATGTACATTCTAGGAGGATTTTTAATATTTTCTTAGTGATTAAGATTTAGGATGGAGTTCAGTCCATCTAATTTAGGCATTTCTTTGCCAAGGGGCATAACTGATAGATCATCCCTCCTAATCTAAGTACCTAGAGTCTCTACCTGAGGACAAGAAAAGGTCTTTACAGGAAAAAAAGGCCTAAAATATAGGTCTTTAACTGGAAAATTAGAGACTGTGAGGATGGGTAGATTCCAGTGCAGCAGAGCTGCTACATCCATACACTAGTGCTGTATTGCTCCTTTGAGCCTTTTATTCACATTAAATGTAGTTTTTTCAATTAGACCAATTAGACTTTTATTGGCTCATAAAGAGAAACTGTCACTAATTCCTAAGTACGTTTAGGAGTTAGTCTAGTTTTCAGTCAGACTAAAAGATTACTCCTAAACGTAATCAAGCTACACCAGAGACCTTCATAAAAACCATGGATTGAGGACACCTAACTCTGGATTAATAAGAAGGTCAAAGCAGGAGATGCCTTACAGAATAAGTACTTCGGAACAAGCATATGTAATTAAGTTTAGTCTTACACTGTTCTCAACTAATTAAGGAGACACCTAATTAATTTTGTATAAAGTGTTAGGAAAACAAGTAGATTGGATTGTCATGTAGCTACTAGACATGTAAATAACAGTTTCGAGGAGGTTTTGTTAAATTATAGTCTTCTTCTAGGTGCGTATACTGTCCTTTGCTTATGCAATTGGGCAGTTTTATGTATTACTTAAGTGAATTTACGTGTCTAAATTTCATTTTAGACTAATTCTGGGTATGATTATAACCATATTGAGATCAAAAGAGCAAGTAGCTTTCCAAGGTATTTGGATTCATACATGAAATAGGTTTAAATGCTAAGATGGGATTTCAAGGAAGGAAGAAGTCCTGAAAGAATTGTGAAAAAGTATTTTTGTACAATATTCTGTTGTACTCATACTGGTACAGCCTGAGGACCATTGGGAGTCAGTCTTAGACGAACTTAGGAATAAGGGCAAGAATTGTCAGTGACACACAGGAAGGTGGGCAAGTGGCTGTTTGGTGGAACTAAAGATTACTGCATGCCATAAAGATGAACATTAATGCCTAAACTTTTGCCTTGTTGTGAAATATTTTCCACTGCTGTAAAAAAAGACACAGACCATGTGGAATAACATAAAAAGAACCACAGCTTGTCAGACCTGTGAAATCTGCTCTACCCAGAAATGGAAACACTCCAGCTGGAGTGTATTTCAAAGGAGCTGGACCTTCTGAAAAGTCTTGAATAGAGCCCTGAGTATGACCAGAGAGCTAGAAAATAAAACCTGTAAGGAACAAATGGGAGTTATTCAGACCAAATTTAAAAAAAACAAACGACCATCTAATTTTAATTTTTTTTATATATACATAAAGCTATAGATGCACAGCTTTTCATATACTTGAGAACTGATGTACTGAGGAAGGAAGTGTCATCCTTTGCACATTGGTGGTGCAATGGGCTTAATTTTCAATAAAAGAGTCTGGGATTAAATTTGAGAATAAACCTTTAGCAATATCAGTATTGAAACACTGGAACAGGAAGGAAGGCTAAGTGTTTCTCATATTGGAGGTCCTTGAGAACAGATTAGAGAAAGATCTGGTGAGAAGGTAGCTAATGTAAATGTGGCTAATCCTGCCTAGATGTCAAGTTCAATACAACAGCCCTTGGGTTCCATTGCTTTCATTATCCAGAAATAAATTACATTTAACTATCTAATTTTTTTTAATATTTTTTCTTTATTTACATAGATCTATAGACAACCAGTTGCTTTTAATTGCAGGTAATGAGTGTCTGGTTTTGGCAGTTTCACAGGTTTTTAAGTGATTTGAAAAGCCTAATGAAAAAGAAATGGTAATTAACTCTGTGTGCTTAAGTCTCTTAGAAGAAAATGATTTGAGGAGATACAGGGTGGGATGTAAATGAGACTGATTTATATGGCACCAGGCTGAAAGTTAAGGCTGATACATCTGGATGACAGGATGTCATCCAGAGGGATGTGGACAGGCTAGAGAAGTGGGGCCATGGGAACCTCATGAGATTTAATAAGGCCAAGTCTAAGGTCCTGCAGCTGGGTTGGGGCAACCCCCAGTATCAATCCAGGCTGGGGGACAGATTGAGAGCAGCCCTGCCAAGAAGGACTTGGAGATGCTGGTAAATGAGAGATTGGACATGCCCTGGCAATGTGTGCTTGCAGCCCAGAAAGCCAATTGTGTGCTGGGCTGCATCCAAAGCAACGTGGGCAGCAGGGCAAGAGAGGGGGCTCTGTCCCTCTGCTCCACTCTGGTGAGATGGTGCTGCATCCAGCTCTGGGGTCCCCAGCACAGGAAGGACAAGGACCTGTTGGAGCAAGTCCTATGGAGGGTGACCAAATAGATTAAAGGGATGGAGCATCTTTCCTATAAGGAAAGGCTAAGAGAATTCAGACAGTGCAGCCTGGAATTCATTCAGCAGCCTGGAAAGTGAAGGCTTATGGATGACCTGATTTTGTCCTTCCAGAAGCTGAAGGCAGCCTGCAAGAAAGATGGATGGGGACTTTTAACAAGACCATGTAGTGACAGGATAAGAGGGAATGACTTCAAACCAAAAGAGCATAGGTTTGGGTTACATATTAGGAAGAAATTCTTTACTCTGAGTGTGGTGAGACACTGAAATGGGTTGCTCAGAAAGCTGTGGATGCCCCATTCCAGTGTTCAAGGCCAGAAGGGTGAAGGAGGTTGTTCTGGAAGCTGGATAAAACTCTGCACAACCTGATCTGTGAAAGGTGTCCCTGCCCATGGCAAGGGGTTGGAATGAGATGATCTTTAATGTCTCTTTCAACCCAAACCATTCTATGATTCCATGATTCCATATAGTTAATAAAGAGGTATGATAATGGCTAACCAACTCTAGCAGCCAAAATTCTGGGGTTTGTCATCAGTGTGTCCTACACAGGCCATTGCAATTTTCATATTTCTTTCAATACCTCATCCAGCAGGTTTCTCCTTATCTGTCTGACTTAGTGTTTTATTGTTTCAATGCATTTCATTACATTTTCATACATCAAACCAATGCAGGAGATATCTGTGGAGGATTGTTACCTTAGCTGAACTTTGTTCAGCCACGTTCAGGAGTGTGATAGGGAATAAAACGTTGTTCAGGGTTAAAACCTTCAAACAGAATTTTCTTCAAGAAGCCCTAGTTTGAAGTTGGGTTTGGGCAGTGCCAGACTAGTGAAAGGAATCTTTAGCAGCATATTTTTTGCCTGTTCTGCTAATATCCAGCAAAGTCTGATCTAGCTCTAGTTCTTTGAAAAATAAATTTGGACACATGCTCATGGAAGATTTCCTAAAAACTCATAGCTACATTCTCCATATTGTCCTGTACCTCTTTGTTCTTCTTACATCTCTAAGAGATTATTTACACTGTAATTGTCACTCTTGGCTGCTACAAACCATGAATTGTGGGGCATCTAAAATGAGTCCTGAGTGTTCTCAGTGATTCCTCCAGGACTTGTGAGAGTAGAGTCTGTCTGACAAAAATTTAGATGGACTAATATAAATTCAGACAATCTCATCAAAGCATATGTGTTGAAGGAACTGGTCTCGTTCCAGGAAACTTGGAATAGGAATATAGGGACTGAAGGAGAATTTTGCTGAAAGACACGTTTAGAATTGGTGTTTGTTAGCAGCCTTAGAAGAAGAGTATGAATCTAGATTTGAGCAGAGAAACTAGAAACCTGAGTCCATGAAATTTCTTGCCTTGTCTTGCTCCATTTTGGTCACTTCCTGCTGCTTTTAAAAAGGCATATGTTGATAACCTGTTGAGGATATTTTACTATCTGAATGAAATGTCCTTGTGGAATCATACAATGAACAACTGTGTAAACATCTCCTGTTGCCTCAGAAATTCACTCCTCTGTAATGGGACCCAGCAAGGAGCTCTATGTACAGTTAATCACTTAATCCTTGCCAGAAAAGTAGAGAACACTGGTGGCTGTCAAAATGGAATAGAAAAGAAGAGAAAATAGGGAAAAAAAAAAAAGAAGAAAGAAAAAAATAGGTCATCTTACACTTGTGATACAGACTTTAGAATATTAATTTTTTTTTTGTTTCTACCATTTCAGAAAATACAATACCCTCAAAGCTCAACATACAAAAGTTTAAAATAAATCAAAGGAGATGGAAGACCAAATCTAATTCAGGCACAGCTGTTTGGATCTTTGCTTGTTTTTTTCTCTAAGACCTCTGGACTTGGCTGAATTTTTTGTTTTTTATTTTCCTTAACAATAAACCTGACAGTAGCAAAACATGAAGTACAGAGTAAATATTCTCTCTGTTCAGTGGTCAGAGATTTTCCGCAGAATCCATCTTTTACAGCTGTAGCACCTGCTCTGCAGCATATGCATCAGCCCATATTCCAACCGTATATAAAGGAGTGTTTTAGTGTATTTGATGAACAACACAAACAGGATTTTTACAAAGAAATTCTACTTTTACTGTTTGAAGTGAGCTTTGGTAATGTAGGAAATAGAATTTATAGCTCTGTTAGAGTAGACTCTTTTTGACAGAGAAATGTGGGGGAAACAGGAAATTGCATTTAAATGACCCACAGCAGCTGCATGGTTTTTGTTCATGACAGGACTATCACTTCTTAGTCTCATTAGGTTTGATGGTTCTACTGAGTCTCCAGGTCCAGCAGGCATGGGAATATTAGAAATAAACATACTTTGAACTGAAAAGTTCAAAATGCAAGTTCCTAGAAATTTAAAGAAAATCCTGCAACTATTATGACAAAAGCCCCTAATATGTAAACATGTTGTCTTTTATTTATTTGCTAAACTCTCATTCTGGTTAACTCTTTTCATACTTATCTAATAGGAAATTAATTTTAAATTTCTTAATCTACAGTATATATACTAACAGTTCTATTTGCCCTCCAGAAAGTAACACAGATTAGCAGAACAAAGTTGAAGCTGCAGGAAAAAAAATCTATGGACAAATTAACATTTTAAAGAGTTTTAAAAGAAGTTACAAGGCATAATTCAACTTCATACTTCTAATTTTCATAGCACTCTACTGACTTCCATCTATAAAAGATCTCTTCTTACTTTGACTTATTTGATGAATGTAATAATATTTCCTTTGGAGAAAATTCATAAGGTTATAGCTGTTCATTTGAGGGAATGTAATTTCTAATGCAACCACTCTTAGAAAGGTATGGAAATATCTTTTTAGAGATGTCTTAACCACAAAGCAACTTAAAAAATTGTCAGTTTTTTATTTGGATTTTACTAATGTTGTAAACTGTCCTTTTTATTAAAATTAAAATAAAATAATATAAAATAAAAATGTATAGGATTAAATGTTTAAACTTTAGTAAATTCATTGCTCTTTTCATCACTCAGAAAGGGATATCTAGGTCCATTCGTATTTCCTTTATGCCCAAACTGAAATATTAATCTTCTTTGTCAAGACACCAAAGATAATTCACAGTTGCTGCATGGAAGGTGATTGATGATTTGATCACAGTTGAGAAATGCCAGGTTTAGATCCAAGTAGATTTACAGTCTCTCAGTTAGATGTTACACACAATTGTTCTCCTGGCCAAATGCAGGTACCATTAGAAAACACATGTAGGTATGAAAGTAGGCATATGTATGTTTTCACACATTAAATCCTAAGCTAAATTTAAGTTCTTGCAAAAGGTTTATAATCAGGCGGAATAAGTGCTGTTGATTAATATGTGTTTTTGTAAAAAGATATGAACCTTATTTGGACCAGTACATGCATGCAAAGTCCGACTACTATAGTTCTGATTGCATTAACTATAAAGTCACCAGAGGTAGAAAATTGGGCTGTTTCCCTTTGAATGAAGATTTTGCAGTATTGTGCAAATATGATACTGTGCTTCCATTGCAAGAGTTTTAACACCCATTAGAATTGTGCCTCAAGTATAATTTTCAATCTTTAAATTTGCTGTAGCTGTTGTTACTAATATAACAAACAAACAAACAAACAAACCAAACAAACCAAACAAACAAAAAAAAAAAAAATCCAAAATCTCCCAAACTATGTAAGTATAGTATACTCACAAAGCAGTTTGGACTGAAATGACTTCCAGCACCATAATTAGTTGGGTCAATGATATAATATTCTAAAGAATCAGGAGTATGTCTCATGTCTGTTCCTCCATCCCTAACAATGTCCAGATTTCACAGAAGCTAAGGGTGATACTAAACACTGCTCATTAAAGATCTCTTGAAGATCTCATTCAAATTCCTAATATCTAGACATCGGCTTATACCACAAACACATAGATTATTGTGTGGCTTTAGTATAAGCAAACTCCACCATGGGCTTTGAATCCCCTTTTCAGCTCTTCCTTATCACCCTGCTGACACAGATTGCTGCCTCTGCAGCAGGGCTGGCAGAAGGGTTGTGTGTCTGCATTCTTCTAAGACTGTCCTAATGCATATTCACCTTCATTGGTGATGCCAGCTTGTGCTTGTCTGTGAGCCTGATACCCAGACCATGCCTGTTTCTGCTGACTCTGCTGTTCAGTTATCTCCAGCAGCTGCTTGAACTCTGACTTTGAGGAGTCAATAACACCATACAGCAAAAAGCTCTTCATTCAAATTACATGTCAAGGGAAAGACCACCACTGTTTATCAGCAGTCTGAGAAGGACGCAGAGTTTTTGAAAAATATGCACGTCACCCCCTCAGCCCAAGACAGATCAGCATTTCTGATAGAAACAGTTGCATAAATAGTTCCAGTTATTAGGAACTTCAGTTTATCCTACAAGTTTCACTGTGCTGGCAGAATTATCTTCTGGGGACAGCAATGTTTGGTAATTTTTTTTAATGTGAAGCTGTTGCAGAAGGACAGGATTCATTATTTTTAGGTATTTAAAAAACATCTGCTTTTCTAGCTGTAGAGTGAACATGGGTAAGCTGCAGTGATTCTCAGAATTGTGCACATTAAACCTAAATATTAATGGACTTTAGATTTTACTGGTCTGTTTTCTACAATCAAGCAGTTAATCAGATGCTTGCAGCAGTGTTCAGGGATCACATTAGAAAATACCTGCTGGCCATTGCCAATGTCCTACTTCAAGCAAGTGCTGGAAGAGCAGCTTCCTGACACTGGTCAGAACAAATACTCATCTCTCTCTTCCTTACAGTCTGTCTCTGTTCATTAACCTCTTCTTCCACTTCAGAGAATTTACTGGAGTCATCATCTGTGATCGTAAGTGAGCTCTGCTCAGTGGTTTGCACTATCCTTCCCTCCAAGAGATGCTATACCCCAGTCACCTGCAGGGTTTGCTGCTTGGGCACAAGTCTCCTCAGCTGCATCAATCAGAGCACACGTAGCCCTTTTGACCTGCTGCTGGTCCTTACCTGCTTTAATCATCCAGTGGCAGAGATCAGACACAGTTTGTATTGAGGTGTTGGATTTGTCTATAAACAGGACTTGTCTTTTCCCTCATCACTGACTTTCATTCAGATGACATAAGCTAGAAATATAACAAAATGTTAATGTTCACAGCAGGAAGCAATGAAAGGAATATATATTGTAAATATCTCATACTGTCTGATTATGTTGGGATGAAGTATAATGTGTTTCTTTCATGGAATAGTAATGTTAAAACACAGCAGAAACCTCCTTTCCTTTGGAGAAAAATACATGCATCAAGGCAAATAATTTGAGTCAAGATGAAGTTGTATAACTCAAGTGAAGAAAAATCAGTATTAAATGTCTCCAATGTAGTATGTAGAAAAGCACTAGTGGAACGAAAACAACTTTACAATGGATAAAAATGGTCAGTAGGGGAGAGTGCAGAATTCATAGCAATTTTTTTCTATTGTTTTGGCTTCTGTGAGATCAAACCTAATACGTCATTGCTTTATTGTAGTCTCTGTAAAATAATAATAAAAAAACATTATATGGCAAAATATTGCACTTTGTCCCGCTGAGTTCAGATAATAACTGTAACATTTCCTATTGAAGGCAGATTTTACAGGAAGCTGATTATTGCCACACCATGATTAATTACTGTTGTCTTGTGTAAATCAAGGCTCACTAAAATACAATTTGAACTCATCTAATTTATTTGAATCATGTATGTTTGTCAATTTGCAGGCTATATAAAAAAATGTCCAGAATATGAAAAGACATGTCACATTGTAATAGAGTCACTAAAGGTGTAGTTTCATGATAAACCTGTCTCAGGCAAGGTTCCCACTCTGTCACGCTTTGCTCTGCCCTCAAGATGAGCTAGCTGTGCCCCAGAAGATAGATTATGGGCAGTGCTAAGCCAAATGCAAAGCCCAAGCTAATATATTTACTCTTGGGGAAGGCTTAGCCTACCCCCAGAGCAGGCAGAGCTAACTCTCTTACTAGCTGTCAGACAAGTTTGCTTATAGCTGGGCAGCTTGGGTGTGGGTGGAGTGAAAAACTATCCATACCCATAATTGTCCATGAACTCCATCTTAATAAACATTTTGCCATTTTCTGTGAATGACTAAAATTTTCTGGCAGATTTTTGTCTTCATTTTAAATAAATCTTGTATGTGCTTAAATTAGAAATGATATAATTGATTTTTAACAATTTGCTTTAAAATTTCAATGTCAGGAATAAAATATGTATTTTTCAAGACACAAGGGATTCAATTTGCTATCCTCTTCATCAGCTTTCGGTTGTCTAAAAGATCCTGCAAAAGTTCCATGCCAATGATTTTCAGACAGTTTGTAATTTCCAGAAGAGCTAGATCAAAGAAGGTACTCTGTTGTTTCTAAGAAGAAACTGAGAGTACTGGGATGTGTGAAATCCCACTCCTCTCCTGCAGTAAAGTCCAGAAATTTGGTAGGTCTATCTGGCAAATTCCATAGTTTTCATTCTTCACATCTCATTCTCAAACCAGTGGGAGTCACTGTTTTGACCCTTAGTTTCAAGAACACAGTTGTGACAAAAAGCTGCTGCTTGTTTTGAGTAGCAATCATGGAAAACTGTTATTTTTATTTAATGCATTCTTTAATTTAAATATGCTTTATCCTAAAACTAAACGGAAAACTTCTCTGACCTGGAAAGCAGCCTAATTGCTAGGGTCTAGAGCAAGTCAAAAGGATGACTGCTTCTTTCTCTTGAAACTGTACAGACAAGAGACTGTGAGATAGAAAAACCTGGAATAAATGAAAGGGTAACATCACACCCCAGACAGGGGAAGAAGTCTTCAGCTTTGTTCCAAGTTCCAGGATTATGCATTACGTTTTCATTCACTTAGTATTAGTGAGGGGGGAAAAGATAGGAAATAGGACACTCTCCCCTTACCCTAGGCCTTACTCTAGACCTTACTCTACGGTCTAACCTGTACTCATGCCACCAGGAAGCTCCTGGGGGAAATATGCCTTAATCCTTCAAGCTTCCAGCTGAAACTTCCAGGTTCCTGGGCATATGCTCCAGTCATCAGGATACTTTTCTAGCAAATCTGTATCAAAAGAAGAAGTCACAAGGAAACATTCTTCTTAAGTGGTCCCTGTTACTTACTAATTCTGCTCCAAGTGTGTGCATTTTGGGATTTTTGTGGAATCAAGGCAGAACATGGAATAAAGTAACCTTAGCTTTTTCTAACTTTTCTCTACTTTTCTCTTTCTTTCTCTTTGCCTCTTTTACTATTAAAAAAATATATCAATTTCTTGGTATCAACATCTAATCTCGTTTGGTTTTTATCTTTTTTTGGGGGGGGAAATATTTCAAACTTCGAAGTTTTTTCCATTTTATTTACAGAGAGTTAGTTTTCTTTACTCCTCTGTGAATGGGGATCGTAACAAAAGCAGAGCTAGAATGGATCTGAAATGGAACCTAGATGCTTTAGCTGAGACAAGTCTTGGACTGCAAAGGAAGAGTGCTGCCTGCAAAACCTTCAGGCCCGCATGGATCCAAAAGGTCGTGCCTAGGGAGATTTAGGTAGGACATGAGGAAGAATTTCTTCACAAAAGGGGTAATTGGACATCGGAATGGGCTGCCCAGAGAGGTTGTTGGAGTCACCATCCCTGGAAGTGTTTAAGGAAAGACTGGACACGGCACTCAGTGCCATGGTCTGGTTGGCAAGGCAGTACTAGGTCATAGGCTGGACTCAGTGATCTCAGAGGTGTTTTCCAGACTAATTGATTCTGTGATTCTGTTCTTCTGTGTTTAGGAACTTAACCTTTCAGTGCTGACCTGTGGCTAAATCTGGCTTTAATGTGTGTGCCTGAATTATACTCTACTTCCTTTTCACACTTTCGCTGTTGAATGTTATAGTAAGAGATAAATCCTGCTCTACGGAGCACTCTAAAACATAAAGTATTTGCTATGAAACAAGGAGTTTAAGTTGCTTTCCATTTTGTCAAACTAAGCTTAGGTGGTTGGCCTGTAGAAAGCTTACCATGAAATAAGAACTTATACAGCAATACTTTTTGGCTTTCTGTGGTCAACTATAGTAACTTTACAAAAGTGTGTCATGGTTTGACGCTGGCCAAACACCAGGCAACCATGAAAGCCACGCACTCGCTCTCCCCTGCTGCAGCTGGGCAGAGGAGAGGAAAATTTAACAAGGGATTCATGAGTTGACATAAGGACTGGGAGAAAACACTCCAAGGGGAAAACAAGCTCTGCTTAGAGGTACAAAGTGAATTTATTACTAACAAAATCAGAAGAAGGATAATGAGAAATAAAATAAGCCCTTAAAAACACCTTTTCTTCCCCCTTCTTCCTTCCCACCAACAGCGCAGGGAGACAGGGCATGGGGGTTTGGTCAGTTCATACCCGAGGTTTTCTTCTGCTGTTCAGGAAGGAGTCCTTCCCCTGTGAGGCCGTGGGGTCCCTCCCAGGGGAGACAGTTCTCCGTGAACTTCTCTGGCATGGGTCCACTCTCACAAGCAGCAGTCCTCCCAAAACTGCAGCAGTGTGAGTCCCTCCTATGGGAACACAGTCCTCTCAAAACTGCTGTGGCATGGGTCACTCTTCCCCAGAGTGCAGTCCTCCAAGGCTGCTCCAGCCTGGAAGCAAAGGCTCTCTCTCTCCCCTGGGTCTCCCACTGGATCACAGCCTCCTCCAGGCACCCACCTGCTCTGGCATGGCCACCTCCCCCAGGGGCTGTGGGTGGATCTCTGCATCCCCCGTGGATCCCCATGGGCTGCGGGTGGATCTCTGCATCCCCCGTGGATCCCCAGGGGCTGTGGGTGGATCTCTGCATTCCCCGTGGATCCCCACGGGCTGTGGATGGATCTCTGCATTCCCTGTGGTTCCCCATGGGCTGTGGGTGGATCTCTGCATCCCCCGTGGATCCCCAGGGGCTGTGGGTGGATCTCTGCATTCCCTGTGGATCCCCATGGCTGCAAGGGCACAGCTGCTTCACCATGGTCTCACCACGGCCTGCAGAGGAATCTTGGCTCTGGTGCCTGGAGCACCTCCTCCCCCTCCTTCTCCACTGACCTTGGTGTCTGCATGTTGTTTTCCCTCACATGCTCTCACATCCTCCTCTTCTCAGGCTAGAAAAATCTGTGCCCCACTTTGTTTTGATTTTCTTCTTAAATATGTTGTCACCGAGGTGTTACCATCATCTCTAATTGGCCCGGTTTTGGCCAGCAGCACATCCATCTTCAGAGCCACCAGCAATTGGCTCTGCTGGACATGATGGAAGATTCCAGCAGCTTCTCACAAAAGCCATCTCTGTGGCCCCTCCCACCAAAAAACAGGCCATGCAAAACCAACACACCCCTGTTCAGGAGTGCTAGAAGTAAACCAGTATGCCCCTGAGCAAAGCATGGTAGAAATCCAGAGAAAAAAATAAATGTTCTTTGTCCCAGAGAGTTTGTAATCCAAGTGTAAGGGAAGAGAGGATGTACTCTGGCAGGTGGAATTGACAAAATACAAGCATCTTCTTACATCATCAGTTAAACCAGTGAGTGTTATAGCTGGGGAAGTAGTTCTGCTGTTGAACTGGATCAGAAATATGGACATATTTACATGAAATCTTAGCTAATCTTAGATCTTATTATTTGATTAAATTCTGGGCAAATACCCATCTGGACTGGTTTCAACAGAGCTGGGGGGCTGAGCAGAAAAATCGTAAGGGCTTTATAGACTTTATGACACTTTCAGTGTCACATGAAACAGAGAGAAATTAATGGGAGAAATAAATAGAAAAGACTCTAAAATCTCAGAAAATACTCTAAAATCTCCAGAGTTTTCAGCAAATCTGTATCTCAATCAATTAAATATTTCCTTTTTTGTCATGATCAATTAGCATACAACAAATCCAAGAGAGGAAAGAATCAATAAGTAATTGGCAAAGTAATAATTAAAAGCAAAGCCTTACAACCTTCTTCTTTTTAAATATTTCACTCTTGTCAGTTGCTGAATCCACTGGGTTTAAGGATGTGCTTCTCACACTCCATGTACTTTGGCAATAATGCCCTTGACTCAGATGGGCTGAGGAGGGTGATGAACATATTGTTCCATGATCCTATGGTACAGATGCAAACATTAAAAATTACAAGATCTCTTAATGTTGGTTTTAAAAAGTCTGGTTTGATTTAGCATTAAGTAAACAATACACAAAAATCAGGAATTAACACGCCTTCCAAACATACACCTCTCCCTCTTCCAAATCTGAAAAGACTTGCAGAAGCAGGGTTTATTAGAAGATAAGACAACAGAAAATGTCTCGCTTCAAAGGCAAAGGAAGAGAAACTTACAAAGATTTCATTCAAGAAAACAAGTGAGAATAAATCATCTATTTATGCCTAAGACTTTATAAGTAATCATTAAAGCTTCCAAGTGTACACGAACTTATGCAGAATATCATCCATATATGTATAAAGAATGAAAAGGTGCCATTTCAAATTTTGACATGTATTCAGTTATTTCATATCAAAAATGTTGAATAGGAATGACAGTTCTTGGGAAATGTTCCTTCCTTTGCTTCTAAAACACTACGAGAACTCAGGCAAGTCCTTCACCTTAAATGATACTATTTTCCTACTTCTAACATATTATTCACAGATTATACTGTATGAGAATTTAGTTCATGTTTGTACAGCTTTCTGGTATCTAATGAAAAATGAGGTACTAAACAGCCAGATATCAGTAATCCCAGTAAAAGAAATTACCTCTGGCATGAAAAAATTAATAGAAGTACATTTTATTTTCAACATTCACTCAAGTGTTTTTCTGAGAACATACTGTAGCAGTGCCTTTATTTTATTATTGTGCATTTTAAGATACTGTTATTTGAAAATTGTGGAAAATATGAAATATGTAGGCAAGCACGTTAACACACTTGCTCAATTTCTTTTCCAGGAGACCACTGAAAAGACCTTTTGGCAAGTAGATAGTCTATGATTTATTGTAAATAGGAGAAATAAACTTTAACAAAGACATTTTCTGGTTATGGTTTTCCTTCTTTTATTCATTATTCATAAAAATAATTCATTATTTCAGTTCATATGTTTATTGTGAAGACTTAAAAAAAACACCAAATAATCCAAATCACCCCATAGTCTTCCTTTGCAAAATATCAGACACATTGCCATGCATTTCATGATCACTGTACTAGAGTATCACAACCTGTCTGGGTAAATACATGCTATATACAGAATAAAAAGTTAATAAGAACAGAAGAATTGCTTTTTTGTTGTTTTATGAAAGTTCTCCCATCTGCTGCACAGAGACATGGATTCGATTTTGTCATATCAAAAGCTGTACAGTTCTTTGAAAAATCACACTATATTTGAGACTAAGAAATATGAGCTCTTTAAAAGTACTGAAAATAACAGAAAAATGATACATCACATAGTACATAATCTCTGCTTGTCACAAAGATCCTAAAGGTGAACTAACTGCTTGTTTAAGTTAGCATGAAATATGATTTGTAGTAATCAGCCAGAACCAAAGGGAACATAAAGTAAAAAATTGTAGTGATTTCTTGGTAAATATTTGCCCACAGTGCAACAAAACCAACTCAGATCTGCTTAGAGATAGGTAAAGTAGTAAAATTGTTATAATTCCCACTCATTGAAACAGCTTAATTTTCTGCAGAATATCTTAAAATCTATTTTATAGGGGTTTTTTTTGCATGAACATCTAACTTCATTTAGTTTTAATCAAGTTTTGGGGTATATTTCAAACCTTTTTGGGTTTGATCTGTTTTATTCACAGAGACAGTTTTCTTTGCTCTTCTGTGTTTAAATTGGTTTGTAACAGGGCCTTAGCAGGTTTACCCTTCCAAATTGTACTGTCGAGCCCAGCAAAGCAAAAACTCCCTACTCCAGATCTGTCTGTCCAAGATCTCATCTGTCCTGACCCGTTCTGTTCAAAATCTGCCTTCAGTTCAGCACTACTTCACGAAGGAAAGCCATAACACCCATTCATTGTACAGACTGGTCTTGAAATGCACTCAATCTACCAAAATAAGAGAGAAAAGAATAAGCCAGGTTTCAGAAAACCTATGGAAAACCACCAAATTATGTCCCTAATTTCTAAGCAGTCATTGATGCTTCTCAGCACTGCGACAAGGAACTCACCAGCCTGGCCATTTTTTCCAGACCCAGAATTTTCGTGTCTGTTTGAACCATCTGCTTACAGGTTCAGTCAAGGGCAAGACGATAGACATCTGAGACAGCTGAGTCATCAATAATGAACTGATATTTAAGGGGGAAATATTGTATGAAGTAGAAAAAATCCAGGCAACATAAGAAATTTAATACAGCCAGTCTCATTCACAGATCTGCAGTATTCAGTTTGTGTCCCAAATCCTTGCCAGGGCATTTTCAAATGAGTTGGCACATGAGGAAAACACTGTAAAGTTTTTAAAGTAACCACAGAATCTTCAGAGTTTTAAAAGAAAGCAAACGAACAACTGGTAAAATACACAGATATTTCTATCCAAAACACATATATTAAGACTTGCTTTATGGCTTTTTAGTCACAACATTGTATGTGTACAGTAGTGCCTCTATGCTGAAAAAGAAACATGTCACAACACATGGGTGTTTCTTCAGTAGTAATAAATGTCAGATGAATTTTGAATTTAGTAAGATTTCAAAATGAGTAAAAATAAATATATATACCGATGTATAGAATACTAGATTAAAATAAATAATGATTATAATATTTTTCTGAAAAAAAAAATTTACATTTTCATTGTATTAGATATTAAACTTAATTCAGTTGGTTAGGAGTTTAAGAGAGCATATTAATGCTATTTAAATTATTTGCTTTGGTATTCACATCAAGTTGAGTAAACTATCATATGTAATATACAAAGATATTTTCCACAATTATTCTGCAAGTGTCATAAATTTTTTGTCTTTAATGTCTTTCACACACATATTTTAATCAACTTAGCTCCTGTGTCTGACTGTTCTTTACAAAGTATTTGAAACACCAGAGAAAGAGAGTGTGACAGAAGTTTTGAAGTTAATGCCCAAAATTCTCATGTTATAATCTGGGACATCAATTTATTTCAGATATATCTGATTTTTGAAACAATGGCTTATGACAGTGTCATTTTCTATCTTATAACCAGCTTCTGTTGCGGGCAACTGAAATAGATATTATTTTTTCCTTACTTCCTGATAAATTCAGTTAGCTTACAAGCTTGAATTGCATTTAAGTTTCTCTTGTCTGCTTCTTGTTCTCATATTAAAACATTACTTTTTTCCTTTGAGTGTTTCCTCTGCCTGCTATAAGACAATGTTTCTGCTCTGTAAAACCTAACACTAATATTATTGTGTACCTGGTAATTTTCTTTACCCTTAACCTTTTGTCAGCCTTTCAATGTACTTTTATGCATTAGACTTCATATATTTTTAAGAATTACTCTTTTCTTTCTATGATACTCCCAGTAATTAAATGTTAAATTAAATCTTAGGCTATCATTAAGCTAGCAGAAACACAGTATTGTGCACTACATTTAACAACAACATCTACAATTCAGCTGTGCTTTTGTCGGTATATCAAAATATGCATTCTGCAATGTATAACATATGAAAAACCATAAGATAAATTTAGCAGACAGAAATAATGCAGTACACAGTGGTTTCCTATTGAAAAAATTCTTGTTGGCTTTTTTTGCAGCTGGCAAGTTAGCCAGATTCAGGTTTCCCATGAAGAAGAGAAGCTGGTGATGGAAGTATGTGTTTCTTCCTTTTTGCTTATTTCCTACAAAATACTTCCCTGGAACACTGCAGAGATTGGATGAAGGAGCTCTGTCTTTGCATCATGTCCCTCCTGCAGCTTCAGCATCTACTTCTCTCAGTTACAATTATTTTGAAGGAAGGCCTCTTCTGTCCCTCACCCCCTCTGTCCTGGTACTGACAGAGAGAGCACATTCAAACTCAAAATTCAATTTTCACAACCAGAAGAAAGATGCCTCTGTCTGGAGCATCAGAGCTCTGGTATGAGCCAGTTGCCCTTCCTGAAAAGCCCCTCCGTGCACTCTGTGACAGCAGAGACTCAGGGTCTGCAGGCCAGGAGAGCTCAAGCTCTCCTAGTGACCTGTGGTGTGAGATAACGTAACAGCATCCACAGAGCCTTGTCTCTTTGAATCAGATTTGGCTCTGCACAAAACAGGAGTTAGTGAAACTGGTGACCCCAAGTCATGGGGCCACTTGATCATGCCAGCTCTGTGACTTGTGGTAGCCCCTTTACCCAAAGACAACTGATACAAACTACGTCAAAAAAATCTCAGATAAGAATTTTTTTTTAAAAATTGCTGATCTCAGAAATCTTGCTTATAGTAGCCTACTTTAACACTCTGAATATCATTCACATGGTTTCATGTGCTGTAACTCATACACAATAACTTCCCACCTGTAGCTATTTGCCTTAATTTTCTGGACTACCCTAAGTAGTCCAGAAAATTAAGTCCAGGTAAGTTTTTATTGCATCAGCATAAGCTGAAAATCAAGTAACCATTAATAAACATGTTTCTAGATTGTCATGTCATGATTTTGAAAAAATTCAGGGAAATGTTTCTGCCATAGAAAGTATATGAGTAAATAAGAGTGACAGAAAAAAAAATTAGTTGGAAAGAAACGTTCTAAATTAACTTCAAATCAGTAACTATATTTGGGCATTCACTAGAATGGTAACACAAACTACAGTGAAAAATTTTATGCAAAAGGGTATTTCTGCACAACTAATGAAAAAAATCTAAGAAAATGCTGACATGATGCAGGAAACCTCCAGGGAGAAATTGTTTGTCTGTAGACCACCTTTATACTGGCAAATCAAATGGGCCTACAATCGCTTTGTGACATAAACATCAAAACACATTGAATGGGTCTTGTCTTCACTATTAAACTTTCTTACATGCAAAATGGGGGCAGCCACCTCCAGACTCCCTGCTTGGAACAAATGTTGGCTTCTATGAACCCATGATCAGTGCTTAAGAACTGTTTGGTATAAAGTAGCCTAGTCCCAAAATCTAAAAACTTCCCTATTAAAACAAATTATTTACACTGAATAAGAATGTTCCTTTTACAGTTATAAACACCAGTTATATTAGAATATCCACCTAATGTTTGATGTGAGAGAGTGGGTGAGAGAAATCCCAGCAGTTCATGATACTATTCTGAACACCAGGCAGTATCCAAAATTTGCTCAATCTGTGGCAGTTAAAAAACAAAAAACAAACAAACAAACAAACAAACAAACAAACAAACAAAAAAAAACAGAAAATGCACAATATGTTCATATAGTATAAGTATATACTATAAAGTTCATAAGTATAAGATAATAGGTCATCCAGACAGAATCACAGAGTGGCTGTGGTTGCAAGGGACCTCTTGAGGTCACCTAGTCCAACCTACCTGCTCAAGCAGGTTCACCTAGAGCAGGTTGCACAGGTTTGCATCCAAGCAGGTTTTCAGTATCTCCAGAGAAGGAGACTCCAAAATCTCTCTTGACAGCCTGTTCCAGTGCTCAGTCACTCTCACAGTAAACAAGTTTTTCCTCATATTCATTGGAACTTCTGAACTTGTGTCTGTTGCACCTTGTCCTGTCACTGGGCACCATTGCAGAGACTCTGGCCCATCCTCTTGGAAGCCACCAATAATATCCTGTATACGTTGATAAGATCCCCTCTCATTTTTCTCTTCTCCAGGCTAAACAGGCTCAGCTCCCTCATCCTTTCCTCAAAAGAGAGGTAGTCCAGTCCCTTAGTCATCCTTATAACCCTCCCCTGGACCCCTTCTGGTAGTTCCTTGTTAGTCCTGAACCAGATTTATCTCTGTGTAGAAAAGAGTTGATCCCATTTTCTCTATCATATTTATTACTCATTCTTTATAGAGTTGCAATTATTAATCAACTTTTTAAATGTATCTGTGCTTCAACAAGAACTAATCTTTTTTCTTTTTTTTCTTTCTTTTTTTGATGATCATACTAAAATAGTTCACTCAAGTAATAAAGACTCACCCACAGAGTATTTCTTATTCCAGGAAAGTCTCTACTTTTAGAGACAGTAGAAAACTAGAGCAGATATTTAGCCAGTAGTGATGCATTGAGTGATTAATTAGATTAACTTACTAAATCCAAGAGCTTTTTCTAATTCCTAGCTTTATAGCAAAAGGCCTAATAACCCTGTGACTTTTGGTCAATTTTCATCAGTAATGTAAAAATAAATTGTTGGTGAGCTGTTCACTGTAGAACTTATGATAAGGTATTAATCTTGGATATAAAGGACAGGCTCTGTCATTTTTGATCACGTGGTTTATTTCTAACTAAAAATATAGTTTGTGTCATGGACCAGAAGGATACCTGTACTAAGGATACCTGTGTGGGATATAACTGATTCTTGTTCTAGCCTGTCTTCCTTTCTAAAGACCATTAACATAAGAAAGAAACCTTTGAAGGCTGCATAGCTTCAGAACTCCTTTGTGCAAATGCTTCATGATTTAATGTCTTTATTAGGAACAAGTTTTCCCCTGTTGGTTAAGGTATAAGGAAACACATTTTATGAAAGAAATGTCTCACAGGTAGTGTATCAGAATGTATCAGCAATATAAAAACTAAATAATAGTACAGGGATGGTATGGTAGGGAGCATCACTGACTTACATGGCTGTTCTCAGATATCTACCACTTGCCATTGCCAGACAGAGAAAAACATAAATATTTAATCTGTGTTTATACTGCCATTCCCGTTCTTGTCTTAGCTAACAGTAATTAATAAGATAATTCTTTATTGATTTTTATTTAGAGCTCTTGAGATAGAGTGTGGTAGAGTAGTGATTTAGAGAAAAAGAAAAATATTTTGCTGTGATAGTGATTTAGAGATAAAGAAAAATATTTTGCTGTGATAGTGATTTAGAGATGAAGAAAAAACTATTTCTGAATGACCAGTATGAATTATTAATTACAAGCCACAATATTTTTAATTTAAAAAAGAAAGTATCACTTTTGATAGATGTCACTCATTAATCAATATTGATTAACAACTGGACAACTAGTGACATGTAGTTGAATTTTCTTTCTTGGTAAACTTTTTTTTAACTTATAACAAGATGATCAATGGACAACCTAAATATGCTTACCTAAATAGCTCTAATAAACATAGAAACACAGGGTTTGGACATTACATGGTTACCCACTCCACTGCTTCTGTGTAATGCAAAGTTTTAATATGAAAGAAATTAAAAAGAAAAAATATTACACAGCATTAGTTTTTGCAAAATTTTCCTCACAGGATGACAGTGGTGATGTGTCAGTAATATGTTTTTCTCAATAAATCTGGGGCTGAGGACTTGAATGGTGTATCTTGAATGCAGTAAAGACTGGAAATATGTGAAAGAATCTATGTTTCTTGGGATTACCAAAGGCCAATTTCATCTAATTAATTGTCCTTGACATAATTTCATTTCACTTTTCTAAAAAGTGGTTGTTTCTCTGACAAAGGGCATTATCTTCATCATGCACTCAGCTTCCTTTAGCTGGGACCTCTGCACCTGGATCCACCTTCTATCTTCTTATCCCAAGCATGCATACAAATGTGAGGGTTGGTGTCAAGAGGGTGAGCCAGACTCTCTTCAGCAGTGCCCAGCAAGGGGCAATGAGAACAAACTGGATTAGAGGAAGTTCCATCTGAATATGAGGAAAAACTTGCTTACTTTGAGAGTGACAGAGCACTGAAAGACTGCCCAGAGAGGCTGGGAAGTCTCCTTCTCTGGAGATACTTAAAACCTGCCTGGATATATCCTGTGCATTTTGCCCAAGGCGAACCTGCTTGAGCAGGGGAGTTGGACTAGAGAATATCCAGAGGTCCCGTCCAAACCAAACCATTCACTGACTGTGATTCCATAACTCTGTAGTTAGGATATTCTACATTAATATGGTATAAGAAATCATCAGTACTTGACTTCAGTCTGGTTTTGTTATACGTACCAAAGGGATGGTCGGCATTTTTCTATAGAGTTTCAATATATTTGTACAGTTTTCATAATGAACACTAAGGCCCTATAATATATTAAATGTTTTCAGCAAACCTGAAGCTACAGCAAGACCAAATTCTCTTTTTCACAATTTTATTGTCTATAGACTATACCAAAACCATAAAGTTATTTTTGTTTTTCAGAAATGCCCCAAGTCATGACAATCTAATGTGTTAAATTTGTGGGGCAGAAAGACACAACTTAGAAGAGAATTAATACTTTAGTTTCAATCCTCCTACCTAAACAGAACAGAAAGTAAATTTGTACGTGCTTTAGGGTAGTGGAGCATGAATTGCACAATAGCAAAAATTTTTAGTATGATTGCTTATGACTGGAATGTAATACAGGAAATGAAACTTTGCATAAATAATCATATTCTATAATTGCAAGCTTGATGACACCCCAGAAAGATTTATGGAGTAAGCAAAGCATTAGGTGCATCCTAATCCTCTAGACCCAATGGTATTATCTCCTCTATTCTAGTTGCTTCTAAGAGTGCTAATTGCATCCCAATGCCTCATGGATTTAAGGCTTATATTCTACTGAGGAGTGGTCTGTGAAAGATTATTGAAGTGCAAAACATAACGAAACATAATGGAATCTAGTTAAACCCACATTTGCTACTTCATTTTTATTTTAAACCCGATTTCAGACTCCAGCATGATAAGCTACAGTGTTCAGCTTCTGTTACCAGAAATCTTTGAGCCTCACTATCAGCATTTGGCAGATAGCTGGAAGTATGTAAAGGCAGAGATTTCAAAGTGTACAGCAGTTTCTCCTGGAAGAGAATTACATATAGTACAAAGTGCAGCCTTTACCCTGTACTTTTTTCTATGCATAAATTCGAAGATGTTAGCACCAGCCCTCTGTTTATTCTAAGACAACACCTTTAACAGAGAACAGAATATTGTTCCCTCTCTGGATAGCTCTGTGTTATTGGGAAATTAAGAAGCACTTTTTTGATATGAAAGAATTAAATTTCAGGCTAATGTCTGAATTAGCATAATTTTCCTCCCAAAGCTGTAATTTCTAACCTCTTTTTGACCTGCTTTTACTGAAGACATACCTTTTTTCTTCAAGAAAAGAGGTAGCTAAATATATTCTGCTCTTTACAGCAGCACATAGATTGCAGAAAGAAAATTCCCAGCTTACGGAAGGGCATGATTTTTCAAAGCAAAGAGCAGAATCAGACTTACTAGATACTTTCTTATAACCAATTTCTTCAGTTGCACAAAGTTTTGTAAGTTCTCACCCCCAATTATGTAGACCTTTAAATAAAATTATTATTTTAAAGGCATAATTTAGTTGTTACGAGATTACTTGCCTGGAAAAAACCTAAAGGCTTTTCAGACAACCAGGACTAAAAAGGCCTCTTTTGAACCCCTTCAGAGCATGGGACCTAATGAAAAGATAGCCCTCATGACCATTTTTAAGGCACTGTGTAGAGTGCAAGAAAATATCAGTTCAAACAGTCAATAAATCAGTACTTTGATGGAGAAGGAGTACTTTGAAGACCATATGTCATAGTAAATGGGATTTAGTTTTCAGATAGCTGCCTGTAAAAAAACATTACAATTGGAAAGTACATTTAAAAATATTAAGGAGAAAGAACTGAGTTCGACACAGTATATTCTCATTACAACTTTTACTGTCCTTGGAAAGGACTTATATCAATGCAATTAGGGTCTTTACTGGCTCACACTGGCACAAGTTAGTCAGCAAATAGCCCAGTACTGTCATAGTCTCTTTTTATCACTTCTACCGTTAGTGTCTTTTTGCAACCTAAATTCCAGCTTCCCTATGGACACCAATTAAATCTTGGGCATTTGTCTCATTTCTGGAAATTTAGAGTAGCCTTTTCAGAAGGCCATGGTGAAAATCAAATGAATTGAACGTATACTTCAGGTTTTTTTAAGTACTGATTTAGCCATGCCAATGTGGACTTACATTAATGCAGCAGTGAGATCTGAACTTTAAGTTTAAACTTGAGGTTAAGTTTCTCAGTCTAACCCACTAAAAAGGAAAAATAGCACAAATTTAACTCAAGAAGTCTCTTGCAGACAGTGGAATTTTAAATACATATATTCATGTGAAATCAATCCTTTTGCAGAGGGAAAAATTAAAAATTATTTTTCAGCTACTTTCTTTTTCTTCCTATTTTTTGGAGTTCCTTTTGTCCATTACTCTTATCCTGTAAACCCGAAGCTTTAGGCACCAATACACATCCCAATATATTCTTAGATTCATGGCTCTTTGTTATAATTAATCTCACAGAGTTAATCCCCTAATCAGTTCACTATTCGGTTCTCTCCACACAAGAATTAGCCCACAACATTTCCTCAAATCATCAGCTAATTTCTCACTCCAGTACATGCTAAGTGTCACCAGCTGCACTCTTGTGTGGACTGTTGGACAGTTAAAACTTAAGTCAGAAAAATGAGACTGTGAAACTATGGTTAGGAAAACCTGACTTGAGAAATGAGGAAAAGTCTGCTTCTGCTCTTTCAGTCCTTCTCTGTCATCTGCCTACTGGGTTTCTGTGTTTTGGAGAAGATGAGCCTCTCTACATGGAAGCATTTCCTAAAGAAAGCTTTCTAGCTCTATCAAGAAGTTGAGGAAGAATTTAAGGAACATTCGTTGTCTCCTATGGAAATGCCTCATTGCTATGATCTACTGAACCTGTTCTTCCCTCAGACAAACCATTCCCAATGAGTTTGCTCCTCAGCACAATTAACTTTCCTATTGAATCAAGAAAAACTCCTTAAGACTTTGGAAATGTGAATATGCACATACACGAAGGTACACGAAAACCTTACATGGGATTGGAAAACTGGTGTAAAGAGAGTGAGGAGTAGAAGAGGAAGGTGAAGGATCTTTGCATCTGGGCCTCCAAGGTGGGAAAAGAGGTTTCAGTGCATTCTGGGAGTTGCCTGTGCTGTGAGTGAGCATTTGTACGACGCTCTGAAGACGGTGTGATTCTTAGGGCTGTCCTGTGCACGGCCAGGAGTTGGACTCAGTGGTCCTTGTGGATCCCTTCCAACTTGGAATACTCTATGGTTCTGAATGTTGAAGGGCAGACAACAGGACTGGCTGTGCTGAAGAGCCCATTACTTAACACAGGACAGTGGTCTAGGAAATGACATTCGGTGACAAATAAACCATCTGACCTTGTAGTAGTACAAAAGCTTTAAGAGATTTAAGACCTTACAAATAAAATTTTCAGAAAGATTTCACAGATACTCATGCCTTCTATTGCAATGGTGTTATAGTCTTGTTCTGTTTAATTATCAAATGTCACTCTAGCACCTAAATATTTCCTTAATTGCATAATTATTTAATAAGAAAATAAATAAATTTTATTTATGATTCCAAGGGAAAAAATCAATTATTCTTCATTTAATCGTTATTTACTTTGCAATCATTTATCAGTTTTGGAAATGTTAGGCTTCAGAGTCAGCTTTGTTTGGGTAATTGAATACTTTTAATTAAGACAGCCAAACACAATCCTTACAACTTTAAACACAGCCCCAAAGGCAGCACTTGGTTAAAAAAAGTTCAAAGAAAATTAATATTTGAAGTACAGCATACTCTATTGGTTTGCCAGATGAATTAGTACAGAGGTTAATAATCATACTTTTGAAAACATGGACATAAGTTTAATTCCCTTTTTTGGATGAGGTTACTAGTCAAATTAATTGGTGCCAGTCCCTAAGAAGAGCAAAAATAGTAATTTAATTATTTATAATAGCATTTCACAGAGATAACTCTAAATACATGCAAAGACTACACCCTCAGAAAGTGTATTTTTTGCTACTGTAGCATGACAAAATTATGTTACGCTTCTTCAGAAGTCATGTCAGTATTATCTGTTTACAAACAAAAATGCTGTATCCTACAGAAAAAATTCAAGATGTGCCAAACAAGTAAAACTTCAAACATCTCCAAAAGGCATTGAATCACACCATCTTTTCCCTCGTGTTTGTTATCCACAAATACAAGTCAAAAATGAAATTTTGTCTGCAAAAGTGTTCACGGAAACAAACTTCCTGTTGATTCATGAGAAAAGTTCTCAGAAGCCACATTAAAACACTGGGATTTTGAGTCTGGAAAGAAAAAAGACAATATTTGGAAGTCAAGCACTATGGAGGGGATAAAGGGTGAGGCTTTGGAAATGCTGCTGTCTGGTAAAGTTTATTCTTTGTAACAGTCCCTTATATATTTATATTGGGCTCATTGTCACTTCTGACAGCAAAATAATGTAATGATATACTGAAATAGTGCTAATGTCTGATTATTAAGAGATGCCTCTGCCTGAATTAAGGTGCAAACGAGACTATATGCCAAAGTCAATAGTACAGTTTCTATTTAGCAGTAAATGAGAGAGACAGAGAGAGGAAAAGTAAGGTGAGCAGGGGGAAGGGGAAGAGGAGAAAAAGAGTGAGAGAGACTTTAAGCAAAAGATATCACCACCACATGGGTTCCTTCTTCTGGTCCTCTCGGTGGTGAGGGTCCCCACATATTCTTGTGGAGGTACCACTTTTATCCAGTCCAAGTCCCGGGTATCCGGAGGGGTACGTGCTGTTCCCACAGCTTGGTGTTGTGGTCCGCGCTACAACGGGGGCGGTCCGGCCACCGGAGCGCACGGCTTCGCCCCGCGGAGTCGTCACCGGGGAGCAGCCACCGTCGACCGGCGCGGGAACGGAAGAGCCAGGACGGATCTTCGCTGAGAGCCGCGTTGTCACAGCCGGGGAGAAGATGAGGGAGACGACGAAGACAAAGACCCAAGGAAGGGTCATGGGTTTCATAGGGAAGGGCAGTGAAAATACTTTGTCATAACCATTGTGGAATTTCTTCCGCTGCAAGCATGAAAATTTTTCAACTTCCTCCTCTTAAGACATTGACTCTGAAGTAATGTTTCAGATTACTTTTTACGCTTTTTCTGGTTTCTCAAGGACTTGTTAGAAAATTCTGGTCACTGAACAGCATTACTTGCATCACCAGTGCAGTAGATTTTGCTAAATCACTGAACTGCATCCTTCCTGTCTGCATTCTTCTTTTTGCCTTTATGGCACCTTAGCTGTATTTGTTGTGTTTTGTGGTCATTACAATTGTCATATAGTAGTTGAGTCATTGTTGTCCAAAGTACATAACCCATAACCCACAAAAGTCTGCAGTCACTGGTCTTAGATATATAGTTTGACTTTTTAAAACACATTTAGTTTGAAGGCTCCCAGGCATTGAAAAAATCTAGCTTGGTTCAGTATGGCCACACAGATCATCCCTCTTTGTCACTTTATTTAAAGTTTTATACCATCAACAGTTTTTTAAAATACATTTTATTTTCAGCAATAAAATAGATTTTATTTTCGCCAATTTTATATTTACTTCCAGCTTTTTCACTAGGCATTCAATAGCATTTTCTGTAACACTCCTGAGAAACCTCAAGTACAGGTGGTTGGGAATTGTCAGAGAATCGGCTTTAACCGATTTAATGTGTGTTCTGCTACAATTGTCAAGTATTAATTTAGTGCTGTAATGTCATCAGGTATCAAGTGAAACACCTTCCAAAAGCACTTTACATCTGTGTAACTGAAATTATAACCATTACTATGACTACAAAATATAGTATCCTCTTTCTTCTAAGATCTGTTTTTAGTAAAAACATTGTGACACTAATGATATGCTCATAACTTAATTCTTTATTAATTATATTAATTATATTTTCAAAGAATCGTAGTATGTTAAGGGTTGAAATGGACCTTAAAGATCATTTGGTCCCAAGCCTCCTGCCATGTGCAGGGACTCATCCCAGAAGGCCAGGTTGATAAAGGCTTTTTTGAACACTGACAGGTTTGGGGGGCACCCAGAACCTCCCTGGACAACTTGTTTCCCTATCTCATACCCCTCAAAGTAAAGAATTTCTTCTAATTTACATTAATAATTGCATAATGTTTACAATCAGACTATTTTTCAAGAAAAAAATAGTGGAACAAAACCCAACATTATTAGCAAAATGCTTCCAGAGTTGTGGCAGTTAGTGAGTTTGGAAGGTAGTTCCCTGGAGTATTGAGTATGTACAATTAATCATCCTTTAATTGGCAAATATATCATTAACAGAAATTCATTTTCCAAGGTAAGTTCTCACTGCCTGAAAATAATGTCTTTTACTGAAAAATGAAATTGTCTTTGTCTGGTCTACAAAAACAGTAGTTTGTTATTTATGACAGAATATATAATAGTATTGTGTGGTAGTGTAGTAGAAAATGGATATTTCGGTATAAATTGGATGTCCTTTACTTAAAATATATTCATAAGAAAATGATTTATAATAAAGAACACAAGTAACTCAGAATATAATGGTAAATATATATTTATTTACAATTTAATTGAGAGCAAATCTGGGATACTGGTCGAAGTGTTGGTTTGAGTTTTTGTATATATATATAGATATTATATATATATATTTATGTATTTATATCTGAGCAACACCTGGCTTTTGATGGCGATATACAGACATTCATGGATTTACATTTTTGGTAGAAACCATCAGCACATTATCTTGCATCTGGAGGCTGAACAGAATCAGTATTCAGTCAACCAATAATGAAGGAATATTTCCAGATGGATCCTGCCAGGTGTTAGCAATTAATTATTGATATATTTGGGAAAATATTTAAAGGTACATTCAAATATAGAGTTCCTGCATGAGACTGATGTGTTATACTGATGGTTGATGATTGTATGAATTTTCCCTTTCTATCTTACACAAAATGTTCAAAACAGATTCTTATGAAGATATCAAAGATACCATTTTGACAGATTATTATGTGGCCTTTTGAAATCAGGATTTGGAAGAGATTGTTTCAGAATGTATTTTGAAAAGGAATAATGATCACACAAGAATTTGTTTGGAAGTTTTTCCTCTGCTGTCTTTTTTAAATGCATACTTAAGTACCAGCCATGAGGCACTAAAAAAAATCAAAATAAAATTAAGCACAGCCTGTTGTTAATGGTCTGATTATATTTTTGAAGTGCTGAAGGACAAGTAGAAATGCAATTTACCCAGTCTATGATTTACACAGTATGATGCAATAGCTCAGCTGACAGCACAGAAGATTGATGCCCTCTGTTGCAGAGTAGGGACAGCAGTGGAAAAGTCACCACAGAGGCATGGTAATGCAATGTCTATCAAGCCTCTCCTTGGTATCATAGCTCATTCTCTCCCAGCTCAATTTCACTGTCTCAGCTGGATGGTGAACAGTGGTGACAGTGGTTTCTGTGATATCAATATTTGTCTGTAAAATCTACCCTATGGAAGCTGGGGAGAGACCACCTCAGGCTTCCAATCCAATTTAGAATTGATATAGTGATATGACCCATGAACTTAAACACTACATTTTATTTCTCTTTCTGCTAAAAACAATTAATTTTATTTTTACATGACTGAAAGTGGTCTTTGAGCCTATTCCTTCTTGAATATACCTTTGAAATAATGTAAAAATAGAGCTAGCACAGAGTTCCCCATCTGTAAAAAGCCATTTTCACGGATTTCCCTCTCATTGTGTCTAACTCTTAATGAAGAAAAAGCAAAGTTGGGATTTATTTTACCTAACTTTGACAGGTAGAATTTTAGAAGGTTAACTGTAAACTGGTGAAGTCTCTGTCCTTTTTCAATCAAGAGAGAAATATCGGTGCCTCCAGAAAGTAATTCATTTTGCCTATTCTATAAGCTTCTTTTACAGTGAAATGATTCTCCTTCAGCATTTATTTCTTTACACTGACTATGGAAGGAGGCCAGGACAGCTTCCTTAGTCTTAGAAATCTAAATATATTCTTTGTACATAATTATCTTATCCCTAAATATCTTGAAAATATTGCTTTAAAAGAGCTCACAATATCTTTTTCCTAATGCCATGTTACCCATGAAAGAAGGACTGTTCTACAACCTGAACATTTTGGACAGGTTCATATCTTTCTAGAGAAAACATTACAATGTGGAGAAAAGTTATGAAGCCGAGTTGCAAATCATGCCCAAATTTATTCATGTCATAAAGAGGGTGAGACAAGAGGAAAGATTCAATTCAAATTCAGCTGTCTGCACATTGGTCTCTGCATAGGTATCTCCCACAAACGAGATCGGAGGATCACTGTGTTAGGGAGATTTTACTTTACCTGGGGTCTCCTGTGCAGGCTCTTCTTATCCTCCTTAAAGGGGATGAATCTCACATTTTTCCCATGTCACACCTCCTGGGGCACCATATGGTGTCTCAAATTGTCAGAGGTGCCCATGAAGTTAAATTAAACCACTAGTTAATGTAGCCAGTGGAACCTAAACTAATCCAGCTCTCTCTAAACATAACCACTGTGCCATTTCATTGCCCTAGAACAAGCATGCACCAGCATGACCAGTATTATCAGACACATCTGCGGGCCTACAACAGCAGCTTTCTGGAAGGGCTGTGACCTCCTGGTGCACAAATCAGATGTGAGGCTGGATACGATCAGCTGAACTGCTTACAGGTCTCTTCTCAATCTATTATGTTGACTCCCATTGGCTGTAAGGAGGTGTTGAGCTACCCACCATGGCAGTGCATAATCAGAGAAAATCGACCCCAAACTCTAAGGGGTTTAATCTTGAGACAAATTCTACTGATGAAACTTTTCAATGGCCTTTCTAAATTCTAGACTTCAGACCTGGTGTTCCACACTTCTGAAGTCACATCAAAATTCAGAACAGCATGAACCAGAATTTTTGTTCTCCTCTATCTGCTTTATCCAGCTGAGAAAAATGCTGACAGGGTTTAGTGTTGGCATATCAGAGCAAAGGGCCTGCAAAGCCACTGGGCATCTGGGAATGCTTCAGGCAGGAATTCCAGGGAAAATACAAAGTCAACACAAGTGGCTTCTCCATTTTTAGAATAGAAATTTTGGCTGTGATGAATGGGGCATGGGCAGCATATTGCTCTGCTCCAAATACGATTTTGGCCATCTGGGTCTCTACCTAGCTGAAGCAGCTTGACCAATCCTTTCGTAATTCTGAAAATTTATTTTATATATTAAATTATATATGGCTTTTTCTAAAGCTGCCTGAATGTTTGCATCCTAGAGGACTATTCGAGTATCTTTAAAATCTCAGTGAACATATTTAGACAGAAGAAAAATTTTCTCTTCCTTCACGAACCAACCACAGTGTTCTCTTATGGATCATTTAGGGCGTAACGATTTAGAGGGAAAAGGTGTAAGATCTGAAAGCCATTCAGGCTCACCTAACTTCTATATGGTAACAACTTGAAAATTAAGGACCTGGCATAAATAGGGTGGTTCAGATAGAAAAAAGAGGAAATTTAGACTCATTGTATTGTCAATGAGAAGATTGAGTAACCTATGAAAGATAAAAATTTCACAAAAATAGATCAAGAAAGATCTGAGCTTAACCACTGAGTTTGAGATGCTTCTTTCCCTGGAGCTTAAGTGACTAAAGTTGGAAATGCCCATTAGTCACCCGTGTTCATTCAAGCTTTTAGGGATGAAGTTAATTGGATAGAATTCCCTTTTTGCAGGTGAAGGGCAAAAAAAGCTTCTGAATTGCTGCTTTACAGCTAGTCTGTGTCACTGACACCTCTCATTGATTTATTGAAGTTCAGTCTGCATTTCAGTCTGCATTGTAAAATATGAATCTTTACTATTCATTTTTACATTGTTGTCATAATTATTGTGATTTCTGAATGTCTTCTTGTCTATGTTCTTGTCCGATTCAATTGATTTACATAAAAACAATGGTCATTAACATAAGAATGAATGAAATGACAGCTCACACTCTAAAGGTGGCTGGCAACTGATCCTGAGAGCATGGCCATGGCCATGCTGTCACATATTCAAGGTCATTAGCATTGATCACACATCTGATGTCTTTTCATCTCTGTGTATACACCCCTTGCTTCAGAACATTGTCTTCACACCTTTTATGTTCCAGAGATCAATAACTGCACTTTTTACTATCCTATTGGACTGCATAGGAATGGGAACATATTTGCTGCTGTGCAGGGTGGTATAGAGGCCAACAGCATTTTAAAACTAGGTATGTCTATTATCAGCAATATTAAGAGTTAATGAAACAGACTTAAAAACAACAAAAAATGTGCACATAAATGCATTCTTATCTGACAATGTAATTGGCTACAACCCAAGTGAAATTTTGCAAGTTATAACAAAATACTAATACAAATAACATTATTATATGCAGCCAAGGATCCCAATTTTGTCTTGCACCTTTTTTCCCCAAGTGAAAATAAAGTTTTGGTTGTTGTTTTGTCTTCTTGCAGAAAAAGAGAAGGCTAGTCTCTTGTTTTCTCTTTCTACCCACCAAACAGACAAATAAACACCTTTCTCTTCTCTGACTTCCACTGGATCCTGTCCTTGTAGGAAAAGTTCTTCTTTCCTCAGATTTCACAGCTGGCCAGGGATACAGATGTTTTTCTTGTGAGGCCGCCTGACACAGATAGCTATGCCAAAGCAGCTGTCCAAACAGCTATTTTTTTGAAGAGAGGGCTTCAAGTGATTCTAACATCTAAGGTTGTGTCTTCTTCCATCATACAAAGAACAGGCTATTAGAGGCCTCTCTACACAGAGAAAGCTTGTTTCTGATATGAATGACAGACTAAACCGTGGGCTTGAAAGCCTGTCTTACTTCTTTCCACTGTCCTTACCAGGCTGTCCCTTTTCAGCAGCACTGTTTTCCAGTGAAAACTAGCTCTTGCAGGCTCCTGCACAGCACAGACACCAATCTGACTCCTCACACTTAGGGGTTATTGCTCTCTTTCCTTTTTCTCTGAGTATCAGCTTTGACTTTGCTCGCCTTAGCCCTTATACCTCTGCTTCCTTCCAGAGCCATCCTGTTGAGATGCTGCCTCTCCTCCTGCTACTCCTCTGCAGCTTCTCTTCTACTGAATATGCTGAGTTGTTCCTGGTATGAGACAATCCATCCCATCCCTTTCTGTGAGGTTTTCCATAAAACTAGGTATGCATCTGTCACACCGAGGTAAACACACACTCCCCTCCTGCCTACCTTCACAAATATATTTTTTGCCAGAGAATCCATTCAGTATTTTTATCTTGGGATCTTTTTGTATGTTTTGGTTTGGGTTTTTTGTTTGGTTGTTTTTTGAGGGAGAGAACCTGAGTCAGTTAAATTGTCTTACTGTATATTACACTGCTGACAAAACCTAAATATGCCTACAAATTATGTCCCACCAGCCACCTCTTTTCTGTAGATGTCTTACTCAGAGTGCATCTCCAGCAGACCTGTTGAACTAGAACATTCTACGCAATACAATGTCTTTTTTGTATATTTTCCTTGTAAATTTCCCGTAAATTCTGAAAGCTTTCAAGCTTGTTCTTCAGGTATTCCAAAGATAAGGAGCTTTCTCGAAACAAAACTTCCTCACTGAACCAGTACTGGGGAAGAAGATAATTGCTGGATTATAGGATCATAGTCTGATTTATTTCCTACTCTGGCTCAATCCCTTTTCATGTGACAAATAGAAAGCAAAATATATCTGAAGGTGCAAATTACAAATTGGATCATGTGAGATGAGTTTCTACCACATTTATAATTGTTCAGTGTTTATAGATATTGAGGATAAGGCCAGTGACCTGTAAATGCAGCAAAGATTTTCTTAATGAGGGATGAGTAAATTCATCTCTGCCCCTTTCACTGCTTGCACTAAGGTCCAGTGAAAAGGTAACACAGATAGAAATACAGATATAGAGAACACAGAAGGAATACTAAATCAATATGCACAAGACTAATGACTGAAAAGGTAATTTTAACATAGGCATTCATTTGTTTTTGAGCATTTTGCTCTGCAGCCATTAAGGTTGGTTGATACTGATTTTCATATCAAATCCACAAGAAACATTTTCCTACCTCTTTTAATTCATGCACATACAGTGAAATATTTTGTAAGCATTTTGTTGTAGGATTAAAGGATATTTTTTAAATTGTAAAATCCTCCTTGAATTATCCATGTTGTCATAGAAAAAAATAATGTACTCAGAAAGTCACGTTGAAAGTATATTTGTTGTGAGGTATTAATATTTTGGTGTTTGTTCATCCAAAATAGGTTTAAGATTTAGAAAGTGAACAATTTTTAAAACTTAATGTAAAATAAAAATAGTTTTATCTATCTCAGACATGTACACATAGGAGATCACTTTGCCCCATGCTCTGCTTTGTAATTTTTTTCCCCACAATGTGAAGCTCCAACTACAAACAGATCTTGATGTAATGTCTACATTTTCATATATTGCATATGTGTTGGTGTAGCTTTACTATTTTAAAGCAACTTCATTCCCTTCTATCTGACAAAAATCAAAGCTATTTCATGTCATTTTTTGGAAATGACATATGTAGAACTTTTAGAAACCAATAATATATGCTTATATTTTATCCTGAATTGAGGTCTTGCACAGAAGAATGAAAGAAATTATCTTATTTTTGCCTTCAAAATTACTAGATAACAAGAAAAGTTAAACTCTCAGACAGAGTTGAAAATATGACCATAAAGCAAGTGTGACATCAAGAGTGTTTGATTTGGACAGACAAAGAGTTTCCAGACGAAAGGCACATGAATCTATAGCAACATTACTTGGGAACCCTTTTGTCATCTAGTGATTGAAATTAACTGAGACATTAATCTCATAGATAAAGGTAATTAACTAATATGAGAAGCTTATGCAGTTATATTTGTAGATGAGGTTTGCCAAAAAATCAGAAACCAAATTATTTCATAAAAAGCCTGATCAAATGCCCACTAAAGCCCACAGGAATCTTCCCTATGATTCAGTGAGCTTTCTTCCAGTCTTGTAACAAAACATCAAAGCATTCATAGAGAATAAATGCTGCTACCAGAATATTTTTAATTTGAATTTTTATTAGACAGAAGTTTTACACGGTGGGCTGGGTCTGACAATAACAGCTCATCTGCTGTCTGGCACAGCAGTTTTTTGAGAAAAGGTTCCAGTTATGCCAGGACAGTCATTTCTGCTGTTACCACTGACTCCCCCACACCCACTAGTGTGACACTACTGTCCTTGGCTCTGAGGAACGTGTGATGGCAGTGACTTCAACAGCTGCCTGCTTCATTTCCTACACTAAATGCATTGTTCACCCTTACCTGTGTCTGGAGATTCAGCTTTTACCACAAGCAATCCATACTTAAGGAACTCCTGGTTGTCCTGCACAGATATTTGCATTGGATTGCAATTTGTGGAGCTTGTATACAGGTGATTGAAAGTTAATATAAAAGTATAGGGTACTGACACTAAATAAGATATCCTGCACAAGAAAAAGAAAATCCACTGACACTTAAAAAAGAGCTAGATAGCACTAAAATCTTAATATGTTGCTTTGTCTGATTTATTAAATTGTCATTAGGGACAAAAAGTCATTCAATAAGTCAGTGTAAGTGATGTGTGCAGCTGAGCCTAGGAAACTAAAGTAAATTAATTAATCCATTGCTTGTTAGTTTCTTTCACTACTTATTAACACATTGGCTTTTTCCTTTGGTAATAACAGTACCTCTGCTTCCTTATAGGTGAACAAAAATAATCCTAAAACTGTAATTACCTACATCTCTACCAACTTCTTTTTGTTTTTTACTCAGTATAAACAAGATATTTCAATTTTGCTTTCATTTGACCTTAACAGAATTGTTCTTTTAACTCTGCGAGTTCTCCTTCACCTAGGTTTCTAGGACAAGTTAATTTATTTCAGTACACTTCTTACACATATTTTGACATTTTGCAGCTAATAAATCAGACCACCTGGTAAATGTAAATGAGCAGTCATCACTGAAAACCCTTCTCTCCCCATGTTGAACACTCCTGGATGTATTTGCTCTGTACTGTAGCTCAAGTATCACCATTTTGCCTGTGCTCTCAGGCATTTGAAAACAGTGCAGATCTGTACAGGTCTTCCCTCAATTTTCCCTTTTCATGTTCGTTTTTTCTGATTTTCTCATTACAGTCCAACCTCTATTAGCCTGCACCAATGAAAGCAATATTGTTTACTGTTCACAGTCTTGTTACTCTTCTTATCTAAAATTTATTCACACCAACAGAGGTGTCAAAACCAGGCTTTTTACCTCCCACAAATTTCTGGCACTTCCACAAAAGCTAGGCTATTTTCCTAAACAGTTTTCCAGGGCAAAAGAGGCCTATCTTAATCCCAGGGTTATTCCAGTTATTCTAAATATCTGTAAAAATCTAAATGAGAACCTCCAAACTTTAGTTTTATAATGATTTCAAACACTATCCACACAATTTTGAGTACCAACATTAGCTGGCAAGAATAAGAACTTTCTCCTATGGTCAAAATCAATTAAAATCTTCCTGGATTCAATGTTTCCTGTGGAATTTTCAGTGTTGTGTATTATAGTCCCTCTTTCAGGAGGGAAGAAAAAAAACCAGCAGCATAAGCTACAGAATTAGGCTAAGTGTGGTATAAACCTCAAATAGCAACATCTCAAAAGTAGTGTCTATAGAAATATAATATTCATAGGAAAAATTCATTGGTTTGAGGAGAAGGTTAAATGATCCCTACACATATCTCATCCTCTCATCCTCTCTCTCATCCTCTCTCTCCTTATTCTTGTCATTAAGAGACAATACTGAGATGCTGAAAACATTTCCAGCAATGGAAATTACAGTTTATAAATATTTCACACAACCAGATGATTATACTTGATTAATTAGTTTTCAAGGAGCAAGTTAAAAACCATGAAAACATCAACAAACCTCTCTGAATAAATTCTCAGAGAGAGTATCTGCAAGCAGAAATCTCTTTTATAGCAACAGTAGTACAAATTGCCAAGGCCACCTGCCTCTAATACATGGGCTGAAATACCAAGGAAAAATTTTGATGCTTATTTTACATAATAAAAGATCTGTTTCTACTCCAAGAGTAAAAATCAAGATACCTATTCCAGAGTGCAAGTATGAAAATCAGCATTTTTGGGGCTGAATCTTAGTTTTAATTTGGATTTTTTTAAAATACCATCTGCTACATAATGAGACACATCTCCTGTCTTAAACTGATATCTGAAATCTCTTAAGACTACTCAGTATGGACAATAACTATTGATTAGAAATTAGTGTTTTCCCATACCTGCCAGGATCATTCAATATCCAATGATCAATTAATGTGAAAGTCCAGAAATAATAAAGGTGATGTCAGACTCCAAGCCAAAGGTGTAAGTGATCATATTCTTTTGCTTAAAATAGAAATTTAAAATTGTCTAGAGAAGTTGTGGGTGCCCCATCCCTGGCAGTGTTCAAGGGCAGCTTGGATGGAGTTCTCTCAGCAACCTGGCCTAGGGAAAATTGCCCCTGCCCATGACAGAGGGGTTGGAACCAGGTGGTCATTAAGGTTCCTTCCAACACAAACCATTCCATGAATCTTTGGAAATAAAAACAATATTGGTTTTACGCTATTGGTTCTGCTGTTAGAACATAAGTTTAAATTAGGCTAGATGTACGTGCACCTGTTGAATGCACTTCAATTGCTAATTTTTGATTTTTTATAGGAAGGGCAAAGGATTCTGCAAGTTTGAAAATAAAATACAATTTCAAGATAGTATTTTTGTATTCCTATCAATCCAGGAGGAACAACATAGAAGGCAAGATCTTCAACAGCACTAGATAAAAGATTCAGCTTCCCAACTGAAAGAAAACAGTAAAAGAGGGCAAAACCCATTTTATCCTAATGCAGAGTTAGAACTACACCCTTTTCTAATTAATGCATTAAATAGGTTTTAAATTTGCTAACACTGGAGTTAATTTAGTTGACAGGGAGAGACAGGAAGATGTAACACTTTGCAGTACATGCATGCATGTGAAATCTTTATTTTATTTTTAAGAAAGAAAAATTCTGCTGAGCAAAATACTTGCTAGCTTACTTACTTGCTTGCCAGAGTGCACGGGTAGTTTCTGTCTTATTTCTTCACCAAAACAAGCAACATTCAATAATAATAAGCTAGATTTCGCTAAATGTAATTACTTATTTGTGTTTGAGTATATCCTCTCAGATAAAAATACCACTATGTTTACCAATAAAAAAAAATCATTGCTCAAGTTGCAATGCACTCATCTGAGATGTTCCAGCAAGTCACAACATGATATTCTACTCTCCAAGGCTGCAATCTGTAGTTATCCCTGCACAACTACTGCCTGCTGCACATCCTGTGTAAATTATGTATTTTGATTTTCTATCACTACTAGAATTCTACTTCCTTACTTGAGGCCTGCTTTTCATCCTTTGTTATCTAAATGGCTTCTCTCTCAGCGTGGCTATACTGCCATGGGAATATGTCAAGAACAAGAGCAAAAAACAGAAGGAAAGAGTACCTAAGCAGCAGCAAAAAAGGGGTTGGAGTGCCAGAACAGATAAAATGCAATCAGAGAAAAGCAAGAAAGAACTGATGGGAAAGGTGTTCCAAGTAGCAAAATTTCTAGTCACATTTCAGGTTCATTATTCTTTCATTACTAAAGCTTTATTATTCTCTGGGATCATAGTGTAGGCAGGAGGCAAAAATATCAAACAAAGCCTAAAACATAAGCTGAAGAGTCAGCAGTGTAGTGGTTGAAAATAACTTTCTATCTCTTCTCATCAGCCACCAATGCAAAACCCTTCCAGCGGACATTAAAAAATTTTGTAAGAGATTCACCAAATCCCGTACTTTCTCTCAATTCATGTAAAAAACCCTACCAAGATTTCAAGGGCAGATGCAAGGAATTTTTCAAATTTGCTTATGAAGGGGTTTAATGGATAGAATTCTGCCTTGAAGTATCAAAGTATATCTCTATTACAATGTATTTTATATACTGTGTAGATATACTCAGTAATGTTAAAAACTAGATTTACTTTTTACAAGTTGAATAAAATCACTTCTGTCAATTAATATCATATTAAAAGCAAGAAAATATTTTCTTTTACTCAACTTGCTTCTGCTGCATTTTCCTCATGCTGAAATCTTTTTTCTTGTGCTGTGAGGATGCAAACCAGGACATCCTACAATCCCAGTCTTCTTGGTCTCTCCTCGGATGGAAGCCTTTCCACGTCTCTATCTTAGCTCATGCTTGAAGTCTTCATGTGGCAATCTGATCAAAACTAGGTTACCATGCCAACCTTCTCAACACTAACCCCTTCAAGAAACCACAGAAAAAATGCCAAATAATACCGGGCAGTTGTTATAAAATAAGAGCAATGTTTTAAAATGCTACCACCTGGTGGTAACCGTGCAGCAAAACCTTGACACATGCTAATAAAAAGATGACCACATGCTGCCTCAGACTAAATGCAAATTAAAACCTTACAGGGGTTGCAAACTGGTGAGTGGGACTGAATGGGATTGCACTGTGATACAGCTACAACACCTTGTAATTAAACTCAAGAGAGGAAACGTAGATTCCCAGTGTTGTATCATCTAGTGGTAAATGTTTTGCAGTTTTGTGCTCTTCAGTTCGCATTCACATCTCTGGATAGTAAATTTAAGTCTTCTAAACAAGATGAATACAAAGGGTTTGGTGCTTGATATTGAATAAGTAGGCTATTTTTCCCAATACAGAGGAAAAGAAAAAAAAAAAAAAAGAAAGAGACAAAAGAAGAAGAAAAGGCTGTATTTTCTGCAAATGTAATCATACTGACTTCAGCAGAGGTGCTGGCACAGGAAAACTCAATTCAGAGCTCCCTTTGTTGACTGCGTTATATAACATGATATGCATTAATCAGTAGCTAAGATAATGTAAAGGAGAAAAATGTGTGCTCCTACAAATATCCAGTGATAGCTTTTAAAATCTTTACAGTTTTCACTTTAAGGTAATGAAATCCCTATTCTCTGGGCAAGGAAACCAAGAAAATTGAGTGCTTCCATAAACTCAGCTAGAAAAAAATAAAAACTTTTATCACAGACACCATGGACCTGGGCCTAATCTCACACTGAGTCAGTATAAGGCTGACTCTGCTGGCTTCAGCTGAATTATTTCTGATTTCTGTTGGACAGACATCAAAATAAAGTCTTCCTCCAAGTCTAATTAATTGTATTTTCATTTTGATTTGCACCTGAATTAGCAGTGGACAGTTGATGCATATGCATGAATATTTCCCTGCTAAGTTGGATGATAGAAGCATATGTGCACTTCACACAGTGCTGTGTGCCAGGGTACCTGGAGAATATGGTTTTAGTTGGTGCAGAAAGATCATAAGGGAGGATACCCACAGGTATGAGAAAAATGCCTGATAATTTGCATAAGCAGCTGGCAGCACGCTCAGAGGGCCAAAAGCTCTCACCACAACTGCAGATCACCATCACATTGCTCTGCCTGGGCTTCTGGATGGCTTCTGTAATACATATCTTTCACTACAGAAATTACAGTTTCTTTTTCTGCCTTTCAAATTTACTGCTAAGCTTAAAGATGAAGGTGCCAGCTCTTCACCTTCCCTCAGAAATAGGAAGTTCTTCTCTATATGCAAAAGCTTCTTTCTTTTTAAGGACATAGAGTGTTGTTTTATATACTGTAGTAAATTTAGTTTCCTAATCCAGAATTGCTGTGTTGTTTGACAGATCCATAATAGCCAGAAATGCATGGTAAAGTTAAAAAAGAGAATAACATTTGCTGCAGTACAATATCTCATGTAAAAAGCTATACAGTTGCAAATTTCCTATATTTCCTATACTTATGATGGCATATAACTGTGATATCTATTTGCACTTACATTTTATGATGATCATTGCAGAAATTGACTACTGTAAAGTAGAATAGCTTGTTCAAATAAATAAGGAAACCCTTATTTAAAAATAAGAAGACCGTTGCCCTTTTTTTCCAGAATAAGGGCAGGATTTTCGACACTCTCTTATGTCTGTCTAATTTGTTCTGGTCTATGTCACTTCAAATGAAACTAGAATGGTAGTATCATACACAAAGGCAATAAATCCCTTCAATTATTTAAGCCATGGTCAGGCTGCATATTTGGTTGGGGCTGAAATGCAAGGTGATTTGCACATCATTACAAGTAGCTGCTACTAAAAGCATGTTAGTAACCAAAAATATTTTTCAGATTTTTTTGGGTGGGGGGCTTTGCTCATGTTTCTGAGGAATGGTCAAGAAATGAGAATTAGATTTTTTGACAATGTTAGTTCTGGACCCCTAGTTGATAGTGATGTTTATTTGTACCTGCAACACAATAGGGCATTTCTTTTGAACACTCATTTTTCTGCAGAAAATCACACAATACTAAATACACTTAATATTGTCAGCTTGCATCCTTTGTAAACCTGAGTATTGACTCAGCTTTGTCTCAGGTGACAGTCTGGTAGTGCCTTAAGAGCCTTGTTCAGTAACTAAGATAGTGATGGATTGGAAAAACAAAACCATTTCAGTCACCCCCTACACACACACACATTCCAACCATTAAAGTTAGATTAGGTATTTTCAGTTTGAAGTCTGGCTGGTAAAAGGTCTGATTGCCCAGCATTTTGTCAATGCCCATAAAGCAGAAGGAAGTGTGCATCAGGGGAGAGGAATGAAATTACTGATGGGAGCTGCTGGTTCAGTCAGAAATCAGGAACTACTAGGTAAGTGTAGTGTGATTAAAATCAAGATAACATAGCTGGCACTAATAAACAAGATCCTCAAGAGGGACAATCTAAAGCAGTGTAAAAAGCAAGGGAGACAAAAAAAAGATGAAGGAGAAAAGAATGCCACAACTTCAGAAAAAAAAAGAAGGCAGGATGTTACATTTATATTAGAATTCCACGAACAAGTGAAATTACTTCACAAATAGTGATATACACATAGTTCTAGATAAATCTGTGACAGCCATGTGATCAAAAAAAAAAAAAAAAGAATTTGCAAAAAAACCAGTTTTTTCAAACAGGGAAGGGCTTAAGCAGAAATTAGGTCAGAGCACCAAACAAGAGTGGTTGGGAGAATCAAGGGCATGCTAAAGCAGATGAAAACCAGAAAGAATATTTGGGCTGCTAAGTGAAAATCTGGAACTAAAAAAGGCAGACACCAAATACAACTTCAGTCCTTAATAAAAGCAAAGCCAGAAATCAGCCAAGGGCACATCTAGACCATTATAAAAATAGAGTATAATACGAAATGTAGTAGAAAGCTCTTTAGAAGGGTGCTTCTAGAGGATGAAGGAGGCTATTCCAATAATAGAGATGTCTGCGTGTAACATTTTCAAATGTTTCAGAGGCAGCAGGGTATTTGCACCTTCATTGCATACATAATGAGACATCAGAATGCAGAAAAGATATATAGGAAATTTTATTAAAAAATGGAAAAGACGGACTAAAGTGTTAGCTGCAGTAAAGTGTTAGAACAGTATAAAACTTGGCTTCATAAGCACGCTGAAAAGGTTTGGTAAAGAAAATAATAAATAAAGCTACTTATTGAGGACTCAGACTTATGTACCAGATACACTTTTCATTCTTAATATTTCAAGGAACTAAATGTCAAATGCTGTATCTAAACCAGTCCTTAGCCACCAACACATATTGTTTATAGAATGATCATGTAACTATCTTTTTAAACAGTGTTTTTCAGCAAAGAATAAATTTATCTTGATTTGTCAGCCTATTCCTTTGAATCTGATCTAGTGAAAGTAAGCAGGTCATAAGTGAGACAACAATTTAGAATACTGGCCTATTCTTCAAAGAAATCATCCCCAGGGACTTCTATAAAAGAAAACAAAGAAGGTCCTGGAGGTGAAAATTCTACGGCCAGACCCACAAAGAATGAGGTCCTATTATATTGCAGTCTATGACTCCCAGCAGTTGTGACAAACAATCAGGCAAGTAGCCTGAAATTCTAAGCAATGTGGCCAGACTGATACTCAGTATAATTCCATTTATGTGGAGGAATTTGTATCCCAGACAACTGTTGTGTTGAGTCTAATTCAAACCTGATGTAAGCAGCTTCAAGTCCCTTGATATCAGTGCAATACGACCAGCTTAGCATAGGAGGCCTGGATTTGCCACGTGTCCCTTGTATTGAATTGATTTTGCAGAACTCCAGGTTGTCAGCCCTTTTGATATCTCCAGTCTCAAGGGAACTGCCCCCTTCTAGTACTGCATTGATTCATTGCTTAGCTGACCTTTACAAATGGACCAGAATAGAATGGAATTTAGTTATATAATGTCTTTCATTCAGGAGATGTCTCCAATCACTGATAAACCATTAATATATGGAGATAGTTTGAAGGCAAATATAAAAGCAGTTGTAAATTAAGCAGCAGTACCTATAGTACCTACAATACCTATAAGAATATTACAAATGAAAAAAAGAAAAATTGTTTGTTTGTATTTGAGTGTTTTTCTCCTTCCAATTTAAATCAATTTGGGGGTTAAGAATACACTGAACTGTAGCATTAACATACATGTAACTCATTTCACTAGTCCTTTTGGTTTTAAAATTATTCTGTTTCTTACAGATTAAAAGTAAATGTTTTAATTGCTTTTCAGAATCAGTTTAAGTTGAATCTATGAATTATTTTTGAGATGTGTGAGGCTGTGCCTTGTAGGTTTTGAATATTTGTCTCCACAAACCTGCCCATTGACCGTAATAAACCATTTTTTTCAGGTCCATTAATTCCTTTCTATTTCCTGATATTTCTTTATTATCAGGGAGGAAAAGAACCATCATCATGCACTTCATCTGAAAGATTGAAAATGCTTTAAACAATACAGAAGCAATAGAGCAGTATGCTGAAACATTAAAAGTGTTTGCAAGCCTCCAAAGCCATTATGTCCCTTACATGCCTTTATATTCACCCTGAATTGTGTGAAGCTTAATAGACTCCTAGCAGATGAATTGCCTGGTCTGCTTGTGAGTCCAGGGAGCTATAGAATGGCAACAGAAAGTACATGAAGCACTTGTTTTGCTAGAAATGCAAAGGACAAACAGGACAAACACAAGAAATGTCAGTCTCTAAGCCTGAAAATCCATGAAACTGTAGAATAAGGAAATTGGGGAGGTTCAGAAATGCAGACAAGCTCCTCCTTTGCCTTGTACCAGCTGTGGCTGCCTGATGTCAGGTGCTGCCTTTCTGATGCATGTTTTGTATTTGCTTGCTACCAGTATAATATAACCACAAATGATTAAAGCATCATCAAACATACCTTTGTGAAGAAACGTTGTAAGTCCTGAGAGATACCTGACTTGCTCCTAAACACACCTTTGTAAATCCATTCCATCAGGCTGTGGATTTCCCACTGCTCTGTGCCAGCTAATGGGTGGATATGAAATGCCAAGATCTGGTACATACAGACCTCTTTGAGTGTAGGGAACTTTTCAAATATAGACCTTTTTTTTTTTTAAGTGGATACAGTAGATTGTAGCAGATGGCTTCCTCTGTCTGGTGAATCTTTCTTCATTTGTGGCTCATTCAACTAGTAGTGTCATTACTGTCTAGCACGTTAATTTGGAATCCATGTGCTAAAATTCTTTGCAAAACTTTAGGATGAAGAGATTTGATTTGTGTGCACAATAGCTACTATTTCTTATTCAATATAGCAAAACAGTTACAGTTCCTTCTAGATATTTTTCAATCTTTATTTTCAGTTCTCATCTACCATTTGATTGGAAAAGCAGGTTTCATGAATCTGATTTTAGTTGCTGGGAAGTTAATGCAGGAACATATTTTTTTCCTAGTGACTTCGAAACAAGCTTAAAAAGAAAATCCCCTTATAAATTAATCTAACATTAAATATATTTCACATTACAGGTGCACTATTCAATTTTTTTCAGCCTTTTTCTCAGCACAGGATGTATTGAAGAACTTCACATTTTGCATACTGCACTGTTCATCTCTACAACATAAGGCAATTTGCACTGGAATCATATGTTTAAAAAAAACTTAGAAATTGATCTTCAGCATTATGTAGTGGATTTCCTCAGGCCTTTTAGTGATTAAAATTTTAATCACCTGATGATTAAAGGTTTCATTACTAGGCAATTAGCACTTTAAGTGTAAGGCATTTAATTCCATTTTGGAAGTGGAACCACCAGTAGTGGGGATTGCAAAGTCAGATGGAAAACAAGGCAGCAATGAAGTGAGTGCAAACGGGCCAGACAAGGTCAGAGGGAAGGAAGAGCTTCAGGGTGCAAGTGCATGAGCAGCATAAGGATGCCTTTGAGCAGGAGAATGAGATTTAGGTCTTACAAAGGAGATATCAGGGTGCAGCAAGAACCAGTGGTTGCCTGGGTGGCAGGAGAGGGCAGCTGCAGGGGCAGCAGGGCAGGCCCAGCTCTGGGCATCAGGCGCCTCACTGGGGATGGGGAAAGTTGTTCTTGCATGATAATGTGGATCTCGAGGCAGAATAAATATTGACTAAAAATTCGGCAAGAATATTTGCTTAAGCTTCTGTGCGTTTTGAGATAGAAACCTTTGGTAAAATCTGAACTGTTTATTGTAGTACGTTTTAACACATGAGTCATAATTGATGTTGTTTTCCATAAAAATATATGTTTAGCTGGAAAACGTCACTCTATTACCCCAGGCAAACTGAATTACAAGATTAATTTTTTTTGTTAGTTTTTTTCAGTAGAATTGTAGATTTTGCATATTAACATTGAGTTTTGAGATGCCAAGCTGGAAGCTGATTAGTTCTTTTCTTAGCTCTTGCTAGTTTTAGCTGCCTCTAAAGCCTTTTTTTCCCCTTTTTTTCCCTTTTATTTTATTCACTAACAAGAACAGTTTAGTCACAGAAGGAACCTAATATTAATTTATCTGTGAACAAACTGAATTTATTATTTCAGTATAAAATGTGTACAGTAGATATTAGAGCTGGAGGATGTTAGAATTCTGTGGTCTACAATAAAAATAAAAATAAAAATAAAAATAAAAATAAAAAT
>VZSE01015368.1:263068-534763 GCA_013398275.1 Promerops cafer | reverse complement strand
ACGCTAAATTGTTCTATCACCTGAAGAAATGATGTCAAGTAACAAGCAAAATTCTCTTTGCAAAGCAGCTAATTAAGAGATACTGTAATCTGGACTTTTTTTTTCTTTTGTGAAAGATATAAATCATGAAGACTGCACATGTCCATATATAATTTTTATTTAAAACATGGCAATTACAATGGCCTCTACTATCTTGAATAACTGCCTACTATCTACAATGGCCTCTAGTATCTTGAATAATTGCCTTGAGACAGGCTGAATTCCAGCATGGAACTGAGGTCTGAATGCTGGTTTTGTCTGGTTTTCATAATGATGAAACACTATAAATTTATGTCAGAATATTCTACAGATGTCATAAACACAGCTGCAGCTTTTCAAAGATAGGTCTATGTGACCTATAAACAAATGGGGTATGATTTATCTCATATTAATTTCAGCCATCTGCAGAAATTCACCTGACTAGTTTTACCTTCTTAGCTATCTGCCTACCTCAGAAAAAAAAGGGCTTATGTCCTTGAGGTGCTTATTTTTGTCTGCGAAGTGCAAAGTGGACTGAAACAGGCAGGTGCATTGTGGATATTTATGTCTGATGACAGGAATTTTATCCTCAGGAATATTAAGGTTTTCTCAGGTGTTCATGGTCAGCTTTTGTTTTTCTAAACCCTGAACCTGGATCATCAGCAGCTTGTCACATTACTGCTAGGATAAGGTGAATCATGCCCTGATAAGGTTCTGGGTCTTTTTTTTTTTTTTGTGAGGGGGTGGGTTTCTTTTAACCCAAGCACATGATTATGCAGATTAAAAATCCTTAGACAAATGTTATTGTGAACAATTTAGGTGGCATGAATAGAGCCCCCAGTCTTTTCTCTTCTTTAGCAGCCAGCCATCATGCTTCTGAGCTGCTGACAACACAGCTCAGAGCGAGGTGAATTCTACAGCACGAACTGCAGCTACCAATGAGCCATTAGGCAGCAACTTAAGTGAGAGGAATTAACATAGCAATTGCTCTACTAGCAAAAATTACCTCTGTACCTTAAGGGTTTATTTTTTTTCCCCCCTTCTTGATTTAAGTACAAGGCTATATGCAGCAGGAAACTTAACTTTTTATTTTTGAATACCACACTGGTTTCTGTACTGTATATAAAATTAAATTCTGATGGATTTTGTGTAGTGATAATGATAGAAAACTCAGACTCATGAGTTACTGGAGTTGAATGGTGAGAGAAAATCTCGAGATACTTAGCAAGAGTGATCAAGTTAACGTTTTCCTGGCTTTTAAAGAAAATTCTTTTTGAGGAAGCTATTTGGAGACAGGCAGGACAATTTCTGAAGGAAAATACAAAGGCACTGACATAGAAAAAAGTCTAAACAGTTAATTAGATTTAAGAAGATAGTACCTGGTCAACTGGGTATAACCGTATGATAAACTGAATTAACAAGGGATGAGACTTTTATAAAGCTGTCTTTGTTAAAAAGACTTAGTTCAAAACTGTAAAAAGGAAATTGTCAAAAGTACTTCAAAAACAGAATTATTAAATTAATTAAAGTGTCATTAATCAACCTTCCACTTCATTATTAAATTAATAAGCATATAACATGGAAAAGAAATGAGAGATTTAGAGTCTACAGATATATTTACTAAAGCTGTGAAAGTGCAGTGAGCGGACAAAAAAGGAAATGTTAAATTATCTAAATACATCTCATATTTACCATGAGATGCAAAAGAATTCAGTTCTACTTGATGCATTTTCCAATGAGATCACCTGCATACAAAAAATTTGATTTAGGAGATTTCATTTCCAGTAGCAATCAGTCTCAGTTCAGGAGATTAATGGATCACAGCAGAGTTGCAAGGGATGTTCTGAATACCTGAGCATGGTCTCCCAATTAATTAGGAATAAGTAAGTGATCTCAGTTACAACAATATAAAGACACCTGCTTTAAAACTTTAAAAAAGGAAATATATTTAGAGTTGATCTGCAAGATCCAGTAAGAGCCAGGATTCAACATTAGAGCTTTCTTTGTCCTTCCTTATCTTCTAGTAGTCCATGCCTGATTCTGAGCTGTCTGAAGATGGGAACACAGACAGAACAATGGAGAGAAGTTTGGACTGTGAAAGTGCTACAAAACAGCAATTTCACAAACTACTCTTCTCAGTTCTACTGATGGATTAATGGATTAATAAATTATATGAAACAAGTCACACTACCTTACTGCATCTCAGTTGTATTTCTTGTACCTCATAAAGTTTTTAAAGCTTTGAGAAATCTTTAAATATGTAGATACTGGCTGAACAATTTTGTTCCAATATCAGTCTCCCAACTCACATAGCATCTACTTTGTTACTTATGCTGCTAACTGTCCCCCTTTTAATGCATCCAAAGGCTTTGCTACTCTCCCAGTCAGCAAGTTCTTCCACTGTGTAGCTCACCACTATATCTTCATTTCATAGCATTCAAATTAACTTTTGAATGGACCTCTTCACCATGTAATCTAGATCACATTCTGTAACTTGCCTTGCTTAATGATCATCCTTCATACTTTCGATCTTTCAATCACTCACAGATCTGCCCGTCTTTTGGTTGTTTCATATCTAACTCTAGCTCATTTAGATGAATATTGATTGATATAAACATTATTTCTGGTCAACACAGAACCCAACTAGAAACCCACTTATTCAGCAAAGATTCCACTTTCCTTGTTACCTCTTGAGATCTGCTGGTCAGCTCTAATCCAAATGACCTGAGAACTGTTCATACCACATTATGTCATCATGTGAGGAGACAACTGAAAATCTCGATACAAAAAAAAAAGTGTATTGCATGTACATGTTTACCTTTTTCTTGTTCAAACCACTGATAGGAAAAGACAGTAAATCTGATTTTCATCAGAATATTTGATTTAGTTACTCTTGATGCTTGATTAAAAATCTGCATTATATGTAGATTAGAAAGACTAAGGCTTTCCCAAACATAGTTGTTCATGAAAATTCATCAGTTTGTGGGCACTTATATCAAGGTACAGGTGCTTTGCCAAGTGCTATTCCATAATTTTATCAAGAATGCAGACAATATAAAACCTTGCCTGTATGAATTTATAACTGGCATTAAGATGGTCACGATGGTAAATAACAGGAGAGGTTACCATTACAGAGTGATCAGTGCTGTTCAGTTAAATTGTTGCTCTCCAACCAAGCATACTTTCAAACACCTGAAGGTAAGTTAATTGATGCGAGAACGAGGAATGAATGTTCTAGGTAAGTAATGAGAACACTATTTTGAAAAACAGTCATTCAGAAGGTTCACTGGAGACATAATATATGAATATCTTGACATGCTAGTGCAACTTCTGGATAAACAAAAAGGGGACTGTAGAGAAAGAATATTCCACTGAAGACAGCTAGTGAGAGTATCTCTATACGTCAAAATAAGCCGGCCAAGGGATATTATTATCTCCCTCTACTTCTCCCTTGGGAGACCTCATTTGGATTGCTGCACCCACCTCCGGAGACATAAGAAGGGCATGGGGCAGTTGGAGTTAGTCCAGAGGAGGCCAGGAAGGTGATCAGAGGGATGAAACACCTCTTCGTTGAAAACAAGCTGAAAGCACTGGGAGAGAGGGGCTGCAAGAAAAATTAGAGGGGCTTTTTGCAAGAACAAGCAGTGATAGGAAAAGGGGAATGGCTTGAAACTGAAAGTGTGTAGATTTAGACTAGATATTAGGAATAAATTCTTTACTGTAAGGGTGGTGAGGCATGGGAACAGGTTCCCAAAGAAGTTGTGTACGTGCCATCACTGGAAGTGTTTGAGGCCAGGCTGGATGAGCCTTTGAGCAACCTGGTCTAATGGAAGGTGTCTCTGCCCATGACAGGAGGGGTGGAAATTAAAGGGTCCCTTCCAATCAAATACAATTGTATGATTCTACTGGGACAGTGTCTATTGACCACATTCAAAGAGTAAATTAGAAAATGGTAGGGACTCAATTTGTTCAGCTAATCAAAGTGGAGGCTAAAAGGTGATTTGATTGCCATGTAGAGATATTTATTTCTACTTTAAAATTAAATCTGATCAAGGGAAATAAAGGTAAGCTTTCAATCTTATAGACAAAAGTATAACAAGATATGCACATTCAACCTTGAAACAGAGACAGTAAATGTAATTAACAACTTATCAGGAAAGGCAATAGATGCACTCTGGCTCTCAGTTTGTAAAATGAGATTAGATATCCTTCTGGAAAACACACTTTGACTCAGCATCTGAGAAAATCATATCCATTGTAGACCAAGTGATCGCAACGGTCTGCACATAAAGTCTGTGAATCTACTTGTCAAATGAGAAGCACTGCCAGAATTGGATCCTGTCGTGGCATTTTGAAATGGCAATGTTTTGCTCCCTTGTGCTGTGCAAGTGTGTCTGAAGCGATCTGGCACATCTCCTCCAGCTGGCCGAACGGTACCCGGGTTTGCTGTGACAAGGAAAATAACCAGCTCCCTGCACTGGACAATGCAGGAATGTTGTCAGTACCAACGTCCTAGACCAGAGGACACGTTGAAAGAAAATGGGGTTTGGGTTACTGAAGAGTGTTGGTGAAAAGATGATTTCACAGGTGGTCGGTCTGAAAATGACCCTGGAACTCCCTGAAGAAGAGTCCTGTAAATGATGTGATCTGACCTGAGTAGCTCAATGAGGTCTTCCTGGGTGTTATTTAGCTGGCAATGTCAGTAACATTTCAATGTAAATCAGCACAGAAAACCTTTGAAATTAATACATATACATATACTAGCCATATACACAGATAAATACATGGAAACAGGTTGGAAACCAGGCAGTAAAAAAAATTTAACAGCAATAAAAGCAATTTTATTCAAAATGAAATTAAACTATTAAGTCAAATTAAATTAAATACTAAGGGATAGAGTGTGGTACAAGATAAAGGCTATTTTATAAACTATTTGAAAAATGAATGTAAAAATGTCCATTAAACTAAATTACAGCTGAGAAGCAGTTAAAGGATATCACTTTGACCTGTTTGGGGTTCTTTTTCCCGTTAAATGGTCATTTTAATCAGCATCAGTCTTTTAAGAAATAAATGTATTTACCAAAGGGTGCTCTCAAGTGTGTTTAGTGGTTTTTACTAGTCATTTGGTAAAAGGCTGAACAACACTGTGAGAACTTCAGCAGCAGAAGAGCTTGTCAAAATAAAACCTTAAGCAGATGGTTCTAAATCACCGGAACTCTACGGCGTATGCTGAATGCTTGAGCAGTTCTATGAATAACAGAAAGCTGTCCACAAATGCAGAGGAAAATAGCAGGTGTGAGGCTGATGTTACCTGATCTCTATCACATGGAATCCTATCACTGTCAAAAGTGCTGTCTCTTGACTGCTTGAGGAAGTGACAACAAAAGTCTCTGTTGATGCAGTTATTCATAAGAAACATGTCATTTTTTAAATACTGTACCTCAGCCTGTTGCTGAGAAAAAAGGAAATTTATTCTGGCACAGAGAGAAGGCAGCTATGGCAACAGTTTCAAGGGTGTTTAAAAATCTCTTAATTTCCAACTTACATATCAACATGAAATGCATATGTATTTTCTGTTATTCTACCAAATGCATTTCACTTTCTCCAAGAAAAAGCAAGTCTTAGTCACAACAATTCTTGTTGATGAATCTCTGCATTTCATGTACCTGTAAGGTCTTACTCCAGTGTAATGTTCTGAGATAGAAATTGCCTTCTTGTTCAACTTTTATTTCTCTTCTCTCGGTCACCTCAGAGAAAGTGAACTTAATTTTGTTCCTATTGCCAGTACTGGTTGTTTGTTTGCCAGCAAACTATTTAGTATAAAAATTACAGTAGAACTCCTTCTTTCTGGGGCAAGCGCTACAGCCTTTGGCTTCCAGAGCTCTGGTTTCTGTGGCAGTCTGTTTCTCTGAGAAATAAGACCCACACAGCAATAACAAGATTTGTTTCTGTAAGTACAATAATATGGTAAGCAGAAACAGAAAATATAGCCTTTGGCTGCTGATCTTGCATTCTCTACATAAACAGGGATTGGTCATACTTGAAGACCTTCAAGCATGAATATTTTTCCCAAAATGTGAATTGATTGTATCTGCAACCTCCAGTATTTGGTATTGGTGGAAAAGGCAGGCAACCTTCCAGTGCTTTATTACTTCTGTGTAGGGTGATCCCAGAAGCTGTTTTGGTTTAAATTATAACCTTGAAACTGCTTACAGTGATATTTATATATATATATATATATATACACATATATATTGCAGAATGCAGAACCTCAATTGCATGAGAATGTATGATATTATATGTATGATCTGTCATGATACTATATAATTATATAATACTATAATGATGCTATAGGATACTGTAATGATACTATGTGTTATCTGTAGAGTGCAAAAATAGGACAACAACTTCTCAGTATATTCTAAGAATAAATACAAAATGAAATATGTCTTAGCATTTATAATCTTCTGTTTATAGAGTGAGCCTATGCAAATTGGGAAAAAATAAAATTGTTTATTCTTACCTGAGAGTTTTGATGCAATACCCTTCCAAGTAATTCTTGTATCTGTCTCTGATCCTAGAAATTGACTAATGCCTTTGGAGTCCAGAGTTCAAAGGTGTCTTTTATTTGAATTTCAGAAGTTCAAGCCAAAAATTAAGAACAAAGTGAATTTGTACCATACCAGGTGATTTAACATCATCGACTTGGATGTCATCACTGAGCTGTAAATTAGCTCCTTCTGAGAAGTATTGTTTGGGTTTCAGTTACTTTTGTAATTTTATAAACTACATAGAGATGCTGAAAGATCCTTTATTTGTATCATCAGGTACTTTCAAAGATTTGTGGTCTTCAAATAAAACATGAAGATCATATTTTTTCCATAAGAATTTTAATATAATCTGGCAAAAGTCTAGTGAAACTAGCAGAGTTCTCATCTTATTTTCAGTGATAATATCTTTCTGACTTTATCAATAGATAATGCTTTTTTTGGTGTGTTTTATGTGGTTTTGTCTGGGGTTTTTTTTTGTAAAAAGGAGCTACTATATTTTATGGTGCTTGAGAATTTGGAAGAAGTGTTCTGAATATAACTCAAATGTTATTATTTTGAGTGCAATTGTCTTGGAGCACAAGGATAGATATAGCTTAAGCTTCTTTTGGAAACTAACAGTCTCAAACAGTATCATTAGCTTTCCAGAAGCTTTAGTCCATGATTTGCATAATGCTCTGGTACCAAGAACGAGGCACAGGGAAGATTGTCAGATGTTTGGATAGTGGTATGCTACTGTGTGCCATCTTTCTCTCCTCTCTCATTTTGTAGAAGAAAATCGAAGGAAAGGGACAATTACATTTTCCATCTTGAGATTAAGGCAGCTAAATATAAGTGCCTTTGTACAGTTATCTGAATGACTATGTGGCTAAACCCACATTTTAATCAATGGACATTTGATCTCCTCTTATTCATTGACCAGCAAGTTTGGCTTCAGCTTATAGCCTAGGGCATCCAAAAATGTTCCTGATGCCCATATGTGGGCAGTGGAATTGAGCTACTAGTGACTGTCTATCTGACTCATTCTCCAGGCTGCACAACATTTAATCGATCTACGACAACACCCAACTCTTCCCTTACGGGCCAGTTTAACTCCCTCCTCGGTGAAGTTCTGATCCTCCCTTGCAGTGGCCTTTCTCATACTCATACAGAGTAGTTCCTGTTCTTTAAATGACCGCAGGTTCATCAGCATTGTCCAGGTGGTTTGATGGAATCTTGGTTGTGTAATTCATGTACCTCACTGAGTTCATGAAAGGAAGTTTCTTTGATCCTTTTAAATCCAACAAGACGTGATCTTATTTTACGTTGTCTATACATATTCTTACACTGATTTCCTTCCCAAACTCTCCGAATCACTTTGTTAAGATCACTGGAATAATGTTAGATCCCACTCCTGAAATAATATTTGAGTCCAGTTATTAAAAGATACCTCTGCCCAAATTAAGGTGCAAATTAGACCATATGCCAAAGTCAAAAGTGCAGATTTTATTTAACAGTAAATGAGAGAGCGAAGGTGGGAGGCGGGAGAAAGAAATTGGAAGGGGGGCGAAAGAGAGAGAGGGAGAAACAGACAAGTTATAATCACCATCATGTGAGTTCCTGCAGTGTCTCCCCTGGCCCTTTTCCTTATGGAGCTCTCTGGGATCCCCAAAGTGTTCTTTTGGAGGTACCAGTTTTATACCGTCCAAGTCCCAGCTATGCAGAGGCGTACGTGCTGTTGCCCCAACTTGGGATGGCACATGTGTAAGCAGTTGCTTCCTTCCCCACAGTTTGCCATGAAGGGAACTTTTGTCCAAATGGGTTACCCAGATCTGCCTCACCAGGCCTGGCATCCTCCTGTTGTTGTGTCTGTGCTTTTCCCACAGTCTTCACAGTGGAATCTTGTCCGGTGTGCTAATTCCAAACTTTTCACCTCTGTATAGGCCTGAATTTAACACCTTTCTGTTTGCCATCTGGGCCTGTTTTGGTGGCTTATCTTGTGAGAACTTCCTCCTTTGACAGTACTTTGAAACAAATTGACTGCACTTTTTATGTCCTGACAGACTTCCAGCATAAGCAAAGGGACTAACATCTCAGTTGTGCCTTTTCTCTTTATCTTCTGCTCCCTATGTGCAGTGTGCAGCTTTTGTTTCAGTAAACATTGTTTCCTTTGGTTTTTTTATCAGGTTTCTTGTTGGTTTTTTTGTTGTTGTTGGTTTTGGGTGGGGTTTTTTTTGTTTGTTTTTTTGGGGTTTTTTGGTAGGGTAATACTGTTAGGAATTTGTATTGAAAATTTCTGTCAAAGGAACACACCTGGTGATTGCAATAGCAGATAATGAGGTGTGATACTGTCATTAATCTCTGGAAAATATTCATTCTGTAATCCCACAGATTACATCTCCCTAGCAGACATGAGCTTCTTCTAACAGTAGATAATTCACTGTGCCAGTGGAATGAAACTCTTGGCCACATTTTCCATTTAATGGTTTAATTATTGTTTTAGACCTTTTGGGCCCAGAAAAAACATTAGGCAGCCCTTTGAACTTGAATCATTCTTCTAGAAAACAGGAAGGGCAGAGAGGAGAGGACAAGTTACTGTGCAGGAACTGAGTGTCAAGGGAATTGATTTGTGACTCCACAGTTAAAAATTTTAAGGCTAGACGTGACTGCAGGTGTTGTAGTGTAACTTCTTTCATAATAGAGGCCACATATTGTTCTTGTTGATCTCTAGCCAGTTCAGAAAATGTTGCTTAACTAAAACATATTTCTAAAGCCTCTTGCAAGGAGGCTGAAGAACTGCCTTGTTTCTCAGTGAATTGTTTTCTATTTTCTTCACTAAGATCCTTTTTTTCTGTAGGTATCTCTGCATTTCCTCTAATAACTGTTGAATTTACTGACTGCTGAAAGCTGAATTTAACTGGAAAGGGAAACCATCAAAGATATTAACAATAAAATTGGCCTCTGGGTAGAGCAACTGTTAATGCTTCTGCTGAAGGAAAGGCTGCAACATAAACTCATCTTCTTAGCTGGCCAAGATGTGGCCTCACCAGGGCTGAGTAGAGAGGCAGGATCACTTCTCTGGATGGGCTGGCAGTGCACTTCCTAATACACTCCAGAACATCACTGGCCTGCTTGGCTACAAGGGCACACGCCTGGCCCGTGGATCTCACTGCTCCTGTGCAAGCCCTGACTGTTAAAGGAAGGCAGACACACAAGTCAGGTGAACTGAGTGTCCCTCTGAAGGTCTCTCAGGGGATTTGCTTCCTTCTGCTGCCAGTACAAGGAACACAAGGGATTACAGCATCTGAATTTCCCTCCCTTTCTGCTTCACAGTCTTATCTTTCAATGAAGTAAGGACTAAACTGGGCACCTAAATTAGATGCATTAAATTTCATACTGAGGAATCCACTCAGGAGAGTTTCAACAAGACTTGCATTTTCTTAGATAGCAAATGTATCAGCAATAAAAGAACAGAAAATATGGTTTCTTTCCCAGTAAATGTAGTTTGTGTTCCTAATTATTTTCTTTTCAAATCAGGATAATGAGGGACTTTTGTGTTGTTGTTTGTGTTACACAGAAGCATTTCTTTTGCTTCTGTATCTTTCCTGAATTAATTACAATACTAGTTCATTATTCAATATCTGTTCAGTTTTTTGAAAAATGTGGCTGCATATACTGGAAAAAAAAACGCTCATCTACAATTCTATGTGAATGAAGATTACGGTAGTGTAAATTCATGGTAAATTTTCCACTTACTGATAAATTTTAGTATCTAGAATGCTAGTGCTACAAAATACCTTTTCCTGGATATCCTGAGGATTATGCCAGATAGTCAGAAAAGACTGAATTGACATATGCTGAGTAGAAATTTCCATTTATTTTTTGGAGTTGCATAATCAGATCTCGATGGAACCAGCTATTTCTATGGTAGCAGAGTTGTGCCTTGGGGTTAAATCTGGTCTTCTCTACTTAAGTTTCAGCCAATTCCACCTGGTGAAGTCTTGGAGATGTAAGGCTGTGTTCTGTCAGTCAGATATATATTTGATTTGCCTGTTAAGGAATAAGAAGTAGATACTACTTGGAGAAGTCAACCTTTGTTAAAGAAACTCCTTAAATTTGTCTTTCAGACTGGGTTTTCATCATGTAGCAATATCTTCCTTTTGGGAGAAGAGGGAATTTATCTGGTAAACTGATGCCAGTACTGTTTGAAGCTTCCTAAGTTGTTTGGTTGAAGATGGCTTAGCAGTGTGTCTGGCAACACTGTGCACCGAACTTGGTAATAGACAAAGATAAGATGCACGACATTTCATAAATGAAACACTGAAAAACTCCATAGGAAATCACACCTGAATTATACAATTCCTGTTTCTGAAAAACCTGATCGAGGTCCACAGCACTGGCCAACCAGCCTTTTATGAGTACAGCTTTGCCATATAGAACTAGAGGTACACGTGTCACCAGCAGCAAAGTTCATGAGTAAAGGTCACTGTGACATCTGTATGTCAGTGACATTCAGACCTGTGCCATCATTCATTCTTCCCTGGGCCTTTGAGAAGCTAAGTTAGTGTCTAGCAGGAACAGGACTGTCAGTAATAGTTAACTTTGTTAGGCACTGCCTAAAGGACAAAAAAGCAGCCTTAATATCTGAAAAATTTGCAACACCTAGCAAAGAGGTACTTGTTTCCAATTGCCATTGCAAGGCAATATCTAGAGTATCTTTATTCCTGTGGCAGTGGTTAGTATTCAGCTTTAGCCCACTATCCAGCAATAATGACTAATACCAGGTAAGGGAAGGAGAATTCAGTGTGACAAATTTTCAGAGGTAGTTATCCATAATAGTTGCTATACATCTATGTGTAGCATGAAGTTTCTATTTTTTTTAATGTTACTGGTTTTCCATCCCAATAATAAATTTATGTATTATCCAGAGGCCTCTTTATTCCTTTTAGAAGTTAGAGATGATGATTCCACATTAATCACATTAAAAAGCAATAGTTTTTAATCCATAAAACTATAGCAGTGGAACTAAGCTGAGCCACTCAAGCTAAAAGAGAAAAGCCTGATTCTTTCATTTGAAGAGTCATGTTTCTGATGAGAAATCATCAACTTTATAATATATGCTTTTTGGTTGGCCCTCTGGAGTCCACATTTTTGAACCCTTACTTTCTTCTAGTCTTGCCTGGTTTGGAACACTGAGCTTATGAAAAACCATGGTAGAAAGAAACCTGTGACCTCAGGAAGGGAATTTCCTGGCATGACAGGAAAATCAGTAAATTAAGCAAATGCAACCCTTCCTATGCACAATTTTTTTTCACCCATTTCTCTTACTCCCAAGAGTTTCAGCATGTACTATAGTGTGAATATATGAACCTACATCCATGAAAGGATAAACAGATTCTTCTCAGTTCAGGAGAAAAGTGAATAGTGCTTGCAGACAATCATACAAAGAAACTGAAGACATTATCAGGGTGTGGTGCAGCACCCGCTCTCAATTTGTTCACCCTGCCTCCCACTTCCTTCTCTTAAAAAAAATGTACTCTCCTACCAGCTTACAGAGTAATGCTTGCCTTAGATTTTTGGCTTGATAACTCTTACACCATGCAATGCTTGAACCAAAGTAAACTGGTGGGGTTGTGAGGGTATCTGCACTGGAAGAGGTATGCTCTAGAGAGCAGAGGAAATGAAACTTGATTCCTTTCAAGAAAGAAAACTATAGTCCCTCATACTTTGGATGAGAGTCTTTGTCATTAAAACACTGAATTGGTGAGGGTCCTGAGCTGTCATCCTCTGACAGAAGCAGCAGGAACTGTTTGAAATGTTTGTTCAACAGGCACTTGTTTGGACCCACTCATAGACTTTAAATCTTTACGACAGAGGGAAAGATGAGATATCTAGAGTTTCTGACAGCCCTTACCCATGAGGATCTAAGTACTTCAAAAGAGAAACTTCTGGCCTTTCCCAGAACAGTACTGAAAACATTCAATTAAAATGAGCCCTTGAGCAGGTTGCCCAGGGAAGTGGTTGCATCACCATCCCTGGAGATATTTAAAAGAGGTGTAGATGTAGCACTTACGGACTTGGTTTAGTGCTGGACTTGGCAGTGCCAGGTTAACAGTTGGACTCAATGATCTTAAAGGTCTTTTTCAACTCAAATGAGTCTATAAGTATTTTGTTTGGTTGCGGTTTTTGTGGTGTTTTGGTCGGGTTTTTTGGTTGATTGACTAGGTTTTTTGTGGATCTAGTTTTTCTTGCTAGGACATTGGGCTGATATCACCATACCATATCCAAAATTAAATGGGTAGTATCGTCTTTCAGATGTTAATGAACTGTGAAGGATGAAAGGATGTTTGATGTTTCCTGTTATTTATCTTTGTCTTTCTCCAAAGATCTGTCCTATGCTTATGAACGTGGCACCTGAGCATTCACTTCAAGTATGCTGAACCATATTCTCACATCTGGTATTTATGTTTTGAAGTTGTTATGCACATTGGTTTGCATGTTGTTCACGAACAAAGGCATGGCTGTTTGAGATGACAAATGAACACACTGATTTCTTATGATCCAAAATGGATTGAAGCTCACAGCCCTCTAAGCTTGATTTTACCAGTTAGCACATTCCATGGCACAGTGCTGAAAATGGTTTCTTGACTATGACAGCTGAAAGAAAATACTCCAGAGCTGGGCAAATTAATTCCTCATGTAATACTTTTCTTTAAAGAATGTCAGTTCTGAGTAACAGATCTCTGTTTCAGGATCAAGTTGTGTCTTTGAAATGAGTATTTGGATAGATTAGGCAAGTGGGTATTTGGCAGGATCATTAAGGTCCTTATTCTTACTTCTGAGATGGTGTATGGTAGGTAAAACATTTACTACATTTAGCACTCAACAAAATGCTGACTTGGAATACTAGAATTGAACACTGCCCCCCGAGAATGCCATGGCCTTTGCTGAAATTGGGTGGAAGAGCTAACAGGCACCTTTGTGGGCATTCAGTTTTCATTTCCTGCAGAGCACAAATGAAGCAATAACAGCAGAAGTGAATCACTACTTGCAAAGAGATACTCACTTTTGTGGATTGCTCAGTCAGTGTGGGTGTTTAGATCAGATGAAGAAGTCAGGCAAACAAGAACACAGGAGCCACAGGAACAGTTGGGAGCAAATCTAAACATGTATTTTAGAAAGCTGCAGGTGGGCTTTGTAAGCAAGTGTAAAAATTATTACTGTGAAGCTAAAATGTCTGTTATGATTAAACAGTGAAGGTTTTGATCTCATTCTGCGTGTTTGAAGGGGAAATAACCATTCATGGGTTATAGAGTATATTTAACCAGATGGAAAATCTATTACTGAAATTTTAAAAAGGAGCAAGATCCAAACGTACAATACAGATCATGGGTCTGTAACTTAACCAAGGCTTAGGATACAAAATTATTTTGATAGGGAAATATACCCACCAAACTTCCAAATAATAAAGAGGCATCCTTGGTTTTAACTGTTAAAAGTTCTTTATGTTAAAGGTTTTGTTATGTCTTCATCCACACTATTCTATTTTTGAGTTTCCAGTAATTTTTCTTTTTAGGTTTTTGGGGGATTTCTTAGGGTTTGTTTGTTTGTTTGTTTGTTTGTTTTAGTTAGTGTCAGTTATATATAATTAACAGTTGTTGAAATAATCAAGACCTCTGCAGCAAATGTTGTGACTGATCCCAGGTGCTCTTTTCTCCTTTTCCTTGGGAGATGCGATATGTAATATGTGCACAAATACGAAGTTTCTGGAACTAATAAAGGGAAAAGTATCCCAGGTCAGTAACTTAAGAAAAATATTTCTCTAATTTCTTTCTGCATGTGTAATGCACTTCCAGGTAATTTAACTTTCTCTGTTGAAAATGAAATTGTGCTGGAATGACTCCTAATTGGAGCTCACTGGCCTATGAAAACAATGTGGTGGTCTCAGGTGACGTGCGCCGACACCGCGCACAAACAAAAGCCACTGCACAGCTGGCACGGGTGTCCTGCTTTGGCCACACTCCCAAAGCAGCAGCGACACACTGAATCAGATGTGGCCAGTGCACTCTCCCAAAGGCTTATGCAGGTCAGGTTCAGGCTTATTACCAGGCCAAGTTTCACAGTCACTGTGGGCACTTTTAACGTTTTCTTCAACAGAAGGCCACTCCAGAAAACAGGATGTATTTTTAAAGACCATGCAGCATAATTCCCAAGAGGCAGCCTCTTTAGAAAATGGGAATCTCTTTAGATGAGTTTCAGTAGCTAAATGTTTGCTTGAAAAAAAAGAAGGATCTGAAGGAAAACAACCTAAGACTGGGCTTTGCTTGTATGCAATGCAGAATTGATATTGAATTGGGAAATAAATACTATTCTTCTGGAAAACAAAAAGCCAAAACCCTGCCATTTAGAAACATTGTTTTTCTGCAATGAGAGGGTACATATTCTGAGACCTCAAGCTATTTTTTCTCTGTGTGAAAGACAAACAATTTTGAGCCTCACCAACAAATATTATTAAAATATTAAGCTCTCATATGCCTAGAATTTTTTAAATTACTTCTGTGGTCTCTCTTCTCTTCTGGAATAAATGCACATAACAAATTTGTTGTTTCCTTGCGATGTAAAAAACTTGCAACTTCTTTTCTACACTCCAGAACTCCACACATCCCAGCATCTTTATTTCCATGACCCACAACATCAGAAGGCTTAGCATTAGGCAGAGCAAATTTTATCTATTCTCTAGAGTATTAAAACAAAGGACATGATTATCGTTGTAATATCAAACAACGGGCAAGTCACCAGTCACAGAATTTGTCAGGAGATGAGCAAACAGGGAAAATCCCAGATTAATCCTTTCTAAGGATTCCCAAGACTAAGGAATGCAAATACAGCCACTTAGAGAGAGAACACCCTAACACTATCCCAATGTGCAAACAAAATTAATCATTAAAAGGAGAAACTAAATACAGTATAATTACAAGACCCCAGACACTGATATGTGTGCACTGATATGCCTTTACTAGACATCCCCAATGGATGAGTAAGACAAATTATTCACTATAACAGTAGCCTTTGATGAAAGTATTTTGTGTTTCTCTAATGACTGTGCTTGCCTTATCATCTGAAAGAACTCTTTTTTCCTCAGCACCACTTCTTCCCGTGTTCCACATTTTCATGATTTTGGAAATTGTGCAACAACTTGTCTTTTAAAAGTAAATAAAACCCCCATAAAACAACAACAGCAAAACATCAAACAACAAAAGACAATCAGAAACTGTCATACAGCAGATTATTCACCTTGGTTCTGTAAATATAAGGCTCAAATCCTTTTCTGACTATTTGCAGCAATGATTGTGATCTCATAGAGCTGAAGAATGACTGAGCTATCAGTCTGTTGTGTATTCAATGTAGGATACAAGATCAAATATTAATCTGACCATAACATTAGATACACATTTGCTCTTGCACATTTTCTGAATCCATGTCTATATAAGCAACTTAAAATGAAGGTAACTGAGTTTGGCACTGTCTACCCAATATAAGTTGTTTTCTATTCTCAAATGAAATATTGTTAGATAACAGTGACTGTAATAATGCTGTGTCTGTCCCTGGGAAGTATATGACTCAATAGTGTAGATGCTCTCTCCATTGTTTGTGTTTTTGCATCGAGCTTGACTGTTTTTCTAACAGATCTGTAATTCTTGAGACAGAAACTCTCAAGACTTACATTATTACGTACTTTTTACAGAAATTGAAAGTCAGCTACAGATGATGTCTGTCTAGACTTTAGTGAAGCCTTTGACACCACTTCCCAGAGCATTCTCCAGGGGAAACTTTCTGCACATGGCTTGGATGGGTGCACTCTTCACTAGGTAAAAGCTGGCTGGCTGGTTGGGCACAGAGAGTGGTGATGAATGGAGTTACACACAGCTGATAAGTGTGTTCCCCAGGGCTCAGTTCTTGGGCCAATCATGTTTAATATCTATCAATATATAGACAGATAGTAACTAAAAGTCAGACTATATTAGGCAACTTTTATTGTTAAGTACAACGGGTTCTCCTAATACACCCATGTGAGGCTTGAATCATTTACTGACTAATTAACTATGTTGTTTTCCACTTTATTTTTAAAAATAATTTTTTCATTTGTATCTATTTATAAGTTTTTTCTAGACATTGTCTAATCTACATAGCTTTGGTTGATAAGGCTGTGATGACGTTAAACTTGACAAAATTGTAGAAAAAGTATGGCTGCACTATGTTAGGGTTGTCCTGCCATCAAAACCAGTACCATGGAAAAGGTAGGCAGTTAGTTTAAATGTTTATTAATGAGACTTTCTTCTCTTGCACTTCTTCTGCCACGTACCTCTTTCCCCTACCCTTTGGAGAGCACTCAGCCTGATAATCCTGCACCAGCTGCCATTTTCCTGGGTTACCCTTTTGCCAGCCTGGCAGCAGACTGGTGACACAGGTGACACAGGTCCAGTGCTCCTGTGGAAGTGCTCCATGTGCTGTCCATACACAGAGGGACTGATCTTCTGGGAAGGGACAGAGTTCCTGTACCTGTGCAATAGATCCAGTCATACCATCAGGCTAGGGATGTGCCAAGCCCTGCTTTCACTAAAACAAGCTCTGTTTTTGCAAAAACTGGCTGTCCTAGTCATTTGCTTCCCCCAAGACTCTTGCTGCTAGACAATTGCTGACTTTTTTTTAATTAGTAGGAATCTGCCTGTCACTCTGGTTCAGGATTTAGGGGGACAATCTATACAAACATCTAATGTTTTCCATTTTTTTTAGCCCATTCCAAAAGTCTTAGTTCAAGAATCAAAATTTTGTTTTGAACAATAACATGTAGGCCCATTAGTTACATTTAGATCTTGGTTTCCCTGGTATTGTTATGAAGTCCTGACAAATNTATATATCTTCAGGTATATGGGTATATTAAATTAACAATGATGTGTTACATTTTTTTGTCTGGAGATAATCAGAAACATTCAGAAATATTTGAAGGTCATCTTCAGGAAAAATGGATTTGGTAGCAGGAGGGTATTCAGTTTCATGTTATTTGTCTCTGCTTCTTGAAAGCTCAAGGAAGAAAAATATCTAGAAGTCTCTAGAATTCCTTGTTTATGGGTTCAAAATTTGCATAACTGATATCTTTACTTTTTCTTCTTATAAAAAAATCTCACCAAATTTTAGTTATTTTAAATTGTCTTTTTCCCTTTTTTTCAAATTTCATATTTCACTCGTGCATTTTCTAGGTAGCCTTGCAGCTGAAGAAAATAGTAATTTCTCTCAGAAACTTATGCATGTAGCTTAAGACAAGATACAGTGAAATGGTGGTGCCAGCAACTGGAGGAGGCAAAGTAGAGACATTTATATACACACCTTATTAGCATCTCATTTAGATCAATTATAGGCCTGAACTATGGCTTTAAGTCAATCTAATGTTTTCCATTAACTTCAAGGAGCACCAAATGAAGCCCTATGTGACAGGTTCAAGTAGCTCTTAAAAGTGTATCAATAAAAAGGAACATGAATGGTATTATATTCCTTTTTCTGACCTCCTGCCTAGACATCACAGAAAAGAATGAAAACATCTAGTAATGCCATCCCTGTGTCTGACATATCTAACCATTAAATTGCTGCATATTCTTCCCTAATATAGCAGTTCATGCCAAAAATTTTATTTTTATCCAAGTATGTTTTTACTGAACAGTTCAAAGAGCATTCCATAAAATATCTGGCAAAATCGCCTGAAAACCCCGTTTCTTGGCCATGTTCTACAAATGATGTAGAGTTTTTCATGTCATAAGAATGGACATTTAAGAAGGTAAAAAAACTAACCTATATATTAAAATTTAATATATAAACCAGTGAGTGCCTGTGTCTGGTGCAAAATTTCAGAAATAACTCAGGAGAAGTCTGGGCTGGATGCAACCTCTATGGGAGATGCAGCACAATACAAACAGTGATAAACTGATTGGATGCAGCTGAAGCAGACTATGGCATGATCTTTCTCTGTTATCTCTCTGTTCCTTTACTAGAGGAAATAGCCCTCACAGCTGCTGCAGCTGGGACAGCCAAAGTAATGTGCAGCATCCTAGTGCAATGCCTGGGATGAGAGTACCAGGATCTGGTCTGTCAACTGGGGAAGTCCATGCACGTCTTGATAAACCTTCTGGGGAATGAAAAATGCTAATCTTGTTGTTGGAAATTAAAAATGATACCTCCTCCTGGCCTCTGAAGCTCTTATTTTCTGACAGACCTGTGCATGATGTGCTGCTGCCTACCTATTCCTTTGTTGGAAGAAGTCAGAGAGCCACCAGTGTTACAGTGAGAGAAGGGGAACTGCTGCTGCTGCTGCTGAATAGCCTCTAATGCTGGTCCATGTCAAAGCAGCACATCTGAGCCCTTTGAAATTAGTTTCGGTTGTTGGATGTGATCGTGCTATAGAGATTTTAATGACAAGGGGAATCATGCAAAAAACAAAGTATCTGTGATTTTTAATGTCTTTACAGACTTAAACACAGACATTTTCTAGACAAATATGAACACATGCATGCTTCTAAACACGTGTGCCTGTATTCATGTCCATGTACATCATAGAGGACAAAATATTCCATATAGCTTCTAGACATGGAGCCACTCTGTCAAGATATCCATTCATGAAATAGAGTTGTTTCTGTCAGTGGGAGCTGCCATTTTAATGAAGTTCTGCAGCAGAAGTCTGTTTTGATAATGAAAAGAGGAACAAAAGAAATAAATTCACCATCAGGAAAGAGAAAGAATCATAAAGTCTAAACATTTTCCTATGGTACATTCTGTAAATTTAAAATGTTTTTTGTTAATTGAACAAAGTTAAGGGACTTACCTTTTAGCAGTGAGCTTTCTGACTGCTAATGCTTTCCTACCTACAGACAGTTCTTTCCAACTTACTTTAATTAGCTTTTGCTCTCTTTATTTTTAAAAGAATATTATCCTTTTCTGGGTTAATCTCTTACCTTTAATATTGCCTTAGCCTAGTGGGGTTGGACATTACCTCTGCTAATGCTGTAGACGTTCTTTCTTTCTCTTGCTGGTCCTTGCAAAGGGCAGCTCTTCATAATTGTCTCATTTCCTGGGTTATACAGTGATCATGTTCATATATATATATATATCTACACACACATAAATATATATATATTTATACGCATGAGCATACATATAAATGCCCAGGAGCGGGAGAAAAAAGACTTCCCTGAAGGCCAACAACAAACAGCAGGGTGCCGTCATCCTTCTGTTAAACCACAAAGGTAGAGGCAGGACAGCCTGCTGGGAAATTCCTGGGCTCAGTGGTACATATTTGGACACAAAATGAGGTCACTGAAGAGATGTAGTGCAGGCTCCATTTCGCAGTGTACCGTGGTGCCTTTGAGTGGGGTGGAAATGTACTTCACCTTTCCGTGATTTTCTAAGGCCATGCTGTCTATGAGTCTTCAGATACTGTGAAGTTATTTTAAAATAGCAAATGTCAGTTGCTTTGGAAATCTCTGTAAGCATTAGGTGTGAGGCTGTTTTACTCTGACACTTGAATCCATTGGATAAGCTCAGTCATGAGAACCAGTCAGCTGGAGTAATGAATTCATGCATAACAAACTGCCTAACTGAGCTTACGAAGAACAATCTTTTCCTTAAGACTGTCCTAAATATTATATTCAATCTTTTTTTCAATGCTATTATAGAGTAAGACTACATGTATGATTTATATTGTAAGATATCTAGCTTGTTAGAAATTTATTAGCACTGAGGAATATATTTCAACATCTACCTAGAGTTTCACTTAAATTTGAGGCTGATCAAAGGCTATAGACCAGAATTCTTCATCCTTTGAGCAGTATAACCCCTTGACGTGAAAAGCTGTGCAAGATTCAACATGTAGACCTTCTTGCATATTCTTCTGGACTTTTTCTCTCCCACCCTTTTCCACAACAGCTCCAGGGAAGACCCAAGTGGTTTGATACTTTAGTTTCTGGTCACAAAGGGCTACCTGAGGCACAGCAAAAACTATAGGAGGAGCTGAGCCTGTTTCCTCTGTGACTGTCCTGATGTAAGGGCTGTTTTCTGGCACTTTTTCACAATATACACAAGTGCCACAACTTGTGCTGCTTGGAAAGAGCATGTTTTTGAATGGTGTGCTGTTGGATTAATGTAAGCAAGTTTCATTAAATGCTCCCTGCCTCGGTAGGATTTTTAAAAAGGGTTACTCGGTAGTCACAGACATTTTAGTGACTTTAGAAACATCTGTTACATTGTTACCAAACTCTGAACCTGGCCCCAGTAGCCCAGGAGCATCAGAGCACATTCTTCACCCAAAAATATGAGATTTAGGTATCTTCTGTTACTACTGGAGACCAAAAAAAGGTAGTCCTTGAGTTTCTTATTTTCTTATGAATTTGAATACTATGTGAATAAGAATAACTGAACAATAAAAACAAAGTCATAGTCTTGGCAATAGTTAACTAGCAGGCCCTTGCTGTAATACACATCACAAACATCCAATGTCATAGAGAATAATGAAAGCCTCCCAGTGTGAACAAAAAAAGCACATTTGGTTTGAATTGTTTAAATGGAGTTTGGTCAGAGCAATTGGAAATGCAGTGGGGAAATGATTCCTCATTAACCATGTGTTTTGGTTTTAACCCCAGCTGGCAACTCAGCCCCACCCAGCAGCTCACCCAGTCCCTCCCAGTGGGATGGGAGAGAGAAACAGAAAAGTGACAAAATTCGTAGGTTGAGATAAAGACAGTTTAGCAAGTAAAGCAAAATCTGTGCATGCAAGGGAAGCAAAACAAAACAAGGAATTCATTCCTCACTTCCCATGGGTGGGCAGGTGTGCAGCCACCTCCAGAGAAGCAGAGCTCCATCACATGTAATGTTAATTGGAAATACAGACGTCATCACTCTGAATATCCCCCCCATCCCTCCTTCTTCCCCCAGCTCTGTATGCTCAGCATGAGGCCATGTGGTGAGGTCACTTGTCCTGGCTGTCCCTCCCAACATCTTGTACGTCCCCACTGCCTTCACTGGTGGGGTGGTGCAAGAAGCAGACAGGACCTTGCTGCTGTGCAAGCCCTGCTCAGCAGCAACTAAAACATCAGTGTGTTCTCAATATTGTTCTCATTTTAAATCAAGAATACAGCACTGTACCAGCTACTGGGAACAATATTAACTCTATCCCAGCCAAAACCAGCACACTATGAGGTAGACAAGATGACCTAATAAATTTCAAATATAATAAGAACATAAATATCATAAGAACTTTGTTATATAAATAGTAATAAGAATTTTACATTGCATATAGTGCATATAGGGGCTTTGTGACATAACAATTGCCAAAGCTATGCACACACAAAATAAAAAGTGGTCTCCACCCACAGGAAACATGAGAAGAGTTACAGAAGAATGAGACAGCTCTTCATAGCAGCTCAGTGGCCCATATTACCCAGCTTGAGGATTTGTCCTACCCTTTGGGATATAAGCAATTGCAAGCATTTCATTGAAACAGAAAAGGAAATTTTCCTTTCCTAATATTTCCTATTTTTACCACAAAAGCAACATGTAGTTTAAGTTTTTAATTCACGTTGTTTTATTTTGGAAGTGTTACATGCCTTAGATGCACCAGCAATTCACTACACAAGACTTCAGACTATTCAGACTGTAATTCAATCTGAACCATAATATATCTGCTCTAAGTGAAGTCAGATGTAAAACTCCCTCAGCCTCAACAAGGATGCAATTAGTCTGCAGTTCTCTTTGGTATTTTCTCACTCTCAAATCCAGCTCCATCTCACAGCAATCTGACAAAGATCAAACAAGTCTCTGCATATTTCAAATTTAGTCAATGAGAAAAGACTATCAGTGAGTATCATTATTTTTGGTTTAGAATAAAAATTTTGCTCCGAAAAAAGAACAAGATTCAATTTTCAAACAGCAACAATTAGGCATACTGCAGATACTTCACATTTTAACAGGAAGTGCTAAGCTTTTCTTTTATATTAGCCTTATGATTGGCATGATCTTCAATTAACCAGATCAGACATCACACATTCCTTACAAGCAATTTAAAAACGGAAATGGCATTTGATCATCTCAAAGAAAGTCCATTCCTGATTATCGGAAATGAACTAAACTAAGGGTAGCTCTGAAATGATGAGGCTCACACTTGCCCTCTTTTGAAGAACTCTCTTATAATAGGCTTTTTATACTCTGTGAGGGTACTTGGTTCCTAACTGTGATAAATCTTCCTAAAATCACTCCTTTTAACAAGATCAAACAGCTTAGAACATCCAAAACGCTTAATTCTTTCACGTTGATTGCATTTATCATCAAAGAATACAACGTGTATTTCATGACATTTGGAAAATAGTTTTAATTGCCCTTTTATTCATTATTATAATCACAGAATGTAGAGGGAACAGGAGTATCATAGATTCTACTGTTTCCAGTAAACAACAGGAGTGTTTAAATTCTGAACCAGATATCCTTCAGGTATCCTTTCCACCCTACTTTATTCTATGAATCTGTGGTTTTATGATTGGCAACGATATATACATGAATTGCGTGCCAGAGAAGGTGTCAGACAATTCCTTCTTTATGAAAAGTGGTGTGCTTGAAAATTCAAATCTTTCACCACGAAGAAGCAACACAGCTAGTCAAAAATAGTGTCAGAAATATTATGGTTTAGGAAGGCATGTACAGGAAAGGGAAGAGAGAGGAAAAGCACTTGCTGAAAGTACTGTAGGAAGAATGCATTAAAAACCAGGAACAAAAGCCAGGATGACAGTGCAAATCCTAGGCTTGATGGGTTAGAAGGGAAATTATGCATATGAAAATGTTGCAGCAAAAATAAGGGCAGTATTTGGAGAATTATTAAGGATGCATTCAACAAATTGAGGAAGAGCAGCACTGACACTAGTAGTGATTGGGATAGAGACTGTAGCAAAGCAGCTCATTTTAGAAAGAGTTTTCTGACAGGAAAAAGACAACTCAGGCCACCTGGTGTTAACCTAACACCAAGGGGGAAGGTACAGCAGTGTGAAAAAATGAAAGCAGCTGTTATCTAAGAGAATCAATGCCTTGAGGTAAGTGGTGGCAATATTTGTATTGTTGTGTGAAACATTTTTGCATCAGAGACCAAAATGCCAGTTATATCCTGCTAAGTAGTGGTGCCCTACATGAGATGAACACCAAATCATTTATTGCAAGTATGTTTTGCAGAAATCAATGAGCCCATACTTAATTCTGTAGAACTGGTGGAAAACAGAACTGAATATTTTTCTTGTATCTTTTCCCAGGGAGACTTTTTCTCTTGATTTTGAATGCAAGTGTCCAGAAGTGTCTTTTGATGGGGGAGGGGAATGGTATATAGTAAGTAATTAATTATTCATGATTTTAAGTCAAATATGGCAAATATCTGAAGCTGAAGGAAAATGGAAAACTTAGAAAAATCAATTTGTCTCTTAGACAAAACAATCAATTTTTTCTTGTGGCAAAAATTGTTATAGACTATCATAATTAATTGAAGAAAAATATTCAACTTATACTGAAGAAAGTGTTCATCATAGATAAAATATTTTTTAGTTTCTTTACTTGTTCTCCTTGAAAAAAGTAATCACTTTTACTGTGTTAGCAAGGACATAGCCATTGCACAACCTCTCCAGTCCAATAAAAAACCTAAATAGAGAGAAAAACATTTCTTTCAGGGATTTCCTTCAATCATTTGCATCCAGAGTTGCTGCTACATGGAGAGAACTTGTTCTCTGTGCCATTCTACAGGGCCACAATGGGGGCTGCAGGAGCAGAAGATGAGAGGCATCTCTCTGCTGCTGCACTCAGACCAACCTGCCAAATGCTCATCACATCATAGTGTCAGTCTGAACAAGAGCCACGGGTGCCAGTGAACAATGTGCGTGGCTGACTCACTCCAGCTGTAAACATGCGCCAGTTGGCACTGACAGGGAATTTTTCAGCAGTCTAATTTTGATGGAAAACATTGATTTGTCAAAACTAATATACTGCAGTGGCAATGTACATACCAATTTTAGCATCCAGACACTCGTCTGCTGCAGGATAATCAGGATTGCCATGGTAGGCTTCTCCCCTAAAAGACCGAGGTCCTGCTCTGAATTAAAACTATTCTTTTCTTCATTCATTATATAGGGAGCCTAGGAAAACTGGTCAGCTAGATTATATATCTAACCTTGGTGTATTCAAATACCTACCCACAGCTCAATCTTTTCAACCCAATGTCTTGTTGCTCAGTGGGAAAACTGTTCATAATCTCCTCAATATAAACGAAATATCTAATCTTATTCAATGATACAGCAGCACACCAGGTGTCTTACAAGGCTGACAGCAAATGTTTGAAGCATGAAACACCTATGAAGAACTAAAGAGTGAGATTTTTATTTGTGGTTCACTATTCATCAGTTGAGCTCTTTATTGGAACTTCCATAGGAATTAGCAGAAAACACATTTTTCAGTACTTAAAGTTTTGAGAATCAAAATGGTTTTCTGTGCTCTTTCAGCATAATCCTGACATATTAAAAATGTGAAAAAATGTGAGAGCAAGACTGCAAAGAATGGATTTGGCCCACATTTTAGTTCTGGGAAATATCAGTTCAAGCCTCTGCCTGTTTGGCAATTGCTTGCATAAATTGATCTGGAAGATATTCAGAGGTCCATCTTACAAGAGTTGATATCCTATTCAGTAGGTCAGAGAACTCTCCTAAGCAGTGGTAAGTTTAACATCTGGGATGATTCAAATAGACCAGGGAAATAAACAATTTAAATTGGACCCCAGGTAAGCCAGTAATGACTGTACTGGTGCTTCCCCAATAAGAAATATTTCATACCTTTTCTGCCCATTTGACATTTTTCCTACTGAGTTAAAAAGTCTAATTCCTATAAACAATTATTTTAAAGAAACAGCATCTTTCATCAACATCATCAACATCAGAATGTATGCAATTGGAAAATTCCCTAATAGTACTCATTTTTTTGACTACTACAGAATATTCTTGAATTCCTCCCTACTTTTACAGATAATCTGAATCCCTAGAGAGCTCTATCCACAAAGCTTATATGTCACCTCTATTTCCAGATTGCCCAAGTTTGCTGTAAATATAATCTCACATCAAAAATATGCTTTTTCCCTCAACTCCAAGCAGAAAGGATGTCCGATACCTTTTCGGTTTTGCTTGTACTTGTATACTGTTAGAGCAGATGGCAGAAATTTGCTTTAGCAGTTCATCTCTACAGTTTGGGTCCCTGTGGGCAGACAATTTCCTTAAATTTCACTTTGATCTCTAGAGAAAAGCAAATTTAAGAAATGAAAGTAACTCATTGAAATTCACAGATTTTGTGTGAAACTTCCTCTGTTGATTCTTATTCTTTTTTTGGACTGTAAACTTTAATCTGAATACCTGGAATAAATTTAGACATTGCCAGATAATAGTAATTCTTTGTCATCATATCCCTTTCTTTTTTGGCATCTGTTACACCACAGCCATCCTTGATCTGTTCATGAGCCAGAAGCAGAGACTTTATTTTCCATAATAATTTAAGTAAGTTTTTCTTCCATCAGCCTGATTTCAGTACTGCTCTATAAATCCCACTTGAATCTATCTTTCTTAAACATGTGTGTTCAGATCCTTATATAGCACTACAAATTAGTTCTCACCATGATCTTTTACCTTAACATTTATAATTTCACTTTGTATGCTCACTAGAAATATATTGATATAACTTACAAATTCCTTTGTCCTCTTAAATACATGCCATTAGTGGTCTTTCTGTAACCTCATATTTTTCATATCTTTCTCCTCTTCTGTCTGACAAGTAACCCAAAATTTTATCTTCTACTCCATAAGTACATTGTTTTCTACTTGTTTTAAAAACTTAACACAATGCTACTAATCTATTCCTGAAAATATTGACTTTACAGTGTAGTATTGGCAAAACTTTTTAGCTTTTAATCACATCTGGTTTTCTATAGCATGTCCATTTCTGTGGTCACAATGTTAATGAAAATATTAAGCAAGATTATTTCCAACATAAGTAATTTAGAAATATTTAATCCTTGCCTGAAAAGTCCAATTTTTACACCACGCACTCTTGTCTGTCCTTTAGCCCAACTTCAGTTCTCTAAATCTCACCTTCCTCAAAATCTTCAGTTTAGTAATTTCCCCTTGGCCCATACAAAGTACTTTCTGAATTCCAGACAGGGCAAGCTTATGACATTTCTTCACTTTTAAAATAAGTTCTCTTGAGAAAAAAAGAAATCCATCATTGGTGAAATTTGTATGAACTGCTAATTATTTATTGGTTTTTCTTTTCTAATTCTTCTTCTACCTTTTTTTAAATCTTACATTCTATTTCTGTCTGAAAAGTGTTCCTGCACTTGCTTACTTTTTTTCCTTTTCAACATGCTTATTATTTTTGCGTCCTATAGACTTGGTAGGTTTATTTAAAGTCATGATTTAAATCAGCCCCCATGATTTCATGTGCAAATTCTTTCTGCATTTGAGTTCTGAGGAATTTGGTCTTGATCTTTGTATGTCTTGATTTCATCTTGAACCGAGCTAGTTTCATTAAACTGCATGTTAGTCCCACTCATATTAGTATGAACTATAAATTTGCTAAGGATATGTTCTGTCTCATCGTCCAGATTATTGACAAAAATACAGAGACATTCTGGCTTCAGTTTCAGCCAGCAGGGTAGTCCATGTGTTACTGGCCATTCACTGAATTTCAAATCATTGGTTACAACCCTCTAAGCTGTTCAGTCTAGTCAATTTTTATTTCATCTAACAGGATTAGCCTTTAGTTCCTCCAGTTCAAACGAACCAGCTGTACAAGATGGCACTAAAATCCTCGCTAAAGACAAGTCAGATTACATTCACCCTTTTTCCTCATGCACATGCCAGTCATTTCATCTCAAAAAGCAATCCTGCTGATCGAACATGATATGGCCCTCGTAAATGCATTTTTCCTGTCTCTGATTGCCTTCCTTGTTTGAAAATGCTTTTTAATAGGCTATGTTATTCATTTAAAGACTAAGATGAAGCTAACCTGCCTATTACTTCACAACTCTCCCCACCTTTTTAGAAAATGAGTAGAAGATTTCTATTGCTGATCATGAGGAAACTCCCCCGATGGCCGTGACTCTGCATGGAAAATGCCAGTTTTCATTTTGGGGTAAAATCCACCTGGCCCCAGATATCTGCATATATATCTGACTTTTGTCTGCTGTCCATCTCCTTCCAAAACCATGGTGGTGTGCACCAAGGACTGGGAACAAACTTATCCATGAACAATGAGACAAAACTTGTGGTGAGTACTTCAGCCATTTCTATATCATATTTCCACATTCATTTTTTCTTTTCTTTATATCTCTAAAGAGTTCTTACTAACTACTTCAGTTTTCTTATAAGGCTGAAAACAGTTTGACGACACAAAGAGATTCCACTTCAGTTTTTCTTCTCCTTAGCCGTGTAAAATTCATTGATGTCTACAGATAGTTTTCTTTTATAGTCTAGAGTTTGTTACAACCCCCGCCCCACCTTAGTTAGGACCCAATTTTGTTTAAATGTTTCTCTAATGTCCATATAATTTTTATTTAAGGGTGTTGCCTAGAATTCCATCTTTTCTGTGAATTAAAACTGATGAAATTATGTCTAAAATTATATTAACTCTGATGAATTTAGATAAAAATATTTTGTTTATTACATCCAACAACTAGCTATCATGTTAGGGCTCTGTCACTATTAGTAACATTTTTCTATCTAATCTGAGTATTTTAAATGCTAATAACACAACACCCCAAAATTTCTCTTTTTTTAGTAAACTTGCAGAAATCTATCTATACAAATGAATTATTTATTAAGGCAGTAGCCCCTAGTAATATTTGTTTCTATTGTGGCTAATGCATTTTACTAGACTATAAAATATTAAGAAGTGATCTGTGCATATCTATGTATACAGAGATTATATATAGCATACATAAAAATGTTTGTTTTCCTTCACCTACAAAGATCTTCATCCTGACACTTGAGCATTATAAACTAAAATTATTACTTTGTATTGCAATATTTTTTGTCCTGATTTATATTTTCTTATGATGAACAGTGAATTAAAATTAAACTAGTTTTCTAAAGTGACAAAGTGATCTGGTTACAAATTACACTTTTATTATTATACCAGGTTTCTTTAGTCACTGTTCTTTGCCCTTCTGTTGCTTTTGAAGGACGCAGTAGGAAGATATGTATGACTAGTGTGAAAAATTTCAAAATTTAGTCTTTTTTTGGTACATAGTACTGGGTTTCTTATTATTTGTCATTAGCCTGTTGATTTAGTGCTGATTTAGAGAACTGTTGATGGGCAATGCACACAATTCTGCTGGAAAAGGAGATTGGAAAAAAAATAGTTGATTTATATTTAAAGATATAAATATATTAATTCATCCTGTTTACATTGAATGATATGTTTGAATAGACATTCTTTAATGTAATTTTTGTCTAAATATAAGCAGTATCTCATTACTTTGTTGGACTCTAAAATATTTGCAGCTTCTAACAATTATAAAACATAGAATGAAAATAAAATTTATCTAATAATTATTAGATTAAATATAGCACAGCAAAATAGCTGCTGAAAGCAAACCCATTCAGTGTAGCTCTATATGGTACTACAGTAGTTTCTTAATCTCTGCAGCTTTTAAAGACAGTAAAACTGAGTGGCAGACATGAGTGATCCACATGAATAAACTAAGTGCACTGATGAGACCTGACTGAACGAAATTTCTCAGTGATGCACATGGTATAAAATTCACTGTAACACAAATTCCATGGGAGGGACTGCATTTATTTGTATGTATTTAATAGTGAGATATACTTCTTTTTAAGTCTACATCTTGCAGAAACTTCAGGGGATTAATGAAAAGAGATAAGGATGATTTGAATGACTACACTTCTGAGAATAATAAAATTTGACTGAAAGCCAAAACTTGACTGAAACCAAAGAAGGGCTACTTGGGATGCTAGATAAGAAGTTGAAGGTGCTGTGAGTGAAGGTTACAAAATGCCATCAAATCCATACCAAACCTGTACCACCTTATGACAGACAAGCTCTCATTTTCAAAATTTGGAAGATTTGGTTGGCTTTCCTTTCTTTTAGGAGGCTGAACTAGTTCTTCCTATAAAGCTGAGCATTTGAATAGTAATGTTTCCATCACAGAGACAAGTGCATCCATAGAAGATGGAACTTGGAAACTGAGCCTCAGTCACGAATATGAAATAAAGATCAATTCACATGTTCAAGTGGCAGATAAAAACCAGTATCAGAATTGCAAAAGAGGCCTCCAGAGATAGATGAAGTAGAAAACGAGGGAAAGGTAGCTCACATTTGGTACAGGTAAAGTGTTGTACTTAAGCTGCTGCTACACATCGCAGCTACTTTTAGTTTGAATTTAAGTTGACCCTTTGGGTACATTCCCTCTTTTCATGGAATTCTACCTTGATCTCTTTTGATCCCAAAATGCTACCATATGATCATTGGGATCTGCAGTATTGGATAAATGAGGCCTTCCAGTTCCTCATTTGGAAAAAGCTGTTCAGCATAACTTCTCCATTCATTTAAAAAGAAAATCAGAAATATAAAACATTTTCTGTCTCAAATTTAAAATGCCACTTTCTGAATATATTCTTTGCTTCGATACAAGCTGGGGCAATGAAACTGCTTGAATGCTTTTGAACAGTCCAAGTACACTTGTGGCAGAGCACGCTCCCTTTCTTCTCCTTTTTTGGATCTTTTGAGTCATTATTTATTCTCTCCTGCTAAATCCTCTCTGCAGCTACATTCTGCTGGCAAGAGCAGTAGCCTGCAAGTGTCAGGCACATTTATCCTCCTTCTATATTTATCCATAGTCTTTGGTAGATTCTGTGAAAAAGGTACCTAAATCAGACTGAAAGAGGTAAGGAGGGAAGATAGCAATTCAGATGGAAAAATAACCCCTAAAGTAAGTGGATATATTGTCAGGATCAAAGAGAAAGCTGGTAAAATTTTATAGAGGGATAAGAACATATAATCTGTGAACACTTGGAACAAAGACAAGTTGAATCATCTCCAGGTTTCTAAGTCAACCAGGATGTCTGAACAACAGATTGATTAGGACTTCTTATAGAAACTCTGTATCTCAGCTTAATTTTACCTAGCTATGCAGGTACCCAATAAAAATAGTGTTAGAGGACAGACTGTCTTTATCTCAGCTGCTGACTGCCCACAGCCCAGGCTCAGCACTCTGACAATGGCCTTCCTCAGCAAGGATGAATTTGAAACTCAGAAAAGAATAAGGTCATGATTTGCTAGGTTAATGCAATTCCCTTTGCCTTTCCTTCAGTAGTAGAAGGAGAAGCATGGATCATATTCTTGTTTCAGACAGACAGACATGGAAATATGTATCCAATAGCATGATGAAGAGTGTGGAGGTGATTTTTTATGGCTTCAAATAAATTTTATATCTTAACATTTTATTTAAAAGAAGTCTTTGTGATGAAAGAATGCAACACATTTTGTAGAGGCACAGTTATTCTGAAATAACTTTATCATCAAAGCAGGTGCTTTTCAATATATGTGTTCTTTCACCTGTACCCACAAACAGTAATTGAAATCATATGAGGTGAGAGCAAGAATTCCATAAGAAGAGGACTACAATAATTTTCTTATAATGTAGGAATCTAGGTAAAACATACAGTGAAATCTGTATATGTTTTAAGTTTGGAAGACATTAAAATAGCAAAGGGGCTTTAGCTGAGGCACAGTTATTTCTGATTACTGGGTCAATTCTAGACATTTCAATCATAAAGAAAAAAATAAGTCCATTGCAGGCTAATCCTATTTGCATGAGTCATACAAACTTAAGACATGCCTTTTAAGGAGGAGGCTTATACCTGTAAATTAAATAGAGTCAGGGAATAAACACGGGCCCTGAAGGTGAATTCCTTTTGCCATTGAAATACTCACTGAGGTCTACACAGCATGTGCCAGCTTGCACTCCTGCAGCAGCCATTCCCAAGGAGCCAGTTGCATTATTCCACACTGGAGGATGGAAGAGTTTGAAAGCTGGGATGCAGATAAAGTTTGCCAGAGGATACACACTGAGAGTGTTCAGTTTACAAATACAAATATACCCCTAGTGCCCCACATATATCTCAGGTGAGATGCTCAGCTTTCCCTGGTTTTTCTAAATGTGATTTGGGAGATGAGACAAGCAGAAAATGTGTATAAATCCCACAGTGAATACTTATCTTGTACTATTTTAGGTGGAAATTGAGTAAGAAAAAGATTTATGATGCACTTAACTGCTTCCAGAAGTGAGACAGGTGTGTGCTCTAGCAAACACAGAAAAAAGGCACAGAAGTGCATATTTTCTTGAAAAATTCAAAGGTTCATAGTGTTAAAGTGACATGTAATGTCCATAGACATGGACATAGACATGGACACAGTACAAGGAACTAGAATGCATATTTTTCCAGGGATTGGAATTCAGGTGGAGAGCTGGTTCATTCTTTGGTGAAAAACCACTGCAAGTAGCAGTTAGGGGAAAACTAGTTTTTAGCTTGAAGATCAAGTGTCATTTAGCCAGGATTCTGTATTGCTCCAGTGATATAATGTCTAGACATCAATAACCAAAGCTGAATCAGTAAGGGACAATATAATGATTTATTTACTGAAGTCTTTATAAAATCAGTTGAATTTTAAATACACAGTATCTGCAGAGACCACACACACTCAATACTTCAAATTGCTCATTCTTTTTTCTAGAACAGCCTTATGAATTAAACTTTTACATGTTCTATTCTATCATTTAAAAATTAGTGTTTCTTCCTACAAGACATAACTGCTGTACTTTTTAACTCTTATATGATTAGGTTGACCCACCCTGAGTGGAGGTGCTTTGCATATTTTGTTGCACAATCATACCACTTAATCAGCTGCTGGAGGGTTCCATATGGCGTCTGCTCTGCTTGTTTCCTTTGGGATCAAGGTGAATATTTTTATTTTAGTCTTTCAAAACTATGGTGTATGATTCCAAAGAAAACATTTTAACATAACTGCAGCATTCTGTTCATAAGGGAAGAGTAGTAGGGGAAAGGAAGGAAGGAAGGAAGGAAGGAAGGAAGGAAAAGAGATAAAACAGAATGAGTTAAAGACGAAGAAAGGAGAGAGGAAGAGAGAGAGAGAAAGAATGAAATAAAAAAAGACAGAAAGAGAGGGAAAAATGAAAAAGAAAAAGAAAAAGAAAACAAGAAACATGGAAAAAATGAAAGTAAAAGGAAAGAAATTACAAGACAGGCAGATAGATCCCAAATTTGCTTTGACCAAGAGACCAGAATTTCACAGGATCTACTGCCTCTTGTGAATCTTTTATCTATCCAGAAGGAAATGGTAATTGGCAGATAGAATGAGCAACTGAGAGACATGATCTCATCCGTTAATCTATCCAAATATGTGTCATAACAGAGTGGAGAGAGGTACGAAATAGCAAGAGTATGAGGAATCTAAATTTAGACTTACTGTAATTTTAGACCAAAGACAGCTCCTGCCTGAAGCAAAGACCCAATTACTAAGTGCCAGATGTTGCAATTCAGAAACACATCTGTAGCATGGGGAAATAAGTAGGAAATCCTCTCAAAGATAAAAATGCCAGATGATAAGGCATTTTAAAATTTAATTAATTTTATAACATATGGCAATGCTTTCAGAAACATTGAGTGTGTTTTGAACAACTTAAGTAGAGGGTGTTGACCAAAAGTAAGTTTGTTTTCAGAAGCAACTGTTTACCACACATATTTAAAGTAAGCAGGGTTTGTTTATCCAAAATAAAAAGATGGGAGAGGTTGGCTTTTTAATTAAATAAAACATGAACAGGATCCATCTGCTTACTTGCTGTGCATTGACAAAACCTAGGAGTGTTAAAGAAAAAAGGAAAGAGATCTATCTAATATGCATCAGGCAGTCATCTAATGACATCGCTGCTAGTAAAGAAGTAAACCCACAAGCTTCAATTGCCTTCTGTTACACCTAGAATTTTCACTGGAATATTGTATACTTTGAACTATTTTCAAATATATTATGGAGGGGGGAATTATTCTGTCAGAGTTCATGTCGGAATAACTAAATTAAATGTACCATGAAGTCATGGGACAGAGTTTACAGGCAATTTTTTGCCCTTATGCATTGCTGTTTACATTTTGTAGATGTGACTGCACATCTTTATCATACTTGTAAAAGATATCATTTTTTAATCTTAATATTTCACTCTGCTGCATTGAATTAATTTTTTATAAGCAATATATGGTTTTAGACTAAACTGCTGATCTTTTTTAAAGGTTCTTTTCCTCTAGTGGTCTAACTTCATCAGTAGTCAGACCATTTCATATGTAGTGGTAATTTATATTATTTGTTAGGGCCAGAAGTGGGATTTTTCTTAATCCATTGTAATTAATTTTGAGAGATTCTGTATGTCACATTTACATTAATGAAGATATAGGGAGAAGAGGGTGAAAGAGAGATGATATGCAGAAATTGACTTAGTATTTGAAACAGGTGCACTGAATATAACTAATAAACACAAATCCTAGCATTGTCAACCCCGACTTCTGTAATTTTTCTGATTTTCACTCTACAGGTATGTATCAGGAACACACAGACACAAGTATTTCTGGTCCTAGTTAAACCTTAAATAACCAAATCTTTTAATAACGCTTCAGCTGGGACAAGTGGTGCTGACTACTCTGGTGGCCAGCCAGATATCCTGGGCTGCATCAAGAGAAGCATGGCCAGCAGGTCAAGGAAAGTGATTCTCCCCCTCTATTTTGCTCACATGAGATCCATACTTGGAGTACTGAATCCGGGTCTGGAGTCCACAGTACAGGAAAGGCATGGAGCTGTGGGAGCAGGTCCAGAGAAGAGATGATCAGAGAGCTGGAACTCATTTCCTATGTAGAAAGTATGACTGGAGAACAGACAGTTCTAGGGAGACATTATTTTGGGCTTTCAGAATAAAAAAGGGGCTTACAAGAAAGATAGAGGAAGATATTTTACCAAGACCTGTGGTGACAGAACAAGGAAACATGTTTAAACTGAAGGCCAGTAGGTTTAGACAGGGCATAAGGGGAAAATTTATCTTGATTATTGAGACACTAGAACAGCTCGCCCATAGAAGTTGTGAATGCCTCCCCCCTGAAGTGTCTAAGGTTGGTTGTATGGGGCTTTGAGCAACCTGTCTATTGGATGGTGTCCTTGCCAATGGGCAGGGCTAGATGATCTTTAAAGATCCCTTTAGACTCAGACTGTTCTTTGAGTTTATGAGTATCTTCTAGACGTCTAGCAAACTGGAGTTGTTGCCACCAAAATAACTCTCTCATTCTAAAAGGTCTTGGTGTATTCTAGCTAGAAGTGGTGGGAGACAGAAGGATATAGAGGTGATTGCAGTGTTACAGCAAGAGGTGACAGAAGCATATAAAATACCTGCTCTTTTATAGTGGGTAGTGGTGTCTCTTGAAATGAGGGATAGCTTGGCCAAACTCCATTATTGACATTGAAGACTACAGTGAGGCCAGAGCTAGCACATTGTACTGGCTTCTGTGTAGATGTGGGAGTGGGGATTTGAGTGGTAGTGTATCTCAAAGACCTAGCATCTGAATGGATGGGAAGGAAATTAATACTACATGGAGTTAAGATTATTTGTGTGTAGAAACACAGAAAGAATGTGAAAGAACTCAAAAGCTGCAGATCTTGGAAATATGTTGCCCACTGCACACGACTGTGCTTCAAAGTCATGTATAATTCTGGGTAGTAATATCTCCTTTAATAGTCTCAGATTCTTTTTTTCAAATCCATCTTTTTCAGCTGATGATGATTCCTCAGTATAGACGTAATCACTACCTATTACATGGTGTTTCACAATGTCTAAAATTTTTCATCATATTTTCTGACATATCTCTGCATACTGGTTAGAAAGCACCATAACACTTTCTCCTTCCCATGGTGTGCTCAAGTTTATAGTACACTGCACTGGATATTTGCTGGCTATTAAATTTTAGTATAGTAAAAATCAATGTTGCATACTTTCATCAAACAGACAATAAAACTAATTCAGATCATGAGCCTTAAGAAAATTCCATCTTCTGGAAAATTAGGGGTATTTCCCCTCTGGATTTAATTTTAAAAATCCTCAAACCCATACTTCTCCTGCTCTTGCTTTCAGTTCATCCAACCTTCAAAGCTTTTCTGGTTAAAAGAAAAATGAGCTCCCTCTGTTTCCAATGTGCACATTTTCTTTCAAGAAAGTCCATGTACATGCTTTAAAATTAAGTCTCACCTTGTGGCAAACAGAAACCAATGAGGCAATCAGACTCCAGTAATTGCAGTTGAATAGCTTTGGACAACTTTTTATTAGGAACAGGAAAACAGTAATTATAGAGCTGAAAATGTACTTATGGAAACCACAGAAAACGCAGGATCTTTGACATAAAAATTCAGAGTCCTTCTGGTTTTCCTTTCCCTAAAAGAAGTGGCTTACACTATAAATAAAATTGATTGATTTGAGGTAGGATTTGGGAGCCTGAGTTCCACTGACTGTCAGTGGGATTTATCCTAAGTCTCTTATTTATTCCTAGGAATCGCAGCTTTGAGGAAGATCTATTGTTAAACATACTGGGGTTTTTTGTGGGTTTTTTTCCTCACTGTGTATAGCAGAGACATGTTTTCATTATTAATCAATGGTTTACTCCCTACATGCTATACTCACATGGGTATTTTCATTGACTGTGAAATAAGTATCTTAAAGAACATGTTCTGTTTACAGATCAAGAGCTACTGTAGAAACAACTTTTCAGACATAAACATATTACTTGCTACCAGCATCTGCTGCAATTCTGTAGCAGGCAATAATGGAGCAAAAATAAAAATTAATGTATTAACCTAAAAAATGACAAAGAGAAACCAATCTTGACTGTATGCTAACAATTGACACTGAAGAAATACAGCTTGGCCATTTGGATTTCCTCAAAAATGTGAAATTTATTTATAGCTGTTCCTTTTTATGCAGGAATAATGCTCCTTAAGCCTTATGGCAAGCCTTTAGACGTTAGGGGTGCCTTTGGGAAGGAAGTATCACTAAGAACAAATCATTAGGCTGCCACAGGGTGTAGGGAAAAAATCTGGTCATTATGTCCTGGGACAAGAGTCATCACTATGGAAGCCAAACAGATGGTCTGAGGGAGAGAATAGCTGTCACGTTATGTGCAGCTCTTTGAGTGACATATTTTGAACAGATAGGAAGGGGTGACAGCATTGAAATTTTTCTGACTTTAGCTGTCTCCCTTATCTAATTTATCATAATTGGTTTTCATTCTTTCTTTTCTACCTTCCAATCTTTCTAATAGTCTCTCCATTTCTTATTTATTTTCGCCCCCTTTCTTGATTTAAAAACTTCCCCTGGGTTGGTTTCCAGTACAAGACTTGTTCCGGTAAGAAGAATTCTTCAGATAAAAGTACACTTGAAAACCCTTCTAATGGAAACATGACTGCTACCAGTAAAAGAAATGTCTTTTGTGACTGGTAATAGCTCAAAACTATTAGAGAGCATCTAAAGGAGGGCAACAAGGATGGTGAAGGCCTTGAGGGGAAGCTGTGTGAGGAGCAGCTGAGGGCACTTGGTCTGCTCAGCCTGGAGGAGACTGAGGGGAGACCTCACTGCAGTTACAGCTTCTTGTGAGGGGAGGAAGAGGGGCAGACACTGATCTCTTCTCTGTGGTGACAGTGACAGGACCCAAGGGAATGGCCTGGAGCTGTGTCAGGGGAGGTCTAGGTTAGATATTAGAAGAAGGTTCTTCATCCAGATTTTGATTCTTGCAATTGTCTCAGGAAGCTTAACTCAGATTTGCTTTATTCTGAAAATACCCTGAAATTCCACAAATGTTAGAAGCAAGAAAATTATATAGCCTAGATGCTTCATACAAAAACAGAAGAAAATTGAAACATATTCCTGTGGCCAGGAATATCTTTTGACAGCTGATAACTAATGTTTCACTTTGTCTGTACTCAGGCTACACAGGTCCTTTAACACAGTGCTAGGAACAGTCCAGATAGGGAACCGAAATGGTGGTTTTAACTTTACTCTTCTGCTTTTTCTCTCAGCTCTTTCTCTCTGACTTTGTTTTGAACGAATGCAAGTTTAGATTTCAAACATAACAGTGTCAGGGTCTCCTGCACATCTGAACCAACCTGTCCTTGTTTCCTCAAAAAGGACAAGTGATGCAACCAGCTTTACTGAGCTGGGGTTTTGTTGGGTTTTGTTTATTTATTTGTTTGTTTGGAGTGCTGGGGGTTTGGGGGTGGGGGTTGGTTGGGGTTTTTTTTTAATTTAGTCAAATATTTTATTTGCACTAAATGTGCATATAGTCCCATTCCTCCAAAACCAGCAAGAACAAAAAGAGAGAAACTGTTGTTTCTCAAGGCAACTGTGCTTTCCATTTAATCTAAAGTGTTTTTTCCAGTGTTACATCCTGTACTTCCCTCTTGGCACTCAGAGATCTGGTTCTTTACAGAGGTTCTTAGCAACCTGTCCCCAAATCAATGTCTCCCACTTCTCTGTTTTCAGTCAGTGTACCTATGTCTTCAACAAGCTTCTCTGTGTTCTGGGTTTTGATGTCTGTCATTACAAAAAGAGATTTTGTAATTTGATTTCCCCTGAATGAAAGCTGTGACCAACATATGCGTTCTCAGCAGAATCAGACATTACCACCAACAACCACCATTCTAGAGGTAACCACAGTTACTAAAATTTTGTCCATAAAATTTTGCTAAACAGATGTCCTACTCATCTCTTACACAGGTTAAGTGACTCCCCTCTATTGTCCCTTCATAATACAGGTGGGCTCATGGGTATTAATGCGGTTTTAATCTCAAATAATGTATTTATACCTTCATGCAATTAAATTACTAATACAAGAGAAAGATTTTAGTAAATAGAGAAGGAATCCCAGCTTCCTGTGTAAAGCCATGCAGAGGTTTTCATAGTTTGCAAAGTAGGACCTTGAAGTATTTAAAGCTTTTTTACAAATATGGTTATTTTCATTTGGTTTTGGTGATAGGTTTTTGTTTTCTTCTTCTCCTTAATCTACTACATAAATTATATAGCTGTTCTATATATAATTTTCAACAACAGCTTAAGTATCTGATATCCAGAGTTCATATTAACCAGAGTAAAATAAGGATTTCTGGAAAAGGGAAGAGCAAAATCAACAACAGCAAAATATCCCAACAACAATCAACCAAATAAAAAGGCACCTCAGAAGAGAATAAAAGGAACAAAATTAAGCAAAACAAGAGAAAAGAAAGACTGAAGTATGGACGAGGCATGCAGGCCTAGGAATTTAAAATTTTCCCTGCTTGAAGAATCACTCATTTTTTGAAGCACTAGGCTGATATGTGAATTGCACCTTTTCAAGGTGAGAACACTTAAGGCAAAAATAAGGGTAGAGGGAGAGTGAGCAGAATTCACACCAGACAGGTGTGTGAACTCACAGGGAGCAGAAGAGACAAAGGTTCCTCTCAGAGACATTACAACTGAGGGATAATAAAGTTGTTAAAGATACAAAAAATGAGAGCATAGTTTAAGTTCAGTGCACATTAAATATTGAGATCTCAAAGATTGAGAGAGATTGAAAGAGCTTTTCACAATTTCTGTGCAGTGCCAGCAGCCCTACATATTTTTGACTTTTTTTTAATATGAGTTTGAAGCTGTAGCATATAAAGAAAATAGTATAAATAATATTACAAACCATGAAATAGGGGAATCAATACATTTTAACATAGGCTTCCTTATTTAATTTCTAGCAAATATCTCTGTTCTCATTGCTGATGGCTTCATTAAGGCTGGTTTGACTGAAAAACAAGCATCCAAAATTGCCACAGCTCTGTACTGTACCTTGCAGCACAGAATGCAAAACAGAAACGGCAGCTTGAGCCAGGAGAAATCACAGGAATGGGAGATAGAGGACATTTCTTAGAAATGGTTGTCTTTTGCCAAGTTATTTTGAGGTAGAAATTATATCTTTAATTATAAGAGCTTAGCCTATAACGGAAAGACAAATATACGAAAAATGTAAATGATTGCCAGCCTCACACACCTCTCTCAGCCACCCCAATCCTTTTCTTAGAGTCACCATTTTAATTTAGTATCTTCTCTGAGGCAAATGAAGCAATATCAAAGCAACTTTCACACAGTAAAAGACACTGGAAATGAAATTGACAGTAATGAAAATGGTGGTGCCTCCATTTGCTGAAATAAAGTGAACCCTACCTTTTAGTGATGTACTAATTTCCATAAGTAATCTGATTTTTTCTCATCCCTATGTACAGAAGAAGAGCTCCTAAGATTAAACTGCTGGTGGCATTTGGAGTGCTTTGTACTGAGAACCTGATAAAAAAAGTTCAGTTTAAAATGTTTCTATGGGTTCTACAATGCCAACCTATTAATACTGTATGAGGCAGTGGGGCTATTGACTGTGGTCCAGCCTGGTTTCTGCTGCCACATTTTATTTTTGTGCAGCACAACTGTACACTGAAGGACATTGCTGGTAGCAGGCCAGGTTGCTCCCATAGTAGTGTTTACCAATATATCACTGATGAATAGGTCTTGGGGTTAATAGGTAGGTAAAGACTCCAGGCTTCACTGACAGCTCAGAGACACCAAGATCAAGCATAAAGGGTTTTGGAAGTCAGTAATTTTAAAACATGATATCATGAGTGGCAACGCCTACCCTGAGCTGTGAGAGATGAAAGCTGGGAGGGAAAGGGAAAAAGAAGAGCAGCAAACCCCAGTGGTTTGGAGTTTCTGCTATGGACAACAGTGGGGGTGAGTCAAGCTTAAAGAGCCACGTGTCTCTGTTCCCAGTAAAACCAGGCATGTTTCTAAGGCTCCTCTGCCTGTGGAGACACTGCAAACTTGCATCAATGTTATCTTCTCTCACCACGGGCTGAAAAGCAAACCTACTCATGCAGATGCAGCAAAGTCAGTCTGCTGGATGCATGCATATACAGCTCTTTGGCGGACCAGATAAAAAGAATGACATATTTCCTAGAAGATCCAAGGGAAGATGCATAAATTTTGATGGCCAGGATCTTTTCCTTGAGATTATTGAACACACTCACCTGCCTCACTGCTCTGTAGAGGCATCATGGGCACCCACCTCAGATCCCAAACACAGTTTAATCAGGAGCAATTGTCATAGAAAAACACCACTCTTCCTGTAGCTGAGAAACTGCTTTGTTTAAAATTCTGCCATAAAGTGCCTGACAGAGAATATCTTGGAGGGGTTTTGTATTCACAGGGTGCAAAGTTAAGTGAGGTCTTTCCCTCTACATGGTTGTTGTCCTTCATCCTACTTCCCTGCTGGCAGACCTTTGCACTCTGAAGAGCTCAACTGAAATCAGTATAGCTCAAAAAGAGCACAGAGCTTTACAACTTACATGAAATAGGAGGATAATTATGGAAAAGACACAAGTGCATTACAGACACTGGGAGGCAATAAGAGGCAAGGGACAAGATTACAAACAATCCTGCCCTTATGTAGGCCAGCAGCGTGCACAGCTTGACAGTTCAATATATAGCTTGTAAATTGTATACAATTTTACAGTTCCAAAATATTATATTGAATCAGTACTTCAATAAATCCTACTAATCATTGCTCTGTATCAAACAGTACACTCATGAAAGCATCAAGCTGCCTTACTCCTTTTGAGGTCCCTGGCATTTCCTGAGTTCTAGGGCAGGCAAATTCTCTCATTTTAATAAGTGTTAGATCCCAAACCTTATTCTTGTTCCACAAAAACACATCCACAGATTCACACAGCATTCCACAGCATTACAGTGAAGATTCGGTGAGAGATTCAGAATCACATCTGCAAAGCCAGGTCCACACCCTGTTTTTCTCGGGTTCCATTTAAAGAAAGCAGAGTTGAATGTGTGTGTAGAAGAAGTGAGGGCAAGGCCTCCCACTGGGAATAGCAACCACTGGTGTATAAAAAGCTAACAAATTATACTAATAACTTAGAAAAGGCATCACTTCAAGCTGTGTTGAAACTACCTACCACTGTCAAATACATAAAGCAAAATTACTTCGTATTCACATATAGTGAAAAATATTACTGTAAAAGTCTGACACGTTGCTATAGATTATCAGATTATCAGAAAAGAAGAAATAACTGAAGACTATGATGGACAGGAATGAGACTAGAAAGGAAACAAAAAGCTGAAGATGGTGAGTTAGAAAGGCCATCAAACCACATGGCTTTTGGTTTGGTGACATGCTTTTGCATCACAGTCACTACTTCCAGTACCAATCTTTTATGCCCATGTCTGGCAGCTGTCTGGAATAACCTCACCCTATTCCTATACTCTGACAATGTTTATGTAGCATTGAGTGGGGCAGGTGCACCCCTTTAGACCAGGATTTCAGAGTGATATCCTGTCTGGAAAGGAAGAAGCCTTGGCTTCCATGACACATACCGGTTTGTAGATGTACCCTATTTTGCCAGAGTTTATAAATAAACAATATAGAAAATAGACATTTCTGTATAGCCTAAAACTAGACTTCTTACAGCTGATGGCTTCCTCTAACTTGTGGTCCATGAGAAGTGGAGGCCTGAAGAGAAATCCATGTATCATGGATTATGTATCAGGTGTTGCAGAAGTTACCCATCAGTATCAGGGTTGATGAATGACCAAGAAAAATGTTCCTGTTGCTGAGAACCTAATATTTGGATTGCATTAAAGGAAATTATCATGAAAGCTGCTGAAAAGCTTCAAATTATAAACTTTCTGATAACTGCAATTGTATTTCATTCAAGATTTGTATGGATCTCTTTATATTCCTTGGGTGTTTCAGCAAGCACAATTATCTCAAATATCTCAGTCACAATTTAATTCAAAATGCAAATAAATTATCTTACAACTTCAGAGAAGAGACCTCATTATTCAAATACAATCATTACTAGATAATCAGTGTAATTTTGTAGAGATGATGCGCAAAATCAAAGTGTGCATTTTAAAGGCTGTCTCTAATAAATCAGTAGAAATTTGGCAGCTGATTTAAAGAGAAACAGGATTCCACTGAGCATCATTATTCCAATAAAATATGAGTTCAAGTCATGATGGAAAACATGCATTAACTTTAAATCTATCCAAAAGCTGATAATTCTCATTCTAGAAAAAAAAATATCCAGGGCTGCTAAATCCTCACATTTGGGTTGAAGGGCCATAAGTTGAGAAGAGGACTGGAGCATCTTGCCTATAAAGACAGGCTGAGAAAGCTGGGGCTGCTCAGCCTGGAGAAGAGAAGATTGCTTGGAGACCTTACAACAACCTTCCAGCATCAGAGGGGGCCTACAGGGAAGTCAGAGAGGGACCCTTTGTCAGGAACTGAAGTGACAGAACAAGGAGTAATGGGTACAAATTGAAAGAGTGGAAATTTAGGCTCAATATTTGGAAGAAACTTTTTATTGTTTGATTGGTGAGACACTGGAGCAGGTTGCCCAGGGAGGCTGTAAATGCCCCATCCCTGGCAATGTTCAAAGCCAGGCTGATAAGGCCTTGAGCAACCTGGTCTAGTGGGAGGTGTCCCTGCACAGGGCAGTGGGGCTTGGGACTAAATTATCTTTAAGGTCTTTTCCAGCCCTTAACACTCTATGATTCTATGAATTAATAATAATTTTATTTTAATAATATAAAAAAGAATAAAGATCCAGAGGATTATCTTCTTTCTGTAACTGATTAGAATATAGGTGGTGTCTAAGATGAAGCTCTAGTAACTCTCAGTGCATTCTCCACTCATGTCTTACACAGCTTTTCTCTTCATTTTCTCAATTTGAGATACCTTACTGTTTGTTGCATTATATCAGTGCCCCTAGACGTAAATACTGGAAGAGAACAGATGGGTTTTGCAAGATGTCCAAATCATGCATATTATTTTCCAACTGGTAATCTCTTCATTCTCTGTAATATTTGTCACAATCATACTTACCCAGACAGCAGTAGGTAAATACAGTGTAAGTTTGTGTACAAATGCCTCCACCCAGGTGTGGACATTTAACTGTTCTGCCCCAAGCATACGATCAAAGACAAATTGTTAATATATGTTCAAGAAGAGACATATGTTTTTATCTGCCAACTTTCTATCCTTCCCTTGTGATTTATGGCATCACACAAAAATCATAATTCTAATCTGCAAATGCTCCTCCAGAATTTGCAATGTTACTGAATTCAAAAGGGACAGTAAGTCAAATGGATCAGATTAGATTGTTCCATGATGCTAATTTTCATATTTTATTGCTGCTGAGTAGATTGGTTATAGGACTGTGCATTGGTTACTATGTTATGTGTTTCTAAATTCATCTTCTCACCTATTCTATTAGAGCTTTCTCAATGGAAGGTCTTCAGGGTTGTAGAACACTTCCAGTTTGCCAAAAGTAGGTAGTTAGATAATAGTTCAAAAAGGGACCCTAGATTCCTTTCACTGAGCTTCTTACTGACTTACATACTAATTGCATATATTATTGTATTACTATATAATATATAGTAAAAATATCAGCTCTTATTTTATCCTAAGGTATAGTAACTGAGAAATTCTCCTCAATAACCTCTAAAAAGCACTTTATATGGTACACAGTGTCCACATCCTTTCACAATTGCCAGCAGGATGGCTAATATGAATGTCTCCTTGTATTCTGTTTCCCACAAAACAGTGTTCTGTACAGAGAAGTCATTCAAAGTATAGTAGTACATGTAGAGTGGCTAAATCCAAGGAAGGAGACCCCCCATCTTTCTCTAAAGGGCTCCAGGTGGGATGGAGCCAAAAGGGAAGCATTGATCTGTTGGCTTCTCATGGAGAGAAAAAAAGGAAAATGAGTTAATGAGCAGGCCTTAGATATATTCAATTTACAAATGTTCTTTTATGATGAGTGGGTTTCTGTTCAGAATAAGCAATCTTCCAGTGTCAAGAAAGATTTAACAGTTTTACGAAGGTAAAAATTTTGGGCAGTCAACAATGTCTGACTACGTGTTGACTCTGCCCTCTGTTAAATCAGTCACTTGCTACATTGGGCTCCAAATGTTTAGAAAAACAACTAAGTGAGAGAGAGAGGTGAAAAACCCTGTGTACTTGTTGCACTCCTGTTCGCAGTACAGAAATCACTGTGGATCTACTTTTTAGCAAAGGTGTGGGATGGTGGGAGGGCCTGTGAGCACTGTGAGCTCTGTGATGGGCCCGTGAGGCAGCTAAAGCTGCAGAGCAGCCCCCTCCTTCTGCTCCCCAGGGTAAACACGAACCCCACGGGTCCTGACAGTCCTTAATTAGAAAGAAGGTGTTACTGGAGAAGATGGCAAACAGCCAGGTGCCCTAACAGTTGTCATACCAGGGAGCTAGAGAGGAGAACTGTGAAGAGTTACTTAAACTGTGGAGAAGAATCTGTCATGCACTTACCCTCTTTCCTCCGTTCAGTAAAGGATTTTTCTTCAAGACAAAGATATCTTTGTGATTAAGGGAAGAAAATTATTTCACTAAGCATCAAGCAGATCAGGTTTATTCTTGTATTCTTGTATACTTGCTGATTAGGCCTTGAGCTAGCCTTTCCTAATGATCCCAAAAATTTAAACTCTGACTTACATAGTCAAGCCTTCCACTACGACAGCTATGCAAACCCTTGGAGATGAGAGTCAGGGTTTGCATTTTGCCTATTCAATTCAACTAAATTAACCAGTAAACCAAGAAAATAAACTCTCTACTCACAGTTTGTTTCCTTCAAGTCCAAGCACATCCACACTGGCACTGTAAGAAATCTGCCTAACCTTGCCACCATGGCTGCTTAACACAGGATGATTTCAGAAAAATAAACACATCCATTTTCCAGCTGTTTTATGGTTCCTTAACAGCAAGACTTAGAAAACAGCCAATGATTTTCATACAAATATAATCTCAAAAAATAGCACAATTGAAGGTAGGCTTATTTACCATTCCACATTGTAAGGCTGAATATGTACTGCTCAGGCACATCACAATTCAAAGAGTAATTCTACTTTCAGGTGTTATACTGTTTCCTGAAGGCTCACAGACTTTAGAAAGTCATCTCTCAAGAGACAAGGGCTCACAGTATAGGACTGTTGTAAGGTTCTTCCAAGAATAAATAATCAATAGAGAGCTACCTTACTGAGTGAGAATATTGCAAGGAAACAGCATGTTATGGAAAACTACATCACAATTTTCATAACAAAGCAACAACAAAAAGAAAGGAAAGATTGTTAAAACTGCAAGATGTGCAGCAAGACTGTCATCAGAGCAGGAACTGGTAAGTGAAACTGAAAAATATTAAATTGCCTTTATTCAGATACAGAGTTACAGGGTCTGAACCACTTTCTTTGCATACCCTCTGAAGGCATTAGGAGTGACACATGGAATGCAAGATCAGGAGCCTGCAGCAAAACCAGGGCTTAGCTCAGCTGTTCAGGGAATTTATGTTCTCTCTGCTAAGATAAATTAGAATAACAAATATTGGGAGAGACTAGACAGGGAGTTCACCTTGCTAAGTGGTTACCATTTGTGCTCCAAGTCGAAACATAAAGTAACAAGATTATGTCTGATTTACAAACAGGCAATTCTTTACTCTACTTGGAGGAAATAAGGATTCATTCCTGCCTTCATGTGCACCTTTAAGTCTGTTCTCATGTAAGACATAGACTTTTCAAGCTGAAGCTTTCATTGTTTAATTTATTATTTATATTAGTGTTAGCATTAATATTTCATAGCCATTAGCCATCTGCGAGATGAAAGAGAAGCCCAAGTTTTAAAGTCAGAGAATCAAATATATAAAACTGTTTTTTCAAATTAAAAAACTGTTACATTAAAAAACAATACCGGAGAAGTTCTCTGCATATAAACTTCATTTATAATTCAAAACCTAAGATAATGAATCCCGAAGGTCACGCCTTCCAAGTGATCTGGCTGACCTTAGAATCAGTCTGTGGGCCTCTCTCAGTGCTCTTAAGCAGTGTCCCCTGAGGCTTAGTGATACTAGATCTTTTAAGCCTGCCAGCTCTCATCCTTCTCGTTTCTTTCATGAATCATAGAAAAACTCAAGATAGCAAGTGCCAAGATATACTGGATATTTCCACAGCTTCCTTTGCCAATGAAGTAAAACTGTAAAAGATCTCACAAAATTGCCATTATGCAGCAGTCACTTATTCAAATTAATAATCTTTAATTTTTTCAGTCACAGCAGGAAGGAGACCACAGGAAACAGAACTGCTGTAATGCAACTTTCTGAGCATCAAGGCATTTTCTCAGTAAGCAATGTAGCCACTGAGCCATAGCAGAGCACATCAGAGCAGCAAATGGCTGGTGTAGCTCCTCAGCCTGGAGTGAGCAGGTCCAGAGAAGACAACTGCAGCAGCTGGCAGGAGGCCGAGGGCCAGCTGAGGCAGCATCCCAGATGACAAAATGTCTCATTATGGTTCTGTACAGACATGCTTAGTTTAACCCATAGTCTGTTTGCTTTAAATCTTATTATTGATCTAGGACTCCAGATTCCCCCTTATTGTTTTATTGAGACCATCTTTCAACCTTGTATTTTCTAAATACAGCTACTAAATTAAGTGAGATGATAAAGCATAATTTTCAGTTTTAAACAGTAGAACAATGGATAGCTATTATTTCCACACAAAATCTCAGAAATTAATCCTGGTTTTCAATTAAATTTCTACTAAAATTTTCTTAGAACACTATGTAATAGCAACTAATGAGAAAAGCAGTGTTATCTGTAAATATGCATGTACCAGACAACTAAATATGACATAATGTTTATGGGTCTAGGCATTGTCTTTTAATAAAAAATAGAAATAAAAATCTTTCAAAAATGTGAGTATGAGAATGGGTTATTTATTTCCCCTAATGTATGACATGGAGGTTAGTCATGAATGTTGTCCACTGTGTTTCAAAGACTTGAGTTCAACTTCTCAGGACATCTAGTTTTATTATTAATTGTAAAATGTTCAATTTTCATCGGGCTTCCATTGGGCTCTGTTTTTATTAAACAGAGGCTTTCCTGAAAGAACCTTACTTTGAATTAGGAGTAACAACCCATTTGCTTCACTGATCCAACTTATTCCATGGGACATTTCTAATTTTAGCTGCCATTCCAAATCAACCTATTTTTCTATGGAGATATTTAGCTCTAACTCAAGGTATTCTACAGAAATGTGTAGGATTCACCTGACCTGGTGTGGACATCTATGTCTTACTTAACCAGTCCCTAACTGTTTAGAAAAAATGGGCAATTATAGGACAAAATTCATTCTTTCTAATATAGATGCCGAAAATTATGGGTCAAACTGCATTTTCCAAATTACCTTTTTCATTAACAACTGGCAATAAAGGAAATAGAAGATGGCTAGTTCAGTGGACACATCTACAATCTAGACCACCTGCCCAGATGTGTAGATTTCTTACAAATACAAGTTCTTTAAAGCGAAGTATTTTAGGTTGCCTTTTGAGGCATGTTTTTGTTAATTGCCTCCGTTTGATCACTTTTTCATGGTGCACCAGCAGCTGTTTTGGTGTGATCATTGGATTAGGTGTTTGACCAGCTCTGCAGCATCACACTCCCTACGTGCTGGAAGGTTCCCAGTGGAAGCTGTGTACCATTAACCTCACTTTGCAAACTCATGAGCTTACTGAGAGACAGATCTGTGGTTACTAGGCAGAAATGTACATTGGAAAAGATGCCTTTTAACTTATGTAACACAGCATGCTAGAGGCTTAAATCTTTACCCATCCCCAGGGATAAATAATGAAGTATATTGCTGCATTAAATTACAAAGTATATGTAGAATTTTACAGCGTAAGTACTCAGGTGATCAATATAGGCTCAAACACAGGAATTAATATGTACTAAATTTATCTCAGCAATAATTATTTAGAATTGCAGTAATGCAACAATACCTCAGCATTTAGATAATTATTTCATCTTCAAAAAAGTGCTATTATTTATTTTATTTTTCACTTTTTTCCACCAGTTCTGAAGAAGAAAAGTAACCTGAAAAATTATAAAAGAAAATGAAAAGAGGAGATAATAAAAACTGCCTCTGCAAAGAAATATCTGATTGAGCACCCTACACAAATACACATGGGTAGATCTAGATGAAAACTGAGAGCATGACAAATAAATATTGCTCTGAGTCTTTCTATTCCTCTTGGCGTATCTTTTAAAATCTTTTGTATTAAAGATGTATTTATACTTATTTGAGATACCTTAACTGTAAATCATTATTTTTCTCCCCTCTTAATCCTGAATTGCAAGAACATGATTTGCACCTAATTTTAAAGTTAACAAATTAATGAGTCGATATCTAAAAATAAAATTGATAGGCTAGAAGCAATTCTGGGGGTTTTGTTGCATTTAGTTTGTTTTGATTAGTTATCTTTCAACCTCTTTAGATATGTTTACTAAATACATTTCTGGGAGAGGAATAAATAATATTTTTTTGATGGTATGTCAGCTGTCTTTTCCACTGAGCTGGTGAGAAGACCTAATTTCTTTCTTCATAACATCTGATAATGCCTGGAAAAGAAGTTATCCCCAGTCTTTAGATAAAGGTGTAGTTCAGAAGACTGGACTACTGATATACCTTGACAGTTAATTAACTAGCAGCAAAGTAAATGAATGCATTTGTAGGATAAAATATACTTTAAGCAGAAGTCTCACCTAACACCAACAATCACTTTAGATCACAGGTAAGCTTTATTTTTCAAGCTTATATGAGATTTAATTACGTATGGCAAAACTCTCAGATATTAAAAAGTCACCAGATACCCCAAAAATAAAATCTGAAAAGTTTAAATTGAAAATATGACTCTTAGAAATAAGAGTCATAAACCACTAGGATAGCTTATCAGTGAAAGTGATAAATTTTCCATTACCTGGACTCCTTATGGCCTTGTTTTAGCAAAGCACTTAGACTTCCATATCCATAAATTCCACTGTACAGGTATAGTCACAAGCATTTGTGTCCAGGAAAATGGGTTTTGTGAACTATCCAGACAGGAATGTAAGACTCTCTTTGTAACATGCTCGAGGGAGAGCTGCAGAATGCAAGCATGACTTTAACCACGGTTCTTAGTGGAATTGAAGGCTTTTTCCTTTGAGCAGTGTCTCCTATAGAAAAAGTGACAGTGTGTGTCTCCTGAAATAGATATTTCTGGGCATCCCATACATTCAAACTGGGCAGAGCACAGAGCAGATGTAGGCAGGCAGCTGGATTACAAGGTGCAAGTAGGCACAGAATCAAGGGAGGTTGGTATGGAGCAGAATCTCCTTGCTGACTTAATTGAATGGATTGAAAGCAAAGCAGTTTTGTGCACGACTGCATGGTACTTCACTTCTCCCTGCACCTCAGCATAACCTTCAGTAAAGCAGAAGCCAGAAATTAATCTTTTACTCAAACTTTATGAGCACACCCGTACTTTGTAGTGAAAGTAATTCTACAGAAATACAGCATTTTATCATTCTCCAGATAACCCTGCCAGCAAGCAATCATGGGGAGCCACAAATGTTCTAGCTTTGTTGTTAATAATTAATTGGTGAAACTAGAATTTCTCTGTTCAAAATTATAGAGATTCAAGGATCGACATATAGTGCAAATCTTTCCTGGATCTCTGTAGAGATATAATTCTCTAGGTTCCAGTTAAATTAGTTAAGAAAATGTCAAATCAACATTCAACCCCTGTCCTCCTTTCAGAAATGACAGAATTGTAATTTAAAGCAGAGAGAAATGCTATATGCAAGTACTATCAGTAGGTTGTTTCTGAAGATGACAACTTCTCCTTTCCATTTATGCTACTGAATTCTGAATGCCTGTCTAAATCCTTCCCTCTGGGTCTTTCAAAAGTGTCATTTCATAATAAACTTCTCTTTTGGATAAATAAGCATTGACAGCACAGGCTGATAGATTCATTTGCCTTTACCACCAGGAAGTCTGTGCATAAAATTTTCCTTTACATACAGGTTTTACAGTTCCTCAAAGCAGGAAACTTGCCTTCATCTAACATTCAGTTGTGTATCAGGAGTCATTATGCTCAAACTGCTAATTTTCCATCAACAGAAATATCACGCAATGGAATGTAGGACCTTAGTTCCCAGTAGTAACTCCCAGACCAAAGCATCTACAGCTTTGTCATTCTGCTGCTGCTCCACTCAGATGAAGAAAAGCCATGAACATATTTGCATTCATGAACAGATACACCTGACAGAAATCTACACCATACTGCATAGCGGAGTTAAGAAGAAGTTTGGTCACTGTTTAGGGAACCTGTTAGTCTTTGAAATGCATTGGTGGTTTGCTGATGAGACTCAGATCTTCTGTCTCGCTTTAGAGAAGTCTCCCAAGCTGCCATTCCAGATTACTAGGTCTGTCAGCAGCAGACCTAGTTTAAGCTCCTCTGTCCCGACCCTATTCCATTCTGCCTGTTGTCTATCAGAACTTACTTCCCTCTCAGTCATGCCAACTCAACTATCTCTATAACTGTGCTTCACAAAAATTTTGTGAAAATTCATTTTGCTTTTCCCATGTTGGAGTTTTCAGTTTCAGATTTTGGGCAGATGCGTAAGCCTGGTCACCTGAACAGTGCGACTGATGCCAGTTTCTGGTGCAAGACTGCAACAAAGCGTAACACAAAGTGTAAGGAGGAAGGGGGAGCTGATCTGCTGCCTGTCTGCTGCAGAGGGACTGTGTTGAATTCTTTCCTATGGCTCCAAATGCCCATCTAAAATTAGAGGTGGCTATGGAACCGAATACATTAGGGTTCAATAAGGTTAACTTATTAGAGGAATTATTCACCCAGATTACATTAATGAATATACTGAGTCTTAGAATCCACTAACAAGTCACCTTTGCACTGGTACCTGTTCAGAAGCTATTTCTTGGAAAACAGTGCTAGAGTTACTGTGTGACATAGATTTGCATATGCCAGGCATATCTCATGGGATTTCTAATGTGTTCCTGAGATCCTTTTAATATGATGGAGAGAGAAATGTTCTTCTGGAAGCTTCCAGTGGAAAAAAACTACCTGTATCAGTTCAGGCATCTAAGGTAGACAGAGATGATCTGCCTACTTGATGCCTTTAGAGGTACCTCTGTGAAAGCTGGGTGCTTAATCTAGACAGATTGGAACCCATTTCAGCATATTTATACCAACTCTGACTGTGCAACACTCCTTTGGTAATGAGATGATCAAGTACTTTACATTTCTTGATATTATTATGCACTTCACATCCTTGGCATTTATCACCATTTTCAGGAGCATAGCAATGCCTGTTAGCCTCTAAACCTTCCCAACAGGAATATTGATGGCTTCCTTTAAACCATATTTAAGTAGATTGACACATCTGTACATTAGCAAGGCTGCTTGTTTGGGAGTTTTGACTATTATTTGGATTCATGTATATTATTTAACCTTAACAGACATTAGGAATCATGTAATGGCTACAGACTCAGACCTTGGCTTAGCAGGGAGTTCAAAGACTGAAAGCTAGATCCAGTGAGGGTATAAGTACATTCTCTGATTTGATAAAATACATCCTAATGGATGCAGCTAGTGGTAACAACAGGAGTTAAGACCATATGAGTTAGATCCCAGCCTTCTTGGCCCACATCTGTCTTCTTATTTAAACCTTATGAGAGTATCATCAGTAAACAAGTTTTTTTGATCTCAAGACTTCAGGAATTTTGAATAAACAAATCAATGCCCCAAAGTTTTCTTCAGGACTACCATGTACAATTATTCACTTTAAAATCAAAAAAATAAAGTTCTTTGGACTAGATGTACCTTATTTTAGATTAGCCTCACAGAGCACAGTTGGGGAACATGTTGTAAGACACTTGTTTGCTTCCTCTATCCTGCAAATCACTGTTAATGTGTAAGGCTGTCTGGGCAGGGGGTGTGTAGAGGATGTCCCAGGGACAAGCCTCATTGGAATCTGTTTTGATACATTTCTTTTTACAAAACTGCCCTGCTGTTAAAGGAGTCCACAATGAGAAGGCTCTACGGAGTATATTTAGCATAACTGCTACTACTACATTCACCATTAAGTTATTTATTCTGAATTAGAGTAATAAGACCATCAGAACTGTCTTCAAATCAGAGTTCTGTGAATTTCATATTTAATGTCCCATAGAATTCCATGCATTTGAAGTATGAGCTTACCTACTTTCACATATTCCAAATGTTTTTTTAAGGAATAGCTTCACAAAGTGGCTAATTTTCCATTGAAAGCAAGTCAAAAAGCCCATACGTCTGGCAAAGACATTTAATGCAAAACATTTCTGTTGAAAAATGGCCTTACTTCAACACAGTTGTCCTTCTACCTTGTGTTAGGCTGTAGGCACCACTTTGGCTAAAAGTTCTCCCTTAGGTAACCACGTTGTCTCCAGCCAGGGAAGGGCGTACTGAGAGACATCCTCAGTGAGAGGATTCTCTTTGATGGCAGTTTCTCACTGAGGCCCTGCAACGAGAGCAGCTTTTGGGTGGTGATTTCTGCTTCAGTATCAGCCCCAGAGTACAATTCAGATTGAAATAGAAAGACTATTGCCAAAAAAAATTTGAAATACCATTGCCAAAGTTAATTTAGCCACAACTTCAAAAACACATGCAGGAAAAAAAAAAAAAAAAAAAAAAAAAAAAAAAAAAAAAAAAAAAGGGGGGGAAAAAAACCTTTTGAGAAAAATTTTTTGGGGTTTTTTCCCNAAACAAAAAAAAAAAAAAAAAAAAAAAAAAAAAAAAAAAAAAAAAAAAAAAAAAAAAAAAAAAGAAGAAAAAGGGGGGGAAAAAAAGCACTCTGAGAGAAATTGTTTTGGGTTGTTTACCTGGTCTTTCTTTCTGTGGTCATTAGTACGTGATCTGGCAGTGAAGGGGTCTAAAGAGTAGTGGCTACTGGTTTGTTAAAGTTTTCTGTTTAGGCTTTGCCTCTTCTGGCCAGCTGATGTCTAAAGTGAGAGCTCCAGAGTCTTCCTCTAAAACCCAGAGGCAGGGGTTTAAGGATCCACCATATCTTTTGTTGATACCAGTATACAAATAGTTCATATTATGCTGGCAGTGCATCTCATGGCATGTGCTTTGCACTGCCAGTCTGATCTGATGTGATACCCTAGATTCCTGAAAAAAATTAATCCTCTACCTGAAATATCCCAGCAGTGTTGAGCAACAGCTTAGCAGCCAGGTATTTATCACACTGGGAGTCTCTTAGTGCAGGCGCATACCTCTTTCTTCATTTGAGCCTCCCCACGGAGGGGTCTTATGCTTATGGAAGTGTTGCAGCACACAGAAGTCGGAGACCCAAGGGGTCTCCCTGAGCAGCCTGCTGGATAGACACTGCTGGGCACTGACACTCCTCTCTTTACAGGCCACAGGAGCAGGTACACCCCTGGCACCAGCCACACAAGCTTCATCAGTTCAGATTCTGAGCTGGATTTGAACCAATGGTCTAAGTCACTGAACCTCTGCAAGGAAGTGCCTTGTACTTCCTGCTGCTGACAAAAGATTCCCTGTAAGACATGGTGTTAGCTCCTTCCTTCTGGTCACTGAACTTCACACTTTTGCGCTTGGTGCCTGTAAAAAGAGATCCGATACTTTTTGTCAAAAGCTCTCTATAACCAAAAGGACAAAGAGGATCATCGTGGAAGACATCCTACCCATTTTGAGAAGAATCTGTCATGGGTGTGGTGTCCCCACAAACAGCCTACTTAACTCTTTCGGTGCAGCTGATGTAATGCACCACTTTGGGCAGCAGCAGTGAAACGAGAGGAATCTGCCCCACTGCTCCACAGTGGAACAGGGAGGGGCTCACAGTCAAGTGTTACATGGCAGAAGTTTTCTGTGGTCTGAATGAAACCCAAGTATCTATTAGCAGTATATTGGCCCTTGCCTCCAAAGGGCAGTTGAGAAAGCACTGTTCCTAATGGCTATGTTTTGCCAAAGGTAAATTGAGCAATGTATTTCTTCCTTGGGAAGTATTATGTTGTTCATTATTTTAATATTAGGGACAAAGTATGAAAAAAGTTGATTTCCTGCACAGCACTGGAGTACCAGGAAAAAATGACGATCATCTGAAAAAGTGACATACCACATTAAATGAGTTGGCCAATGCATACAAATTTTTATGTAATTTTCCACCAGCTATCAGGCAAAATTATCTCAATTACATTAAAATGCACAATTTTGCAATGTCTGGCTCACTGAACAAAATGATACCACTGCAAGGGCTGTTCAAATCATCAAACTCCAAAAGCATAACGAAATAAAATACCAATTCAATGCAAAGCTATTCTAAACTGTAGCTACAAGAAGAAGAAGGAGGGGGGAAAAACAGTGAATCTTCCTCCCTTTATTTTTTTCAAACCACTGGAATATATTAGCATCTGCTCAGCCCAGTTCTTTTGTAAGCAGTAGATAAATGTCTGGGTTAAGTGCTATTCCTTGTAGCAGCAAAAATGATTTTTTTTTTTCTCCTATAAACTTTATTACTATTATTTGTCACATTTTGAAATACATAGTTATTTATACTGGGAAGGGGCTAACCAGGCAATCACCTCACAGGCAAATTCAAATAATACACTCTAGCAAATAAAAATGGTGACTGCCTGCCAACCACCAATATCATTTTCTCAGCAGAGCAGCAATTCATGCGTAATTCAATCAGGTATTCAATAGAAAATTATTCCTGTTTTACAGACTGCCATCACTAACCATGGGGCCTGATTTTGCTGCTTAACCACTTTGGCACACAACAACAGACTGTGCAGCATTGGATTTTCTCCCATGCTGTTTCAGTAACAGCAATGTGAAAAGAATGAGACAGAGGGTAGAAACGTGGACAGAGGCCTTTGCATGTTACCATAATATAATCTTTACTTTCATAATTATTTTCAAAAGATTCTTAAGTGGGAAAACATTAACAAAAAAATGAATAGCAGATCCATAGCACATGAGGAGCTTGGTGGCTTTTCAGCTGTGACAAGCTAACAGGTGCAGTAGTCTGTGCTTCACAGAGATGTCCAGGAACAGACCTTAGAGTGTGGCAGAAACCTTGCCTTTTACAGGAGCACACTGAATCCTTCCCAGTACAATCCTGATGATAGGAAATACACCTTAACCCTCAAAAATGTAGCCTCATATCTTCCTTGCTGTGAGGGTAGATGGGTTGCTCAAAGGGCTGTTCCCAGTGCTCTGCCACCCTTCTTCAGAGCAGCCTGTGCTTAGTCTTAGTTGCCACAGTGCCAATGCTCTGCTAGCTTCTCTCCTGCCTGTGGCTTCTTTTTCCCATGTACACTCTTATGCTAGCAACCTCCACTGTCTCTCAACTCTCTTATCTACAGCATGCATCACACACAGACCTAAATTCTTTCTGTCAGCTCCTTAAGCAGCCTCTTTTCTCTTTTCAGAGCAAATACTCTAAATACTTGGAGTATCATGCCATTTATGATACACCTCCTTTTTCATGCAAATGCCCCCAAGCAAATGTAAGGAACAGCAGCAGATGCCTCCAGCCTTCACTGATTCCTCTCATCATCCCATTTTCTCCAATCTGTGGCCAACAGAAATCTCTCACTCTTGATTCATCTGCCTAATGAAACTCTCTGACTTACACAGAGGTAGAAGAGCAATGTCCCAGCACACAGCCTCTGTAATATATGGTGCATCATCATAATGAATGAGACTTACTCCTTCAGAATCACAGAAACACAAGACTGCAGAGTAGGCCATTTCAGTTATAACTGGAAGCCCCAAAAGGTCCTCTGAACATCTGCTCTGTTTAGCACAGGCTATAAAGCAGTTTCGTCTCCTTTGAGTAAAAAACTGGGAAATCAAGCTTCATCAGTTTGAATTGCACAGGACATCCTCACTGATGTATATTTTTAAATATACAAGAAGTTTCAAGCTCTGTCACAGGTTGAAGTAGAGTCCACTGAGCCTTGTTGTTTTATCCCAGTTTTGGAAAGAATCTGGACTACTTAAAGTACTTATACACAGGGCCCAATTTTTTTCCTGATTATGGAAAGAAGGATGGAACTTGATTTTCTCTCATATTCCTGCTTTAGCTTGTTTGAATTCCAGTTCAACTTCCTCATGAAGGTCCAATATCTTATAGGAATAAGATACTTGTACTAAGAAGTAGAATCACGCTGTAGCATCAATGTTTTTGTCCTCTAAGATAAAAATGATAAAAACAGAACCTCGTTCCCAATGTTCATATCTTGTTTAAGTTCTAGAAAATTTTAAAGTATTAGAAGTATTTTGATCTGAAATGTTCTAGCAGAATTTCACTGTCAGGGGAATGCCCTGTCAGAAAGAATCACCCACTGGAAACAATCGGAGAGCAGCCCCTGTCTTATCACAGTCTGTCATTTTTTAAAGTGCAAAGCCTACAGATGAATGATACTGACCTGCAGACATTAGCTGGGAAAGCAGGAGTTCAAGAAAGCCACCGCAAAGAGATTAGCCTTTTATAGTAACAGACAACAAGAATTCTACTTAACAACTTGTCAATCATGAGGACACAACATGGCAAATTCATGTGCTACAATAGTAAATAGAAAACATGTAAATCCTGAATAAAAATTATGAAATGAATAAAAGAATTAGGTTTGAAAAACAGGGAATAAAAATTTTGAAGTGCTATTTGCAAAATTTCCTTCTGGGACAGGCGTTTCATCTAATTGTTTTACATTTCAGGAAAGGTCTTGAATTCTGCAGACAGAAATAAGTGCATAGCTCAGGGGCAGATAAATGTAGTTGAACTGCCACTCATGCAAAATGCTTTAAGATAGTCCATGATGTAACCCCTCTATCTGATAGTGGTAAAATATGTTTATTCCCTGCTCATTCCTCAAGTTATTCCTTTTAAACTATTTTCTTTGGGGAAAAAAAGCCTCCTATGTCTTACATGTCTGGCCATAAATGTTCTTAGCCAAAAAACCCTAAGTTTGCATGAACTACCCTAATAGTTTCACATATGTGCTCTAACACCTAAAATAATTAGGGCTGTATAATAGGTCTGAAAAGACAACTCTTGAAAGACCCTCTGAGGTGAGAGCCATCAAAAACTTTAGGACCACAGTCATAAAGAGCTGTATTCTATTTTGGATTCTTTTCAGAGATGAAGGATTTTAATTTGCAAATAGCAAATCTATATCAAGCCACCTTAAGCCAGTTCCATGCTGATCTCTAAGGCCGACAGAGTGAGAGGCTGATATCTCACCTGCAGTTCAGGAAATGTGAGGAGAGATTTCAATTCAAACCTCGGCAGGAACAGAGAAGCCTTGTTTGGAAGTTTCTTTCTTGGTGGTCCATACATAAAAGAAAACTTCTTAAAAGAGAATGGATTTTGATTTCTCATTGCAGAAGGGGTCCTTTTAGTCAGTTTTACATTGCAGAATGAAGCCTCTATGCAAGCTAACATCTACAAATAAAAAGTAAAGACTTTTCTTTCCATAAAACATGCTCCTCATTAAAATTTACAGCTTGCACATTTTTTTTCCAGTGCCACTGCTATACTGAGACTGTCTGCTTTGCTCCTACAGCAAACAATCCTTTTCCCTAATATCTATGAGAGAGCTTTTTACGTCAAGTCTTTATCAGGCACCACAGAGAGGATTGGTATGGATTCATGGATCAGGGAGAAGAAACTGATGGTAAATGTATTAAAGCTGATCATCATACACACAAAGAGATAGTAAAATTACTCAAAAAAAAGATGGGTTCCGGCCAGAAACAGAAAGCAGTTAGCAACAGGAGCAGAAGAAAAAATGCAAAATGCACTGCAAATCCCAGAGAAGATTTACAGAAGCTGGAATAAACTCCTACAGATTTTACATTAGCTTGGGACAATTTTGAAAGCTTCAGCATTGTAAAGAAAATCCTGAAGGAAAAGAAATAAAAAAGCATTCAAATTGCTTTGTTCATATAGACATCTGCTTCTGATGAAAAGCACACTCTAATAGACTGTGGAAGGAGATGTGGTAGCAGGTCTCTGTGGACTGGAGGAAACGGGCTCTCATTTTGTTTTTGCAGAACGTTGCTGTGGTGATGTTCTGTCAAGTGTCTGGTCCCGTGTAATTCTGAGTCCTTCCTCACTTGGCTATATTTTGGTATGTTAAGATGGTTGAAAAATGAACAACTACTCTGTGAAACATGAAGTGGAAAAGCCATTCCCCATTCAGGAGTTGAAAAGTAAATATTTTTTGACATTTTAAAATTTTCTCAAGATCATTAACCAAATCATTCTATCATTCTATGATTCTATGGTTATCAAATATGTTTTCAAAATGCATAACAAAAGGATATTTTATAGTTAATCTAAATTCATTTGAGGAAGAAGAGTTAACTGAACAGGTCACATTTGCAGTATTAAATAATTACTAATCAAATTTTCTGACATTTAAAATCAAGATTTTTTTTAAAAGGGGTCAGTTTGAGAAAAAAACAGTCCAGCCTTAGTTTTCAGGAAAGCAAAAAAATATTTTTGCTTGAATCAGCCTTCTAGGAAGCACTCTGCTCATAAGTGATTCCTCTTACAGAACAATTCATATATTCAAACCACTTATTGGGCTTAACTTCTAAATAAAATCTCAAGTCAATAACCTATCATTTCTTGCATTGTTAATTGTTCATCTGATCAAATCTTGCAGCACTTTTGGCAGCGCTCAGTCTTTTACAAGATAAATATGCAGAATCTTTTTTTTTTTTCTCATAAAATCCAGTCTATTACATCCTCTATACATAACTTACCCAACACAGCCTTGGAGCTCATTCAGTTCAGAGGTGCTGGTGTCCTCAGGCTTGGTGCCTCTTCCTGGCCCTTCCTCAACTCTGGCCATTCAGGATTTGTAATGCTTCTGGAGTTATCACTGGGTTTTTTTGTTTGTAATCAGAAACATGAGGCAGCTTAGGTCTTAATTTACATATCTTTGTGTTATGTCAGAGGTTAGGAGAGATGAATCTTAACCTGGAGGCACACTGACTAGAATTTCAAACAGAAGTAAGGTACTTAAACTGTGAATTTGGTTCAGCTTTTAGTACATCTGAATTTATACGGCTAGATTGAAAGTAGAACCTCCAAGTCATTGAAAATTAAAGAAAAATTACATTTGATTTTGAGGTTATCTGACTTCCTGCAAGTCCCTTATCAGTCATAGTTTCTTTCCTATGTTTAGCAATGCTTTCTTTACTGTACAGTTTGTCAGAGCTGGACTGGTACATCACAGTGTATATTTATGTCACAGAGTACAGAGCCAGTGCAACAAGTCTGTCTCTACACTGAGTAATACAGGGAATAAAATTGAATAAGGGGACATCTAAGTTCTTATTTTTTAAATGTACCAACACACCATAGGAGATAGAGCAGCTAGAATTTAATTTGCTGTTTGCTTGTTGCTCACTGAGAAAGCCTGATTCCTATCAGTTCCCCGATGAGTCTGATGAATGTTATCACATACTGTACCTGTAATTTGCCAGAGATCTTGGTTTTTTTATGCTACAGATAATCCCTGTGGCTTCTTCATGCCATTGGGAAATGTCCTTTCCCTGAGTAACCAAGAATGAAGAATACTGAGCCTGTCCTTTCAAACCTTTCGCAAGTCTCAACGGGGCCTGGATAACAACCTTTTGTTCCACACTTTTCTCTTTGGGATATCTGCCTTGAGAGAAGAGACATTATTAAGGGATCTAAAAGTAAGCCTTTTCTAAATTTCAAGTTTCTAAAAATCTCATAGGATTTGTACTAGAGGATGGCCTTTACTCTTTCTTGCAGTAACTTTCAATTAAAAAACCCCAACATGTCAAGTAGCCCACAAACCACTGGAATAGCTGGTGAGTCATTAAAACCAAGGGCTTATAAATAAATCATACAGTTCTGTGTTTGTATTATACTGTGCTACAGGGTCTATCCAGAGCAATCATTACTCAATGAGAGAATTGCTTTTTCAGTCTTTTGCTATCCACTGAAGGGTACTTTTGAGAGTAGTCATTGACAATACACTGGCAAAAACACTCTTTGGCAGCTAGTAACAGAGAGATTGTGATTCTAAAAAAATACAGTAACTTTCTGAGGGAGCTAATCATACTCTATTAGTGAATTCTTCATTGCAGCAATCTTCTACCTGATTATACCACTAATTATTGTCTCTGGCACAGGGTGAATAGCTATTGAATAATACACTTGACATCTCCCTCTGTATCAAATGAATATTGGCTATCACTAGTATATTTGAGTAATGTATTTCAAAAGATGATAATTTTACCATAAGAAAAAGGCCTCTCACAGGATGTGACTGCATTCTTGCAGCAAAAGTATGCGTAAGGAGTCTGTCCAACAACAAAATTTCAGATTATAGATGTTAATAATGCTTTGCATTTGTGTAATACATACAGCCGATCTGAGAGTGACTTACTCACTACTGAATAATCTTCATTCATGTTAGTAGTCCTGTTTCACAGGTGTGTAAAATGAAATACAATGCTGATTAGGCCAGCACTGTCCAATCACTATGCCTAATATTATCAAGCTAAGCATTCGCATTCATCCTCCTAAATCAGTGCACTTGATTCCCAAAGAAGCTGAGGGAATTTACTCCTCATTGAACTCGCTGCTTAATATGATAGCTATAGCTAAACATTCAGACTTTAAAATGATGCTGTAATTGGATAAATGCAGCAAAAATTAATGCCAGAGCTATAACTAGGCATATTCTGGCTCCTATTTTTTTTTTCCTAAACACCAAGAAAAACATCCTCTATTCTATTATGAAATACAGTATTTGCCATTTTTTCCCCAGTTTCCAAAAGCCAATGTTAAAATTCAAGTTTTCTTTGGATACATCATCAGTTTTCCCATCTCTTTAATAGATTTAATTACACAGCTTTACAAATACGTTCAAAATCATATGTGGCACTAGCAATGAACAGAATTTTGAATGCTGGCTTTTATGTAACCTCCTAAACAGTTTTGTCATTCGGCTTTTGCTTGCCCACTAATTGGTCAGTGATTTCAGAAAACCGTTATTCTTTTATGACTGAAGGTCTGAAATATAAGTTATCCTTCCAAAAGTATATTACTAAACATGCATCCACAGGAAGCAATGTCTTTTATCATCAATGGCAATGTTTTCACTTCCAATTCCTGTCAGTGAACTTGACAGAAACTTTCTGAGCCCTTGGTATCTTGAAAGTTTGGTGATTCCTACATTGAGGAATGACTCCTTTTTCTGGGATGATGATGGCAATGGTTTGTCTGTGTGCACTGGGGCACCCTGGCACAGCTGAACGTCGTGCTCTGGGCATGGCCCTACACTGAGGCCACATGGCAAACCTGTGATGAGGCTGGCTGGCAACCAAGTTTCTGTACTTTACTCCACAGTGCAGTCATGTCTTTATTCCCCTGGGTTTAGAAAGGTTGAATGGCTCCCAGACCTAGGATATGAAAAGCAGTTTGGGAAGGGACCTGTCTTTTTGCAGCTGTGCTGGCAAGCTTCAGTCAATGCTAATTCTGTCAGTTAACAAAAACATTCCATAAGGGTATCTAGAAAGCCAAAAAATTTCTTTTCTGGCTCACTCACTTCTTGAAAGATTCAGATCGTGAAATCCCATCAATCTTTCCCACCTACCAGTTTTATTTTATTTTTATTCATTCCCATTTGGGGAAAAAAAAGCAAATTTTAATGATGTAGCTTTTTCATCAAAATCACCTAGTATTTTTCATCCAGTTCTGCTAATGAATGAATGGATTTCTTTAATCCTTAGGGACTGTACATCAGTGAAGGGGGAAATTCTAACCCAAAATATTTCAGCTGCCCTGGAAGATTCTGGGAATCCAGATAATTTTCTCCTGCCCTGAGCACCAATGGTAAAATGAGATGGATGCAAAATTCAATTAGATTTGAAGGGCTCAGCTGGCCATCATTTTAGAACAGTATCAAAGGCACTGGAATCAGCATATCGCATTTCTTTTGACAGCTTATGGAAAAGCAACCAATGAGAGAGTACAAAATGTCATCCTGGCACACCTCATGTGTCAGTGTGCAACACAGACCCCAGGAAACCTCTTCTATGGAGTTGTTGAATAGGAACAAAGGATTTTGCAGAAACATTGCAATGCAAAATTGAAAACTCATATTCTTTAGTCAGAGGAAAGTTGAGAGCAACTACCGTTAGAAGGATATAAGTTTTTGTGGGAAATGTTTAAATGTTTCACAATCCTGGAAATAAATCAGGATCCTGACCTGGAAAAAGCTTCAGAGGTGATTTATGTGGTACAGAAGCAAATAAAATGCATGCTATGTAGAATACATCTAGGTGCAAAAATTAAGCCAAATTCCTGAAGATTACAGAAGGAAATAGCAGGGGGATATGAGATTAGAGATTTAACTGTAACAGCTGAGAATAGAATGCCTGCAGCTGTAAAACAATTCTCCAGTTGTACAAAAGCAACAGTCTCTGACTCAGATTTCCAAACAGAAACACAAAAATTCCCAGAGTAAAAAGAGAGAAAAAAAATCAATCAAAAAGGCAAAAGTTTGCAGGGAAATTTCAGTGTTCATCAAATCAATGTGTTGTTGCAAATGTGAAAATTTCCTGTCAGAAAAAAAGGGCATTGTTATGAAAGTTTGATTTATGCCATATGTATTCTGTAAAATAGAATTTTACAGAATAGATAGAGTACAAGTATGTACCATATGTATTCTGTAAAATTCTAAAAAGGATTTTTTTTGCTTTCTGGTTTACATGGTCTATAATGACAGTCACTGTATTGGATTCTGTTGAAAAGATGGGTAAAGCTGAAATGGGGGTCTTAGAATCATAAAATATGCTGAGATGGGAGGGAGTCAGCAGGTTTATCAAGTCCAGGCTCCTGGCATTTCAAAGGACAGCCCCAAGAGTCACACCACAACAAGAGTGTTGTCCAAACACTTAAATTCTGTCAGGCTTGGTGCTGTGAGTGCTTTCCTGGCGAGCCTGTTCCAGTGCCCAGCTATCCACTGGATGAAGAACCTTCTTCTGATACCCAACCCACACCTCCCCTGACACAGCTTCAGGCCATTCCCTTGGGTCCTGTCACTGACCACCACAGAGAAGAGATCAGGGTCTGCCCCTCCTCCTCCCCTCACAAGAGGCTGTAACTGCAGTGAGGTCTCCCCTCTGTCTCCTCCAGGCTGAACAGACCAAGTGCCCTCAGCTGCTCCTCATACGGCTTCCCCTCAAGGCCCTTCACCATCTTTGTTGCCCTTCTTTGGACACTCTCCAATAGTTAAAATATCTTTTTTATAGTGTGGCACCCATAATTGCCCCCAGGAGTCGAGGTGAGGCCACCCCAGTGCAGGGCAGAGCAGAGCAGAACAATCCCCTCCCTTGCCTGACTGGTGATGCTGGGCCTGATGCCCCCCAGGACATTTTGCCCTCCTGGCTGCCAGGGCCCTGCTCACTAAGATTCAGCTTGCCATCGACCAGTCCCCAGGACTCCCTTTCTGTGTCCCTGCTTTCCAGCATCTCATTTCCTAGTATATGCACATAACCAGGGCTGCCCTGTCCCAGGTGCCTTATCCCTGAAACTGCTGCCTGCCATACATTCAGAACATGTTATTGTTCCAAGCTTTAAAAATGGAAGCTGTTTTCCAAAATATGGGCTGTATATATATGGCTAGTCAGAAACCAGGGTGATTGAAGAGGCTTTATATCCTATTTTCTCGGTGAACAGTCCAGAGAAGAAAAAGAAAAGTCCAGCAATCTTCAGAAAAATCAGTGAATTCAATTTGGAGTGAGAGAAGTACCTGCTATGTGAAACTGAAATGGAGAAAAAGCTTTGCAGGTAAACTTCTCACTGAGAAAGTGCCTTGGAGATATGTGAGAGAAGGTATATCCCACTGTTTTGCTTTGTCTGTGTATCAAAAAATGAGAGCTTGCATATATTTTTTGAACATAAAACAAGACTTACTCGGCTCCATTTAGCCTTTTTATCTTTCTAGCCAGTAAACCTTCAGCTCGTACTTTCCGGCAAATTACTGAACACCGAAGGAGCATCAAAAACCCTAACAAGTAAAAAAAATTACTATTATAGGCAGCTGATGAATAATGCAAGGAACACTTGGGGACAGAAGGCCAAATCAAGAATTCATTTCGTTGTTAAGACTCACCTGTGTGTCGGACTTTGGAAATATCTGCTCAAACTTGTCATTCTCCCTACCTAATCTAAAATACACAAATCCTTCAAATCTAAATTCATTCACAGTCTAACCAAGACAGAAAAATTTGGGTCATGTATAAGCTTAAAAATACATCTAAGTAATTTTATTTCTAAGAATATGACCTTAACCACCTTAGGTAATTAATCACCCACTCCTACTAAGGGTCATCATTAGCAATTAACCACTGTGGCTAACACTACACTATATTAATGTATTCTTGTGTTTCCTTGGTTATTCTTAGACATTAATAGAATATATGGCAGCACCAGGTGTCTGTCATATATCCTTAGGAAAAGTTTTATGATTTGCTGCCCCTTAGCACAAACTGAATCTCTCAGCTCCTGTACCCTAAGCCCTCAGGACCAATGCGACCATCACCCAAACACAGGCACTTAAGGGATGTGCACTGCAATGCTTACAGTTCTGAAAGAAACTGAGCATCAGTCTAGCTCTTAAAAAAGGTGAATTCAAGCTGGCCATGAATCATCCCAGCTTCTAAATGAGTTTCCAAAAGAACAGGCTTAAACTGAAGGATGATAGAAAAGTATAATGTTTGCCCATGTCTTCTGTGTGTTGCTGATGTTGGAACCATAATCAACATTCATTTCATTTTCTATGAAGACAAAGTGAAACTCAGTTATTTTAGTTCTGTCCAAGTTACCCTTTTCTACAATGACTAAAACTCAGATTTTTTAACAATATTTACATTACATCATCAGCTAAATATCCAACTTCTTTTATTAATATTTGTTATTTTCAGACTATATGAGAAACATATTTTAAGACAAATATGTGTACTTTAAAAATTAAATCAAAACATATTGATATGACACTTTACTAGTTACACACTGAAATATTTTCAGGAAATTGTATCAAGTGAGTACTTGAAAGACTGTAATAGACACAGTGCTCTAAAAGTGTCCAAAAGTGAAATGTGAGATCTACAAAGACTACTATGAAAGATCTCTGTTACACATTCTCAGCCATTTTTTCATATTTTTTCTGACTGTTTACTTGGAAGTATCTTTTCAACTCTACAATGTAGTACATTTTAATCAGACATATGAAAAAAATATAATCTGAATATTTCTCACCATGGCCATGATGTCTCTTCTACTGATCCTATTTGTATAATTACAAATAAAATTCCCTATGCAAATTTGCAGGTGGTGCTGAAGAAGATATTTACTGTTTGACTAATTTGTCAGGGACTCCATGTTTAACTGTATAATTATATACATTAGAGATATAGATAGATATAGATTATATATGTACATATACTAGGATTCCTTACGTGACAAAGCTCTAACTAGCCACCAAACATTTGAAGGGATGTAGACCACCTTTTGCTCCTAGATTATAATGCAGCATTTCCAGATGCAGAGCAAAAGATGACACAGTTAAATATCCTTAGTGTGTACCCTTAGTTTTCACTGAGATGGATTAATATCTCAGCTCCAGGCAGGCTGCCTTACTTGTCCCTGCAAACAAGCCAATATCCAAAGAACTTCACAAAACCAGGCTTCACCTCTTTTTAATTTTGTGGCATTAAAACCATTTTTATAACCTACTTAGTGATAAGGTTTTTTAAATTTTGTATTATAAGAAGGGGTCTGAATTCTCCAACAAGTATTTGTACAATGAACGATTTATAAGGCAGATTTTCAAACTATAAAGCATGCTCACCAGACAGCATTCTGCCTAAGTCCAGAACAACCCTGGTATGCTGGCTGAACAGTGGCCATAGTTATGCAGATGCAGTACATCTGGATGACCTTCGTTTGCAGAAATTGAAGGGCTTTGAGGGATGCTTTCTTCTGGTGCAAGCAGACTGCTTTTACCACAGAGAAATGTTATTTGCCATACCAGAACTTTATAACCTTAACAAATATCTTTCCTCCAAACCATATTTTCCAACATGTGCCATAAGGAAATTCTTCCACATTGAACCAATTCTAAAGTTTAATAGATTTATAGCTTTAGAGGCAGATTATTTTATTTTGCTGGTGAGAGAAGACCATATCATTCCACTTTACAGTTTCTGAACTAAGACAGAAACCTCTGGTACTGTTGGAGAGTTCATCTTTTGAAAAAGAGACAGGCTTGATGCAAATCCTTCTAATAATAAAGAACCTACCATAAGTTCTCTGTTATAAAATAAGTCGTTCTAGTGGTTAATTACTTTCATACCCAGACAAGTGGGCCCTTTTCATGTTTGAATTAGTCTACCTTCAGCTTCCAACTACTGAGGCTTACAATGACTTTTCTAATCAGGCGCATCTCTACTGTCTGATACCGACTGGCCCTTTAAGTTCTAAAGAATTAAATTCTCTAATAAAATGTAGGTTAAAACTGTGTTCTTTCTTGCTTGCCTTTCCTTTGCCCCACTGAGCTCTGGCTGCAGCCCTAATGAACTGCATATATTGGCTTTTGTGACTTTTATGTATTTCACAAAAACTGTGAAATACACAGGTCAAGTCAATGAAAAAGGGAAAGCAAAAGCTTGGCAAATCCTTATCTACAGTTAAGGAAGTATGGTCATTGAAAAAGATGCATGTAAGTTATTTCTAGCTACAAGTCTTGGATTTCATTATGCTTCTTTCAACTGCAATGAAGTTGGGATACACAGGGTTCCCTGTCACAAATGTTTCAATTTTCACTTTAGTGAAAATTGAAGAGTAATAATGTAAGCAGAAATGTTTTGTGACTTTCATCAGAATAGCTTTTTTTCAGCAGAGTTAGTTCCAATAATGCACTCTTTAATCTATTCACATAACCAGACAAAGGAAAGCATTAGATTTAGTTTGAAGCAGGATTATAAATAAACAACAAAAATCAAAAGCAAACAAACAAACAAAACAGACGCAACTCAGAATTAGATGGTTGGCCTATACCTCTTCAAGCTGTCTAAAGATTTTTTCATTTAGATGTCATCCTTAAAAAGCAAACATTATATTTTACATTATTTGAGAAACAGAACTACAAGAAAATCAGGGTGTTAAGTGAAAAAACCTTGGTATTGTATATTCAAGAATGATTTAGCATGCAATTATTGAAGTCATCAGTAGCAACTGCATAGTTCAGTTTGCTAAAGGCACTATATTATTAGGCTCTACTCCCTTCTCTTTTTTCTAAAATAAATCCTCCTGTATTTAAACTTGTCAATCTCAGTGCCAGTTAAAATTGAATTTATTTTAGAAAATGTGACTATCCTTCCATATCAAATAATTACATCTTTCATTAATTTTAATGTTATTTCACTGATATAAAAATAATTCTTCTGTACCTAGGTTAGGCAACAATGTCACTTCATGTATTTCACTAATGATCTGTTACATTAAGAGTCAGAACTAAATTATTTTGTCAAATTAAAAGTAAACTTAATTCTTTGACATCCACGGGTAACATTTATCCATTCTTCATCTTCCTGACAATAACAGGCTCTGCCAGAAATGCTAGAAGGAAGTATATTTCTTATGGTAAAATTATTGGATCAGGACTCAAGAGACCTGACCCTGCTGCAGACTATCTGTATGACCTTTGGCAAGTCACTTGATAGATATATGCTTAATAGTTATATCTGCAATCAGAAAAATTATATCTGCCAGGTGTGGTAGGGATGTATTTGCTTTATATTTAGGGGTCTAGGAGTAGCTCAGAAAGCTGACTCCTCCATGAAACAATGAATTTGAGAATATGAATGGAATATGAAAGAAATAAGAGTTCTGAATTAGAGAAACACTACTAATATACTGAAAAACATATAAAAATACTTTTCAAAATAAAATGCATTACATGATAATGTGTAATATCAAGAAAAGAAATTTAAACCTTCTAGGCATTTTGGCAAAAAGCCTCTTGAGGACCAATTAGAGATATGAGTATTGTTCACAACTCTGCTTTTCTCCAGGCTCCGGGTGTAATTTCTAGGAATTCTTGTTAAGTATCCTTTCCTACCGAAAACACTACAGTGTAGTGTCATGCCTGAAAATGTTTCCCTCTGTTCTTTTGTAGAGTAAATTATTCCTAGTACTTGATTGTTACTGCAAAGGGATACCTGGAGGGGAAGTGCAGAAAAGGAGAAACTGAAATGTTAAATTGGTATCCCCAAGAGAAATTTGGTCTCTTGGCAGTCCTGGAGTACTGATGATCATAGGGAAGGAGCAAATACCAGCATCTGATTTGGCTGGCATGAATCTGAGGGATTCACTTAGTACCAAAAAAATATTGTACAGTGTTCTTTTTCTCTTAAATAGATTTACAGTCACTGCTGACCTAGTAAAACAAGGGATAGGAAAATCATTTTTTCCCCTGTGTAACATAATGGCAGCCAAGTTTACAAGACTCTGGGAACAATGTCTTTTAGAGCTCAGACAAGTTTAGGATGCCTACTGAAAAGAACTTATACTCTGTGACCAGTTTGCACTACATTCACTGGGCAAGAACAGGGAGAAACTGCACTAATGGAAAAGTCAAATGAATCATCTGGGATGGATCACTTGGCAAAAGGCTGTTTTAAGTGCAGTGGTGCAGCAGAATTTAATGCATGAGAGAAGATACTGTGCACAAGGAGAAAAGGAGAGATAAAATGCAGGCTGGTGAACAACAGCCACAGACCATGTTGCAAACAAAGAAAAAATAATCATCAATGTACTATAGCTCTACTATACTAATTAATAAACCCTAATTAACTGACACTAGTAATAATTACAGTGACTTCTGCTGCTGTTTCACATTGATGTTCTGTCATGGATATCTACATCAACTCTATTCAAGTATTAGTACACTTTTACCTCAGAAAAGACAGCATTACAAAAGTCTGAGGAGAGTACATCTTGTGTCATAGGGAGAAAGGAGGAAAAAAAAGGACTTCTTGCTTTCATCAACTTTTCTTACCCATGTTCTGCTCCTTTGTTGCTTATCCCTGCTACTGGGCACATCACCCACCTGTCAGACCTCTCATCTCTTCTTCTTTTGGTCTCACTTTTATGCAGCTTTCTGAAAAGTAAGGTAAAGGAAAAGTAAATACAGTAAGTGTGTACTTGTTAGACAATTGAGAGAGGGTGGAATTCCTTCACCACAGAGAGGAGGTTAGATAAGGGTAAAAACAGAGAGAAAACTCTTCTTTTGAGGTGGTGAATGATGTCTAATAAATCATCCACTGCTTACTCAGAAAATTCGTTTGTATACAAGTACCTGAAAAGTAAAACAGGTTAATAAAGATTAATTTTCATTGTTATGCATAGAAATTATTTTAAGCTACAATATAAAATGCTATTTGAATGACTGCAATACTGTTTTGTTGTTGATTGGGATCAAAGCCATCTACTATGGCAGTCTGGGACACTCACAGTAAAAATGTTCAGATCACAGCCCTCAGCCCCCTGCCTGCTGACAAAAAATGTGGTCAGGTATTAGAGTATTAATGCTATTAATACTCGTAAGGCTTAGTCTGAAATCCTGCATGTAGTCACCAAAACTCAATAAAGTTAATTCTAAAGGGATGAGAAAGGGTGCATTAAAACGTCATGTATGATATAGAACATACTTTGCATGAGTGAAAAAAGAAAACAAAGTTCTTCAGCCTAGCAGGAAAAAACCAGCAAAACCAAGACTGAGTGAAGAAATTATTGTTTCCTAAAAACACATCAGGGGAATAAACAGAAGAGAAGGAAGATCAAGGGAAAAAAGCTATATTGCCTAAAATGAGCAAAATAACATTGTATGGTAAAGGGCAATGCTGACACAAGAACAAATGAGCAAAACCTGGATGTGACTCAGCTTAGCCTACAATTTATGTTATTTTGCAACACTAGAAGAATAAGATTTTGTAATAATATTCTAACAGAAATATTGGGCAATGTTCTATGTTTTTTGGCCTTAAATAGAGCTTATTATGGTCAGGCAGATATGACTACATAATAGAAATTGCAATATATCAACGGGCATTATGATCCAAGGATCTTTATGTTTCTATTGCAGATGTCTTGGGCATGTAGATGACAATGGCTGCTAAAATTGCAGAACAAGGATACATTTCAGCAACATTCATAACCTTCTTCCCCATAAACTCTAAATTTAATGGTATTATTATTACTTCTCCAATTTTCCTTGTTTTGTGAAGTTATCATCAGAACACATCAGCACAAAGCCTCATCTTCTTACCAATATAGTCCCATTGCAGCAGTACCTGCACACATAGAGCACATAGAAATTGCTTATATCTACCTGCATCTATGAGTTTCTTCTGTATGTACATCCACAGCTAAAATACCTTTTTTAAAGAGATATCTGCTATTTGTGGCTGGCTGTTTAGCATTCTATGTACCAATTTCAAGCAAGAGGACTGTGTATAACAACTTCACCTAATGGGATGGAAATACTTTGGCATGAACTCTGAAGTGCAAGGATCATACATATAAATAATTTCTTAATGTCATAGGAATATTTATTGCTTTTTTAACTCAGATACTATATTGATAACAGTGTAGATACAGATTATTTTGTTGTAGAGAAGACAAAAGAGAATGGTTCTGCAGATACGCCATTCCAATCAACATTGAATAAGGAGTAGCTACACACATGGAACTACACAACATGAATTAACAGTAACTTATAATTAAACTTCTGGGATACATTTATCAGTCCATCATGTTACTCCTGTGCCATCAGTCAGTATGTTACCTTGAGTGAGATGCTTTTGCTCTTCAGCGAACACACCTCCATGAACTAGAAGGATGTTAAAAGGTTTATTCATAGCTACAGTTGCAATTACAGTAGACCAATAATATTGTAACAGCTCTATAGGTATAACAGTATAACTTTTCTTTCCAGTATAGGTCTTCAAATAAAATTATAATAGGAGGTCTATAAGAGTATATTTTTTTCTGTTATTGCACAACAGTGAATTTCTGTGACCCTTCCTCAATCCTGTTTCAGAATGGGATGTCCCATCCAATCCCATACTCTGTGTCTTCTTCTCCATCCCGACCCCCAAAAAAATAACATAAGAATGTTGTGCTGATCAATTTGTCTATGTAGACAAAAGAAAAGAAAGAAAAATCATCAGTGTTCAGAAAAAAAGGCCATACTCTGTGGCAGTGAGCCAGTGGATTTCTGATAGTTGACATTCAGCAAACAGTAGTGCTGTTGAGAGAACATGGTAAGCAACTGAGGATACACAGTATAATTTGTTTGCATAGCTTTTATACTGTACAATAGGTCAGCAGTGACAGATGCAGACACACCTGAACTTACAGTGTCTTGCCAAAGCCAGAAAGACACATCTAGAAGTGAGCTGGCAAGTCTGTCTGTGATTGCTCTACCAAGTGAACTTTCTCTGCTGGGCCTCAGCCAGGTGAGGGGTTTATGTGTACTGCATTTTTTATTAAGCACAGCATGTCCTGCACATCTGAAAGTCATCTTGATCTCCATATCAGCAATACAGAGAACAGCCAAAACTAGAAACTTCACAACATATTTACTATAAATTAGAGTCAACTGATAGACACTTTAATGCAGAGATGGCCTTCTGGGTTAAATTCATAGACAAAAACCCTGCAAAGTATTTTATCTGCTTTCTTGCTGCACAAAAATATATCTTCTATAATTTCACTCAAGATTTGCTTGGCCTGTTCTTAAAAAGCCTCTTAATAGCTATTCCATAACCTCTCTTAGACTGAAAAAACATCCAGTTTTCCAGTAAACTTTTTCTCTGTTACCTTCCTTCCCTATGACCCAGAAATCCTTCTCAATATGATAAGAAAACATTCCTTTATGTGACAATTCAAGCCTCTTTAAAAATTAAGAATGCAACTGGCTTGTACATCTTCATTTTTTGGTTGAACATGGGTCTATCAGATATGGAAGAACCTCTGTGTTTTGATTGTCTCTGGTACTTCCTCTCCCATATTTTTGCATGCAAACAGGTGCTGATTCAACTCTCATTCTCTTTCTATCACATGATGAGAAGCTGTGACATCATGTGGAGAAGACTGGCACATTTTGTTCACATGATAGATGTTCATTTGTCTGTTCAACTATTTGGCAGCAGCACAAAATCTTTAACTACATCCAAAGAAGTGGCAGGTTTAGCTCAACCTTAGAAATGGCTCCTCTGATTTGAAGCAGCAGCAACAGCCAGTGAAAAGTTGCTAGTCCAGCTGGAGCTTGCTCTGTGCCTGTCATTGCAGTCAATATTTTTTCTGTCACTATAAAATACATCAGTAATAGATAATATTTGGAGTAGAGGGCATGAAGGAGAAAGAGAAGAGCTGTGGATCTGGCTGCTCTCTGCAGTCCTGCAAGTCTCGATTCACAATTACTTTTGCCTCTTGGCCCTTCTCCATACAAGATTTCCATTCTGGAAACAAAACTATCTAGAATATACTGTTCTGAGACTGTATATTTTGTTTTCCACAGCAAACTTTCTTTTCTGTACAAGTAAATTTTTGTAGCCATGATTCCCACAAAGTGAGATTTAGTCTATAAAAAGGGTGTGTGTGTGTGTGTGTGTGTGTGTGTGTTTAATGGTATCTTGTTTTTTAATTTATGGAGTGTTTCCTTCTTTTGCTTTGGTTAAGGATAATCAAGAGATCCTGACTGACCTTCTCCACAGTAGGAGCTATTATATGCACCAGTTTTGTTATATCCTCTGTTGCACTTATTCTTTCCATAATAATTAGCCCTCACTTCTTTAATCTCTCTTCATGTGGAAGCTCCCATCAAAGGCTTAGACACAGAACTGGATTTGGTTTCAGAAAAGAAAACTTCTGTTAAACTAATTGAGAACCTCTTTGAGGAAAATGGAACAAATGTATGAAGATAAAGGGGAACAGCATAAAAAATTAAAAGTAAGCTTTCTTTTCTTTGCATACTGGAAATACCTCAGGCTAAGAGCTTATTGAACAGGGCACATATATTATTATCTCCTTCTCAAGGGACTTGCTACCAAAGGCTTTTTGTCCTCACTATTAGTTATGTTGGCAGGTGTTCCTCGCAGCTCAGAATTTGGCCATTTGGATATCATGATTTAAGTTATATCAGAATCTCAGTCTCCTGACAGGTGCAATTTGATGTCATTCTGTGCTACACAAAAATATATTTCTTAAATGCAACACATTGGGCTGCTACTTTTTTCCTGGCATAGAGCAGAACTTTAGTGAATACTACCATTTGATCTTAGCACATGGCTTGGAGCTCAACTGATTGATTGTTAGTGTTCATCTTATTCTTGTGAACCTGTCTCTGCTATTATATGACTTTGGTTTAATCTCACTAATAAATCCACACTTTTAATTTTAGCAAGATCAACACTTATCTTACAAAGTCAGATTTTGCATTCTCTGGAACCTGAGGGCTTGAATAATAAGAAAGTTCTGTCCTTCATATGTAAACTCATCAGAACACAGACATTGGGCTAGATAGTTTTGGTAAACACTAACTGGAGGGGTTTTTTCCACAATATATTTTCCATGAGAGTTTCAAATTGCATGTGTTATGATCTTTCTGCCAGGAGTCAAAAAGAACAAGGACCAACACCCTGTGCTCCTGCTAAAGAGTAGCTAAATGCCATCACCTGCTTTCCACAGGAGCCTGAGAAAATATATCACCTGAACATGCTAAAGAACAGGACTTCCTCACCTGAGTTAAAAAGGAGCTGAAGAGTTATAGTTTTGTGAAGTGGGGAAGGATGAGAGAAACATATTAAGGCAATTTGGAAAACCTAAGTAGTTGAAAGAAAGGAACATTGGTGCTTCTGGGCTTTGTTCATTATCAGCCTGTCCTCTTCCTACAGCTTGTCAGTATCTTGGCAGAGTGCCCCTCTCCTTTCTGGGCTATTCACCACTCACAGTTTTTTGCCCAGCCTCAGAGAAATCCAACTGTTTCACTGTCATCTGCTGTTGTTCCTAAGTGATGGATAGTTTCCTGGGACTCTATTAGCAACATGATCCGAAAGCTTTGCTGAGCTAAGAGGATCAGAGTTCCTGTCCAAGGCTGCTGTTCTGGGGACCTCAGCCTCAACAGCTGTTGGTTTTGCCCCTTGCTCTTGGTTACTGTTGTGAGCCATATGAAGGCATGCTTCCTGTCCTCTCTCGACTCTTCTGGCTGCATTTCACAAGAAGCTCTGCAGCAAGTCAGCCTTTGTTTAGGATTCCTGCCTCAAAGACTTGGCAGACCTCTCATCCTGAAAATTCTGTACATGGTTTTCTTGTCCATCCATTTTAAACCAGGAATAAAAATGTTGTGTTCACCTCAACTTTATGGCAAAATCTTCTTTTCTAAGACACCATGGCCCAAAGGGTTAGTTCATATGCATGCAGATGACATATGATGCTGAAGGGATCTCTCTGTGTGTGCCAATGAGAGCTGGCAGCACATCCCCTCCCTCAGAGGCATGCTTCTTTATCTGAAGTTCTCAAAACCTATAGATTACCCCTTTCTCTGCTCCCCAACAGATGTCAACAATTGGATCTTGCCTTCAGGCTTACACCTGGGGTTGAGACATTTCCAAATTACATGATAAAGCCACAAACACAGGAAAAATATAAGAGTGAATTTTAACACAGCCATTCTCTGTGCCTATTAGTGTATGTTGTACTTTCAACATGGAATAAGTGTGCAACAGAAGACAAAATCCACTTATAGTTTATATTCTTTAGGACATAATTTTAGAGTATATTCCTGAAAGACAGTCAAGGTATTTTTTAAACAGTCACAGTATGTTTTGAAAACAGGTACCTCAGTGGCTTTCCAGTAGAAACCAGTATTTTAAAGCCAGAGATTTTCTCAGAATTTAGGACAGAACACTACGAAGTGTTGACTGGCTGGAAAATGAGATTTGCCAAATCAATTAAGTCATCGATTTATCTACATGGGTAGCTCACCTCCTGCAGTAGCCAGGAAAAGCACTTCCTCAAAGGGTAATGCACCAATCCGATAAACCATTAGATATTTGTGTTGGCTTTTTCTGGCATGCTATCTATCAAAGAGAAATATACACATTTCTTACACAGCCTCATCAGATGGTAGTCTTTTTCCTGAGACAAAAGGCTGGACGTTTTATTCTCCTGGAGAAAGAATTTTTTAGATACCTAACTTAAAGAAGTCTGAAAATAGTTTTGAATAGATCTGGGAAAATAACTTATCCAAAATTACAGTCTTCCTTTTCCCAAAATTTGTGCTGGTCTGTACATTAAAGCAGACTTGTGTCTACATGTCAAATGGAATAAATCTGTTCTTGTCTGAGCCTAGCATGACCTAAGTAGGGTTTGGGTACTGCATGCAGAGGCTTGAGAGAAGTGCAGGATGCAAGAATGGGAATATCCTTCCTTACCCAGCCATCATCAGAGTTTGAATTTTCAGAGGAGCTGGTGAAGATTGTTCCTGTTCAGTGGAAAAAAGGAGAATGACAGAGAAACTGTATATCAGAGGATGGGAGATGCTTCTTACTTTCTTGGGATGATGTACCACTCATGACTCAACTCTGAGTTAAGGGTTTGCTGTACCCTAAATCTACATCAGCAATTATGAGGTATAGAAATGATACTGGATCATAGGTCCCTTGAAAATAAGAAATCAAACCCAACAAACAGAAAACCCACAGTGATAGTGGGTAAAGTATAAAGAAAGAACTGTGTACAAACAGAGGGGATAAAAACTAGAAATGGACAAGACTGGGAGAGACATTTTCTCTTTGTAAGACTCCTGGTACTATTTTATTCTGTCTTCACTGGTCTGTAGTCCTTTATCACAGCTTGCTAAATTTATGTACAGTTGAGCATGATATTGAAAATTATTCATGCTTTTGTTGCTGATTGGATTACTCCTATCTCATAATAAAGTCTATCTTAAGCATACAGCAAACTATTCAGAAATCTGCAGTTCATAGTCTTTTCCAAGAATTATAAATTCAGCATCTACCATAGAAGCTTACACCCCTTCTTTGATATTTTGAGTGCATTATAATTGACTCATTGGAGTCTATTTCTCAATTTATTTCTTCCAAATTCTCACAAAATTTGTCTCCACACAGTATTGTACAGTAACCCTGGCTTTTCATTATTTTCAAGTTAGGAGTGATCATGCTTGGAATTCAGGTAGGTATTCAAGAAGAACACAAATGAAAAACCCCATTTGAATACTGAATCAGAATATCACATGTTCCAGCTTGTGTCCATTGCCTCTCATCCTGTTGCTGTGCACCTCCAAATGTAAGGCTCTCTCTCCCTTGTATCCTCCAGTCCTTCAGGTGTAGGCAGTAACAAGGTGTCCTTTCTATTTCCCATTTACAGGCTGGACAAAAACAGGTCTCAGCCTGTCCTTGTCTGACGTGTGCTTTATTGTCCTTGGCTTGGGGTCTCCACTGGACTCACTTCAGTATGTCAATGGCTTTCTTGTGTGTACTCATGGCAAAGGAAACACTTTCTCAAATAGGGTGAATTTCTGCTTTCATCTAGGTGTGTGGGAGAAGTGACATAAGGGAGAGAGATCTCAGTGTTTATAGCCCTGGTAAAAGTCTTCCTGAGGGTGCCAGATGACAAAGGTGGGTCCAAATTTCAAGATCTATATTTTAATTTGTCCTAAGCAATAGCATTGGGGTTTTTTTCTCCTATTTTTTTTTTTTCTAATCCAGTTTATTTCCTTTGTCAGGGTTTCATGAGTTGATTCCTACCAGTCAAAGATATAGGCCTCTAAAAGACCCAAGAAGCATTCACACACAATTTCTGTCATAACCTCCTGGGAATGAAGTCCTATGTATGTTTAGAATTACTAGTTAATTATTTATGGACAGTGTGATAGCTGTAAAATATTCCACATAGATCTTTAAAAGTATTAATACTATATAAAATATAATGTATTAAAAACAAAAAACAACAACAAGAAAGCAACAAGCAAACAAGCAAAACCACACACAAAACAAAAGACAGCCTTTCTTTAACAATGTGAGAAATAGAGTGAAACACACAAAATAATATATGACTCATTTTCCACGTTTTCAAAACACTGTATGGATTTATGGCTATTTAGGATCTTTGAGACCCCCCTGAAGCATTTGTCATCCTTGAACAGTGATAAGAGTATATTTCACAGAATCTCTTTCTCTGATGCTGCAATATTAGTCTGTTAACCTAAAATTTCTAAACACGCCCTCTACCCTGCTCTTCTGAAGAGTTTAAATTTGCCTTAGCAACATCTCACTTTGTCCCATCTCATGAAATTTCTAATCCATAAACTCTAGTCTTTCAACAGGTATTTTCCAAGATCCTTTTAAGAAAGTCAGTCAGAACTTTCAATGTATGTAATATTCATCTGTGTGGGGACAACCTAGGCACAGGAAAAATACCTGACCACAAGCCCTATTAATTGTGTTTGTTTGCATTTACTCTGAGCTCAAAAAAATATTTTATAAATTTCATTTTATAGGGGAAAAAAACCAAAACCACACATAGAATTTTTGGCTACAATTGTTTTTCTGAAGCAGAAGATTCATTTTTGGTCAGATTGGAACCCGTTTGCCCATGCCTCCTCCCTGGAGATGCCGGCAAAGCTCTTCTCTCGGGAGCAGGTACTGAGCAGGATCATCTAAGCATGGCAGGAAGAAAAGGGACATGGAATAAAATTTACTGTTTTTCAGAAGAAGAAGCCATGAAACTGGGTGCTTTATATCATAGAAGTGTTGTGCATTAAGCTGTTTATAGGGAAATATGCCTACATCCTGCCTATGTAAAGGGCAAGTTTCTTGTAAACTGTTACACAATTCTACTTGAACTTTATCTGAGTTATCCTTGACTTTCCTCAGCATTACCTTCACTAACTTGTCAAGTTGGTATAATTGACCATTATCAGCCCTTGATATTCAGACAATCCTGAGAGTCTATAGAGTCTTCAATCTGAATTGTTTCTGTGACCAAGAGTTGACCCATGTCAAATTATAACTCCTGGTGCTTGAGATAATTGTCTGTGGGGTAAGGAGAAAGAAATAGTCTCCTACAAAATAACAATACCATCCTACACTTTTTAGCAAGTTAAAACCTACTAGGACTACAATACTAGTGGAATTGTTGACAAAAGTAGAACATGCTCTGTGCAGTGAGTTCTACTTATTACACTAATCAGAAATGTCTCATTGTCGCTTTGGGCTTTCTGATGTTTGCTGTTGTGTATGCCTGTTATCCCATTTTTGTTTCACTCTAGCTGTTTAAAGGATGTCTTTTTATGACACACAAATGCAGCATCCAGCAGACTGTCTCCTAGCTAGGAGACAAGACACTACTACAAAGCACTTAATAAAGGCATCACTAAGACTACAACAATCATAACAAAAGGAACAACAACAACAACCAGTTATTATTTTACAATAACACTGAACAATATCAATGGTTATGTTATTGTTATTGTTACCACTACTACTACCTGTCTGTACTTTGGACAGTTTTTCTCAGATTTCTGGAAACAAGCAGGGACTCAGAGGCTCAGACCTGTGCTTTGCTTGAGCACACTCTTCTTCCAGTAAAAACTGAGGCTGGGATGGACAATACAAAAGATCTATTACCGTTGGAAACTGTCAACACTTAGTTCCAGGTCAATAAAGTCACTGGTAGTCTAACCAAACACTTTTTTAGGTCCCTACCTGAGATGTTCCGTCCATGATTGATGACAGGTTGTTGTGGCTAAGACTAGCTTCGTAAGGGAGAGGGTAAAAATATAGCTAAGGCTAACTATTCTAGCCTTAGAAGTGACTAGAAACTCACCCACAAATTAGGAAATAGAACTGCTCCATAAAAGGGAAAGAACCCAAAAAGGAATCCACTATGCAGAAGGGACATATTTAGGCTCATCCACAGAAAATGTGGTAATGAAGAGAGGCTGCATAATATACTTAATTCCTGAAAAGATGGATATGCTTTCCTCTGCTTGAGATGTACAGCTAGAAACTCTGCCCTAGAGTTGATCCTGTAACCCACTTTTTTTTTCTTCTCAAATAATAGTGATTCTGCTTTTCTCTTCAGTTGTTGGAATTCTGTGGAGTGTAAGTAGACCAGATTAAATTGTATAAGCTACAAAACCAAGTTAAAACTTGTGCCTGTACAAATACACAAAGCCCTGGCCTCTATGGGAAGGTCTTTTGCTTTTCAAGAGAGGAATTTTTAATTAATCTCTATTGAAGTGCTTCTAATATGCAAAATAATTAATTTTTGGTGGAAACAGCATAGCTGAGAAAAACCTTGTAGCCTCTATTATTGAAGTCCTTTGGCAGCCTCCAGTTCAAACCTGCACTGGAACCTCCACTTAAGATTTTGTAGAAAACTGAACACTCCAAAGTCAGAATTAATTAAATCTGTGTTTTCTGCATTGCTGCACTGCATCATTAATTTCTTGTCACTGTTTTGAGAGGGCTGGGTCTTTGCCTGGAATTTCCAATGAGGTACTCTAAGAAATGCTCATTCCACAAGTTTGTCTTATACACAGGAGTGGAATAGACCTTGAGATACTCAGCGGTGTTCCAGTTTGTTCAGTGATGTACAGATATAGTCATTGAAATGTAAGTATTGGGGCCAAGCCTCAGAGAGGTTTTTAAGGTCCTGAATCTGAAGCAGTCACCACCTCTATTACTTTCAGTTAATTAAAAGCCAGCAGGATAAATCTCTTTGGAGATCAGCTTTTTTGCAGCTATAGACCTTTACAGGTTTAGGCACTGGTTAGTAAGGTCTTATAAATGCTACTGGCACCTGAATCTTAGAAGCCCTTGGGTGTTCAAAGCAAAAGGTTTAATTCAGTCTTGTCAATCTATCTCCTTCTGTCTATCTTTAATCTCATTTCATCTTGTCAGAGCTGAAGTTTCCTCGAGAATAGATTTACCATTGTGCAGAGTCTATATTTGCTGGTAGTAGGTATTTGGTTTGAGGACATACAGCTGTTACTGAGAATTGTGCTGTTCATGTTGACTAAGCTTCTTTAGTTGATATACTTTGAAAGATAATTTTGTTATTGTATTATGATTAGTCTTTGTTAATATGGTTTTATTGATCAAAGATTAATTCATTATTTGGTTACATTAAAAGTCCAGAAACCGAAAGATATAGACTTACATAAGATACTTGTTTTAGAACTTCCTAACATTTTGATTAAAAAATAAGCACTATACATTATCATCCACGTGTGTTCTAAATTAATTAAGAAGAAGTTTGCAGACATATTTCATGAAGTATCTGTGGGTGAGCAATCATGATTAAATAGATATAGTCATAGTGGAGGTACACATTAATTGATATGTGAAACTAACATTTTCACCTTTATGCATTGGTAAAACTGCAATTCACACCATATGTGGCTGACACACAGACTGCAGAGTGGCAAACTAATAAGGACAAATCAATTGTGCAGAGGAATCAGTTTCTCAGCAAGCCACCACCTTCCATGTTAAGGATGAATGCAACATACGTACCAAGGAATGAGAAACACTGGCCATTCCTACAGAGTAAGACATTATTCCCTTGAAGGTAAGACTTCTCAAACACTTATTAGTGTTTATTAGGTACTAATTACTACAAATTAGTACCTGAACATGAGCCTACATGCAACACAGTGGGAGAAAAAGCTCAAGTCAGAAGCAGGATCTGAGGAACAATTTTATCACTGTATGATGCATTAGTGGGACTAACTTGACAAAACTATATGTAGAGTTCAATTGCAACTGTTGTGATTGACTTCTTAAAATATAGACATGGATGGCCCTGTTGTATTCCTTCTGTTAAAAAGATATTGGGAGATCTGAAAGCATCTACAAAAGAGCTGTTGCACAAATTGAATAGCTTAAGAAAAGGCCTTAACAAGGGACTTAAAGGAATCACTGTAGTTTATAAAAAAAAGATTGAAAGGTGACTTAATTATAGTTTTTAATATCTTCCTGGCAAGAAAATATTGGCTTTTAATGGATTCTTTAATCTACTAGAGAAAGACATAATAAATCCTCTTAATATATATGGCAATCACTTCACCCACCAGTGAAACAGAGATGCTTCTGAATAAGAGTATGGAAGTTAGCAGTGTTCAAGACCAATAAAGAATAATTAAGGTCAGAAATAAATCAGAATGTTATGGGCAATTAAAACTACAGTGGTAGTCTTGAAGGGAAGGGTATCATTTTTCCAAATGGATTTTCTCAGAACACAAGGCCACAAATTCTTTGTGAAGTCACTTTATGAAGTATCCCAGCCTCTTTAATGACCAGAGGGGGCAGAACTTCTACCTTTATACCACTCAAAGTATATTCTTGCAAGTGAGGTACACTAAGTGTCACAATGAGAAAACAGAGCAGAATCTTTTTCACACTGGGCTTCTCTCAAGCTGCGCTCAGCTCCCAAGGCACCCATATCCCATTCATGCAACTGTGTAGCCACATCAGTAATGGCTTCTCATGGCTGTGACAGGTTTTGCACAGAGGAAACTATTCCCAGTGGTACACTGCTTCTCATTGTGTATGAACACTATCTCATCATTTGCTCTTGGGGTGTGAAAAAAATATGAGTAGCTGCTCATATCTGTCATTTGTTGGAACAAAGACTAAGCTGACAGTTGATATAGTGGCTTGTGTTAATTTGACAATGTTCGCTTGAGACTGAGATCAGAGCATTTATCTGTTATCTAAGCCAAATCCTGTCATACAGATGAACAGGTAGGGCATTCATTGTTTTCGTGTCACTTTGCCCCCTAAGCGTTTCAAGGACAAAAGAGCAGGAACTGTTTTATATCCAGTTTCTGCCTCAGGCAGTGTTCAGAGTTTGGCTCCAATTGCCTGGATACAAAAAAAAGTTGTGATGAAGTTTAGAAAGTGACAAAAAAACTTAATGTCTACACACAGTGATTGCAATCATCAAATTAAAGCACAGTTCTGGGGAGAAGAGCATGTGGAGCAAATAGCTATACAGGCAAAGTTGAGAAAGACAGCAAGCACAGAAGCAAAGTTTATAAGGAGACAATAAAAGGGTAGGCATGGATATTGTCCAAGTAGGCTTTCACATCTATCTCATACTGGTGGAAGTGAGACTCCCTTATTCTGAGCTTCCAGTTATAGGAAAAAGAATGGAACTATAAACTATTTATGCTCCTAATCATTCCCTACAGAGAAAAACAATTGAAGAAAACAAAACAAAACAAAAATTCTTCACCCAGTAATCCTATAGTCAATGTGTACAAGATAGCCTTATGCTAAGATTTCTCTAAATCACATAATCTTTCCATTTTTACTCTCAGTAAAGCAAAGCTTTGGTATCTCCAACACTGTCTTTTCAAAGTCTTAATATGAAATTAATGAAATAAAACCTCAAGTACGTTGTGAACATGCCATTTGCCATGTAGTGTTTTCAATGCTGAAAGTTCTCTCTATCATTTTTTAGGCTTTGTTGTTGTTTTTTTTTTTTCCCTGCAGTTCTGATGACTGGAACTTGTTTGAAAAACGCACTTAAAGAAAATCTGAGGGTTTGCAGACAGTAAGACTCCTGAGATTGGGGTTTTTGAAAATTCACAACAGTTATGAAACACAGAAAAAAAATCACAAGGCTTGCCAGCACAGAATTAATAAAGTGAGAAAATAATCTTCCTGTTTGTGTCCCAGATACCTAGGATACCTACAAGCTTTTGCTTGTAGGCTCTGCATTTACAATCAGAAATTTTATTGATGCATTTGAACTAATGGATTCCAGATTTGTACATCTGAAGGTTGATGCAAGGATTTTCTCAACAAAGCAGTCTTGACTTGGGGACTCACTTTGGACAAGAAATAAGCATTAAAGTTGTATGAGAAAAGCATATCAGTAAAACTTGAGAATCAGTGGGAAAATCTTAGGTGATATAGAGAAAAGTCTTTCCTGATCTCTCTGGTTTTGCTTTGTTTTTCTCTCTACTCTAAATTCTTTCTGGTTTTGGACAAAACTTTTTGACTTCTTATTTAATTTATTTGGCTTATTGCTTGCTTGTTCTTAGCATCCCTAGATTGCAGAAAACAGTGTCCCACAATGTTACCAACTTCAGTTACCCTTACTTGCTATATTTTCTGCTCCTTATCAAGAGCTAGTCAAAAAAACAAGCAGTTGTTTCTAAGTAATTACAAGGAATAGTTATGAAGTTTCATATCATAAAATGCTTATATACAAGGATTCATCAGCAGAAGTAAATTTTCTTTGTTTACCTTGATGTGAAGAAAATGTGCATTCAAATTCTGTAAACAGGCTTACTTACAGTTGAGAGGCTCTGAAAAAACAGGAACATTGCTGCGTAACCCAAAAAAATGTGTATTGTATTGTGTTTTGTATCTGTGCTACACCAGTTCTGCCCAAGATTGTTACTGTTCCTTTATGACCCAGGGGTCAGGAAGCTGTTTGGCCCAGAGTGCCTTTAAGAGAGAGGGCAGCACTCATATAAGGTCTCCTTCTCTTTCTCCTTCCATTCTTGCAGGGATCCCAAGAGAGTTGCTTGTCCAAGCCAATGCAGAAACTTTCTTTTGTTTCTCTCCAAGCTCCTTGTTTGCTGCAGGTCCCCAAGAAACTGCATTTCCCAATCCTGAACTGTCCCTGGGCAAATTCCACAGATGCCTGTCTGCAGCCACCAAGCCAGGACCGGGGTAGGGGCTCCTGTTTTCGGTGCCCAGCAGGACTGCTTCTTTTCCCCTGCAACGTGGTGCCAGCTCAGAACTGCAGTGCTGACACCAACTGGGTGCAGCCCACCACAAAACGTGGAGACATTAACACTGCTAGTTCCTGCCACTGCCCGAGTTCCAGCCACCACTGTCAATGGAGCTGCCACGGCCGGGGCAGCCACCCTGTCAAGCGCAGCGGAGCAAACAGCCCGAAGGGCATTTGACTGCTTTTGGAATCAAGGTTTCTTTTTGTTTTGTCCTTGTTGCCTTTTGGTTGTTGTTTGGGGGAAGAGGGAGATTTTGTCACTGCAGAGGTTCAGTTGCTCTCTTGATTTTTTTTTCCACCTCTGTTCTCTCTCTCTGTTCTTCTCTGTCCACCACACGGTCAGGAGAAGGGGGCTTATCTGCCACCCTGTGCTCTTTGCTCCCACGTAGACCGTGGGTTTCAGCACTGTTGTATCTAGTGCTTATTGGTGTTATATTGATTGTTGCTGTTTCATTTTTTTAGTGAACTGTTATTTTTCCACTTATATGTTCTCACACACGTCTCTCCCCATTGGTGAAAGGGGAGCGGTTAAAACTAAAAGGAGGTAACATATTTTGGAGTGTCTGCTCTGTAAATTTTCTTAAACCAAGACAGTTTCTGTGGCAGAAGCCTTGGTTTAAGCAAGTCTTCTCTTCTTCCACTGTCTGTATCACAGTTTAGTGCAATACATCTTTGGTTGAACAATTTCAGTAGTTTGTGGCAGGATCTCATAAACCGCAGAAAGAAGATTGCTAAATGGAAGCCATAAAGATAGCACTGCAAAGCCATATCAAAGTGTCATTGGATATTTCATGTTGGAGGTAGCAGGTATTTAAGACATGCTATTGCTCCCTTACCATGCACCTTTTTTCTGATCCTTGCATTTCAATAATATAAGATAAATTTATGTCTTCCTTGAAGAGAGAGGCTGCTGGAGCACTCCAGGCATTTCTATTGCTGAGAGCAAACCAGTCCCAAGGAAGGGTTAAGTCACCTCTTCACTGTCTTGGTCAGCTCAAAGAGGAGTCTCTCAAGAGTCAACAGGATTCTGCTTCATTATCTTGCAAGAACCCTTTTGGTTTCTGACCACATCCAACTATTCCTAGGAAAAGAAATCTCTAATTACAAGGATCAGAAGGAGATTATGTCAGTAGTTAGCCTGTGCCTCAAAAATAAAATGAAGAAAAAAAGTTTTCCTTATCCATTTCAAATATTTTGTATTAGTTCTAACTAATTTTAGATTAGTTTTAACTAATTTAGATTATTTTTATTATCCCTCTACTTTGCAATCTTTGCTTACCATTGGATCTAAATGTATACAGGATATAGGGTAGTGGGAGACAAACTCTGAAATAACCCAAATTGTCTTCTATACTTAAAATCTCATATTTTTGAAGCGTGATGTCATTTTGAACCAGTCCAGGGGAATGAAGCAGGAAGGAAGAAAAGATCAGATAAGAAGCTGATGCTGGTGAGAAAGGAAGCTGGGTGACAGGAGGAGACACTGGGACATGAAGAGGACTCCAGGAGTGGTGAGCAGTAAAGCTGGATTGGTGTGAGGTGCTCCAGCAGAGTGTGGAACTGGGCAGGCCAGGATCAAGGAAAGAGGGACAGAGAAAGTGAGTCAACAGTAATTGAAGACCCAAGTTAACATGTAAATATGGTAAAAGTCTTTCTGAGTGCTGACACACAGTGATAGGACAGTCTAAAGCATCACACTGTGATAAGTTTCAGCAAAACACATTTCGCATTGATTGTTGTTTAGGATGCTGTTAATACAGGACTCTTCTGTAGACAGTTTAATAGAAGTGTGATACTTAATAAATTTGTGGCTGAAATCAATGAAGGAATCATTGAACCAGAACATGATAAGGTTGTCCTACACAGGCACTACAGAAGAGGGGTAGCAATTACTTCTGTGATACAAGTGCTTATATTGGCCTCTAGGTGGGTAAGGTGAATGTGTCACATTGTGGAGCCATAGCTGTACTCACCACCATACCAATGCAACAAATTCCCTGGGGGAACCATTTCAGTTCAGAAATCCTGAATAGCTTCCTGCATAATCGAAGAGAGCTGTTAGTCATTTTTCCTTCTGACTTTTCTGTTGCAAGCTCTGCGTGATCTCTGAAAATTCCCCTGCAGCACTTCCTGTTATACATTTTATACCCTGCAGAATATGCCCAGATTGCCTTGAAGGAATAAATTCATAGGTTCATATATTACCACCCTTTCTAAGAGTCTGTCTCTCACTTTGTCAAAATACTTTGAAATCATCCTCAGGGTAAACCAGGTTAAATGCTAGTAAAACTTGGTAGTTACTACATACAAAGTAGACAATAGAGTTACAAATAATTATTAAATACCAATGTGTAAATTAAAGAATAAATCTACTTAATGTGTGTGCTCGGATTAAAAAGAAGAGACTCCTGGGCTTTTTTTTTCAGTCAGAGGTGCCATCCCTAACACCTCTCTGTGAGGTGTTACTCTTCAGGCAATGCTCATCACAGAGCATTACAGTGAAAACTGAATTTTAAAAAAACCAACAACAACAACAACAAAACCAAAAAACACCAGAACAAACCACACATTCCTTCCAAACTAACCTGTATGGGTTTTTTTGTCTGGGCTTTTTTTGTTTGTTTGTTTGCTTTTAAAAAGTAGCTGAGGAGATTCTACACACATGCAAACCCTTAAATTGTGGTGGGCAGCATAAGCACTCTGAATTTAGTAACTGCTGCAATGAAGGTTGAATAAGAAAAATTTCTCCAAACTGTATTGTGCTGGGAAGGAAGGGGTGCATTTTATTTCTTTGTCAGAATTACTGAGTGATAAGTAAATTGATAGAACCAGAGATATCAAGGAACGTCAGTAAATACTTGATTTCATCTTCTTTAAATTTAGTTGTTTTAAATGTATGTGGTCAACAGAAGGAGACAGGCATTTTTAGAGGGTGATTCTTCATATACCTCTAAGGACTTTAAATGTCAGAAATCAGCTCTGAAGTTCTTGTCATTCCTAACCACAGCAAACTGATTTAGAACCAAACACCTAACTTTTAGACCTCTTTCCTTGGCCCTCCCAAAGACTTACGCAGGCTAGAAACAGGGCAGGTTTTCTCTGCCAGTGTGGAGAGGCATCTACAGAAGGCAGTTCATCCTGTTCTAAAGGTCTTCTGTAACAGGTGGAGGCAATGGCTCTCTTGAGCTGCCTGTCACTCCATTAGCTAGAGAAAGAAGCAGCTTTAAAAGTTAGTTCAGGTTAGATGGCTTAAAAAGCAAAGTTGAAATTAATTTCAACCCATGTTTGCTTTTTCAACTTTGCATTTGGATTCTGATTTGCTGAAGTTTTGAGTACACCTTCAATCAACAGGAGGCACAGCACGATCTGAGCAGGAAAAAGACCACACCACACTCAGAACTCTGTAAAATGAGCAAAGAGGTAACACAAAGTGGATCTCCTAAAATTAGTGGCTGATCATTAGGAACAATTCCAATGTGCTTCAGTTTAGCACTTATAAACAGGGATAATGCCAGGCTTTCGATATTGAGAAATTTTGTGAAAATTAAGAAACTGATGTCTAAACAGTCTATTAATGTGTGTCAGAAAATAGCTCCTGAACAAAATAGCAAGCATTGTTACATCAAGAATTTAATATTATGTAGTAAACAAGCCTTTAGAGAAATGCAAAATATGAAACAGTCATTCACTGACAGCTTCAAGCACACCAGATATTATAGTTCTCCTTTGGGCTCAAAACTAAGCAATGCAACTTTTTGAAGAGTTGAGTTTAAGGAAAATTTTCAGTTGCAGATCTACCTAAATTTGAATTTCCTTACTTCATCTTTCTTTATTTAGTAATCTAAAGAAATCTAAATAGTACTTTGGTGTGTATCATATTGCATTTTGCACATAGACATGGAAAAAGGACAAGGGAGGTGATAGTGCCCTTTTTCTCAGCCCTGGTGAGGCTACATCTGGAGTGCTGTGTCCCCAGTACAAGAGAGACATGGAACTCCTGAAGCAGGTCTGGTGAAAGGCAACAAGATGATTTAGGGACTGGAGCGCTTCTCTTACAAGGAAAGGCTGAGGGATCTGGGCCTGTTCAGCCTCAAGAAGAGATGACTGAGAGGGAACTCATCAATGTCTGCAAGTACATGAAGGGAGGGTGTCAAGGGGATGGAGTCAGGCTCTTCTTGGTGTGGCCCAGCAATAGGACAAGAGGCAGTGGATAGAAATCAGAAGACAGGAAGTTTCACCTGAACATGAAGAAGAACTTTACTGTGAGGGTGACTGAGCACTGGAATAGGTTGCCCAGAGCTGTTGTGGAAACTCCCTCACTGGAGATGTTCAAAATGTGTTTGGACACAATCCTGAGTAACATGGTCTAGGGAACCCTGCTTGAGCAAGGTGGCTGAAATAGATGACCTCCAGTGATACCTTCCAACCTTAACTATTCTGTGGTTCTATGAAAAAGCACGTTTATATGTATGCCTGAATATATTTATACATAAATTTTTATATTAATATTTTATATATGTATAAAATATTTTTATAGATACATATAATATTATATGTATATAATATTTTTATATATGTATATAAATATGTATACATATGCATTTGCATTTGAAACTGTGCTGAGGTTTGGAAGGCTAGCTTAATTCAGTGGAAAATGATTTAGTGTATAGCTGGAAGGTGACAAGGTAAAAGTGAGTGGTAAATAATGCCTGGCATGAGCTATAACTTCCTAGCAGCTAGAATATCTAAATTAAAATACACTTTAAAATATCAATATTCAAACTATAGAAAAAATTGCAAACATCCATGATTCTAAGCATAGAAACCTTCATGTTTCTAAGCTTAGAACTGACTGCCATATTAATAGTGGATAAGAGTGTTTCAGAAACGAAACTACAGTTCAAGGCCATTTTAGACCTGCAGTACATGTAGAATTTGATACTCCTGTTGTTAATTGTTCATGCAGTTTACATCCATCTAGATATTTATATTGTTCTGTGGGAGAATGGATTGCAAGCAACCTTGCCCCTGATGAGTTGCAGCTGTACTAATTACCAAAGAGGGTGAACAGCCTTGCCCGTAATAGGTCACAGCCATGTCCAGTGAGGATGGGTGTTATGGGGAGTGGGTTAGCTGGCCAAAGGGGTTGCAGTCTGCTGGGAGGTGGAGGCTGCTGGCTGTGCTGTGAGGAGGGAGGAAGGCAGCGGCAGCGTGCGAGGGACAAGACAGGGTTAGGTTATTCTACACAAAGAAACAAGAGTCTCGTCTCATTTCTATCTCTAACGTGAGGTCTATAGTGGCATTGTTCTCTCTGTTGTGGTGCCTATGTCCTAAATGGCAACATTACCTTCAAAAGACACTCCTTTCAGAAAGCAGTTGCAGAGATGGACTGTTATGGAGCCTAATATTCCTGTTATGGAGCTATTTGTAACTTCCCAACAACTTGTTGTCAAATGTCTTGTTAAAGTCAACCTGTGTTTCTCTGATGAAGAAAACATGCTTTTTCCTCTACATCTGTGTGAAAGTCTGATACAGGCAAAATAACTGCCTGCATTGGATAAGAGCAACAGATAAGAGCACCATGTATAAGCTGGCCAGGTATAAACCAATACTTGGATTAGCCCTCCCAGCTTCACTATTCATCATGAAAGTCTTGAAATTGACAACATTTGCATTAAAGCCCATCAAATCTATTGCAATTGGCTACTCTTCTCTAAATTAGGAAGTAAGGTGGTATTATGAGATTCCACCGACCCATTTGACTTCCTTTCCAGTCAATTATATTTAAATGGCAAAAAAGTAAAAAATCAAGAAAATAACAGTTGATCTCAGAACATGAACTCATGGAAACTACTATCACTTTGCAGTAGTCAAGGGTGTGTCATTAACTTCTGAATGCTGAAGAACCTACCCATGCAGTTCATGTTGTAAACCAGCTGACAGCTAAGTGCAGCTAAACGTCATGGTTTAAGCCCAGGCAGCAACTCAGCTGCACACAGCTGTTCCTCACTCCCCCAGCAATGCCATGGGGAGAGAATTGGAAGGATAAAAGTGAGAGAACTCATGGACTAAGATAAAGATGATATTTTAATAGGTAAAGCAAAAGTTGCACACAGAAGCAAAGCAAAATAAGGAATTAATTTACTGCTTCTCAAGGGCAGGCAGGTGTTCAGCCATCTACAGGACAGCAGGGCCCTGTCACATGCAATGGTGATTCAGGAAGACAAATGCTACCACTGAAAATATTCTCCCTTTCTTACTTTTCCCCTCCTCTTTATATACTGAGCATGATGTTATATGTTGTGGAATTTCTCTTTATTAGTTATATATAAGCCTTACTTATCAGTTTGGGTCAGCTGTCCTGACTGTGCCCCCTCCCAGCTTTTGTCTGCCTACAGCCTCCTCGTTGGCAGGGGCTGTACAAGAAGCAGACAGGCCTTGGCTCTGTGTAAGCACTGCTTAGCAATAACGTCTGTGTATTATCAACGCATTATTTTCAGTGCAAATCTAAAATATTGTCCCATAGCAGCTTGTTTGAAGCCTATTAACACTATCCCAGTAAAAGGAAAACTTTTCCCCTTTATGGTTTCAGTGTTTTAGCTTCTTTTGCACCCTCCTTTAAAACATGAGAAACTCAATTGGAGGAAAAATAAAAATTATACTGGTGCAAATATAGTGGAACACAGTGAATGAACCATGAAGTCCCAACAGTTTGACCCTAGTCTAATTGAAATCAGTTAAAAATAGTCCCAGTGACTTCATTGCTGCAGAATCAGCCCCTAATCTCTGAGAAGCCAAAGATTTTACTATCCCTGAATGCTGAATGCCTCATTTGGGGTCTAAAGAAATATGTGATTAAAATCTAATTTTGTCACAAGATGTACTCAGACTGAAGCTGAGCAAATAATTGATCATGAATAATTTATATGAGGAAGTTTATCTCTTTTCTTTGTCCCTGAACATCCATGAATAGATCATCATTTCTTCAAATTCACTTTTGCAGATTTTCTTGATTTTGAATAAACTGGGTGCAGTTTTCTTCACATATTGATTACTTGATCTTCACTCTTTCATCTGTGTTAATTATTTATGATTAGTCAGAAATCTCATGCTGTATCGCTCTAATAGCACAGATACTTTTTTAAAACCTCTGGCACAGATGCTTCTTTAAAACTAAATTACATTTAAAAAAATAAACCACCAAAAGCTTGCCCAAGAGCTTAGTAAATCTCTTTCCATTTCTTACTTCAAAATGCAAATATAAAGGGGCACAAACATGAGCAAAGCAAAGTTGTTTTCTTTGTTTAACTGACTGATTAGTCAGAGGCTTTCCCTGTCTGACTTTTAAATCGATCTCTGTTTTAGAGATTGTGTTGCAGTAGAGGATTTTATGGAACTAAGTTGCCTGTCCCTGTGTATGTCATATGGCTGCAATCTTGCAATATTAAATGTTTTCTTTCTCTACACCTTTATGACTGCTGCTGTCATCGCTTCAATTTATATAGATACATTGGTGTTCATTTTTGAAATTGCATAGATAACTATCTATTCACTATATCTATTTCCCTGTAGTTAATAACGTTGAGTTTGTGTTCAAGACATATTTATTATTTTCTCATTCTCTTTTAATTTCCCTGCAATTTTCACTTGTGCATTTTATGTAAAAGTATTATAAATCTGTCAAATTCAGAATGAGAAGTCAAAAAATGTGTGTGTAATTGTTCAAAAATTAATCACCTTGTTAAAAGGAAAGGTGCAATAATTTGTCCTTAACATTTTGGAAACAACATAGGAGAAACCCTTAAGAAAATATTCGTACAATATTATATTTTTTACTGTCAGGAAGTACATAAAAGTCATCCAAAACTGAGAATGAGCCTATATGTATTTCCAGACTACCCTCTAAAAACATCTAGGATTGATCAAGAAAAATCTGGCACAGCAAGTAACTCTTCAGAAACTTTGAATCTTGAAAAAATATTATATGCTACAAACAGTTATTAAATTAAAAGCAGTAGGGGTAGTATGGTAAGATTTTCATATTAGACATTTAATTTTTAAGAATGCTGTCTTCCTGAAATTCAGTGTGAAAATGTGACAGTGAAGCTAAGAATATATTCTCACATGAAATTAGATCACATGAATCTAAAGAAGTTCTGTAGTTATCATTCTTAGACCTCTATTTGAAAAATACGTTTAGTTTTATTAAAAATCAATCCACCATTAAACCAGACACAAACTGGGAGGTAATTGAAGAAAGGTCTAAAATGGTTTTTTAAAATAAAAAATATTTAATTTAATTTTAAAATTGCTTTTCAGGAAAATGTAACAAAGGAGGAGAATTTCTGAGCGGCAAGGTTAGAAGAGGTCTTGGAAAGTATTCAAGGTGAAATATTAAATAAAACAAGAGTTAATTAAAAGTAATTTTGCTAACCTTTTTAAGTCAGTCACTGAAAAAAACACCAAGACAGCCTCAGTGTGCTAGCAGCAAACACCATCTTAAATGTCACCAGAATGACAAGCTGAAGAACTATATTACCACTTTTAGTAAAACAAGTGGATCATCAAAAGTTACACGTTTTTAGACAGTGTTTTTTCTGCTGTTCTCATATAATCCTACTACTGTTTTAAAAACTGACCCTCCCATGGGAGTAAAGGAGGAGCTAAAAGCATTGTAATTGGCAAAGGGATGCATTTGCACAATTGATAAAGATACAAAAAGAAGTAAAAGTGTGGAATTTAAAAACATTTAATTTAAGATGGTGGAAAAAGTAATTTCTCATAGAAATTTATGATTCAGATGGTGAAGAAATGCTGCTACTACCAACATGGAATGTTTATTTTGTCCTGATTTGTAACTGAATTAGAGATGTATTTTGCTGGGAAATGTTCAGTGCCATTGTTTTTAATACAAATGCTAATTTATCCAATTTGATTCTTTCTGGCGTAAAGTATCAAGAAATATTTAATTGGTCAATATATCTCAAAATGTAACAGTGTAAAAAATAGTGTTGAAAAGACACATATCCCCAAAATAACATTAAACTAGTAGTATCAGTTAGATACAAGCTGTCCTTATTGTTTTGTTTTCTCTGGTTTGAACCCATATTTCAGCATCCAACGGGGATGCCCAACTACCATGCTAAGAGTCCTCGTTCTCCAAGCCAGGGAACATGTATTCATTTATAAGGAGTTTAAGCATAAAGAAACCTAGAGGAACATTAACTTCTGGATGAGCTTGTTTATTTTGTTTATTTTGAACTAACAGTCAATGCTCACATTCATTTCAGAAAGAGAACTTAATAGTTTATCTAAAGAATGAGTAGGATATGGGAAAGAAAGATTGTTTCCCAGCAGCTAGGAGCCTGCTGAGGGTACAGAGTAAGAATAAACAAGTAGGTCAAAAATTGTGTCTTACTTAATTCTTTATAATGACTTCCATATATTTGTACTGGTAAGACTGGAAAAATATTCTGTTATAATGTTATTCTCAGGTTCTTTATCAGGCATGATTCCTCCAATGCAGCTGGTTAAAAAATCGAGATCCAAACACTTGATAGAGCCCACATTCAGTAATACCAGATGCTGAACTGGTGGCAGTGGCAGCATATGTTCTGAGATCCAGCTCATCTAAATGCAGAGTGATTAAGAAGAAAAATATTTGATTCTGATCAGATAAGAGACATGGGTTCAGATCTTCACCCTGTTAGTTTCACACATACTGGTAGAAATGTCAGTCCTGACTGGCAGCATATCTTTTTTATTTTTGTCTCAGTCTGTTGTGAAAATAATCTTCAAAAGTTGTTAAAAACGAAAACATTTTTCTTTAAGTGCATGCTAGCTTATCCTCAGATATAAATATGCCACATACAATGTAGTACTCATTTGATGACACTCAAGGTCATCAAACAAGGAGATGGTTTCTACTGTTGCACCTATTAAATGCAATACAGTGATTTTCTATTGTCTAAAAATTCCTTGATGCTTTATCTTTCTCAATGCTTGAAACAAATTGGGACTCAGATGTTTTTCACCACAGATGTCTATTAAGGAAGCACATTGTCTCTAGTATAATTTAAAGCAAAACAACAAGGGGAAAAACAAGCAAAACCAACAAACAAACACACACAAAAAATCCCCACTACAACGAAACCTACAACCAGAACTTTTAGCTAACCCACCTGGTTTTGCCAGTCATATCAGGAAAAGCCTATACCTTAACCACTCTGCTGCAACATTGTCAGGGCAGTAACTTCCAAGAAAACAGCAGTAGCAAACAGCAAGGGGAGCACCATTGCTTTATCCAATGTTGACATCTGGGGAGCAAGCAGCTGCCTGAAAGGTTGGTCTTTGTGCCCTAATGAGTTCTTACAACTGGAAATTTTGCTCCTGTTTCCACAACTCCAATGTGAAAGAGGAAAGCCATCTTTATTAGCCTCTACCACTCTGGACTGTTTTTTAACCATTTCAGTCTGGGCAGCTTCACGGGCCAAACTAATTCAAACCTATAAGAAGAAAGGGCCTCCTGGTACTTTCCAGTCTTTAAAAGTTTCAGACACCCTGGTGACAAATGTACTTCTAGAATATATTAAGGAAATATAAAGCCTGAGATATGCTGCATGGTTAAAGCAAATCCATAAAAATTATCTTCCAGAATTCATTCCTTGTGGCTCAGTGCTATTAAGTGGAGTGTAAATACAGTCTAGAATATTTTAAAATATTTTAAGCATACAATAATGCTACAAAAATAATAAAAATACAACTTCATACATATCTTGATGTCTGTAATAAGGTCAGGTAATAAAATCCAAGAAGAATAAAGGCAATTTAATTATTTCTGTAGGTCAGTGAGCAGTTAACATTGGTATCCTGATATAAAACTAGATTTAACACAGATGGGATAGGTTAAACGTTTGAGTATATGTATGCCCAAGATCATAAATAACTGTCAGAGGCTTACAAGAAATATAATTCTCAAAAGGACCTTTGTAAAACAGGAATGTGAGTCCCATTGAAAATCTCATTTAATTTCAAGGTGTGCTCTCAAGATTTATATTCCATTAAGTATTTACCATATGTGCTTCTCTGGATCAGATGGCTAGAATCCCCATTGAATTGCCAAAGGGAAATGAACACATTTGCTAACCTGTAAATGTCTCTTGTTGACTTGGAAGTCACGCGCTATGTGATCTATGGTTTGGAGGCTGCTGGTGGAATGGACATCGATCCATAACATCAAAATGAAGAAGAAAAAAAATTTTCTGTCAGTACCTTTGTCATTTCTGCTGTCAACTGTTTTGGGGCTGTCAAGAGAAAAAGAAAAATAAGGTCATTTCCCGAGACTGTTTTCTGAAAATGCAGAAAGAGAGGTAACTTTCAGTGATTAGAGCTAGCAAAAAACTTTAAACAGAGCCATTTCCACAAGAGAGTACCATCTAAGTGACTGGAAATCTCCTGGGGTTTAATCAGCTTCACTCAAATTTAATAGCAATAATTAAATCAAAGCAAAGTTAAAATTAATTGCCCAGTTTAAAGTTTCATGTTTTTCTCTCTCATATAATATTCATCCTGTATTGTATTGTACATTATATTTAACAACATTCTATAATAAAATAATATGAAATAGATTTTCAACATAGAAGGAAATTGTTACAGCAGTATGAGACGTGATTCCAAAATCAAAGAGGTCAGAATTTCCATTCTCAAAAAGATGGACTTTTGGACCTGTTTGTGGACAGCTTTGAATTAGAAAATCCCAGAGTATCCCACCAAGTTGAAAATTCTGCTTTCTGGACATCTCCAAATTTTAATTTTTCTATGGCATTATTATGGTCTTAATTAGGATCAGCATACTTTTCTAAATAAGCAATCATGAAACCTGAATTATGCATACAGGCAGCATATTCAGAGCATAAAGATACATGCAGATTATGATGGCCACATCATGGAACAGAATCAGTGAGGTCTACACTGAAGGCTAAAGAATGTGATTTCAAAGTCATAGCATTTTCCCTTTGAGTTTTTACCATAATATCTATCATATGTTATGCTTTCTCCATCATGATTTCTGCATTCTGCCTAATAGAAAATCTTTTAACAGAAAGGAAGGAGAATTAAGAGATGTTTTCATTATATTTGCATGTTATATTTGTTCTGTATTCAGAATGTCTTAGAAATAACAAATTAAAGGATTTTCATGGTCCAAGCCTAAATTTGCACACCTATCTAGGCTAATTTATTTGTCAAAACAGTACAATAAATCCTCACCTAGATTCACTGAGCTTTGAGTCTATAATCTATTTCCCCCCAATCTGCTTTCTACAGTCCCCAAATTCTTAAGCTGACTTTTGTCTTTTAATTTAAAAGCTCTTTCCTTCTATTACTCCCACATTAGCAAAGGAATGTTTTGGGAGCTGCCTGCGACATGTTTTTCCTATTGGCCAAGTATTTTTGAGGAATGCTAGTGATGCTGGCAGTGTTGAGGGGCCCTAGACAGAGCTCCAGCACCTGATGTTCCCACATTCAGGGCCAAGTTCTCCTGCCAGTACTCTGAATATACTGGGCAGAGGTGAAATAGAACACATTACAGTTCAGTAGCAGATGACCAAAGACTGGCACTTCCCTGAGAGCAGTGGGACAGCCTTCAGCTGTAGCTTGACAGAAGGTCCAGCAGCAGCATCAGTTGGCTCAGCAAGCTTCCATTAGCTTTGGTTCTCAAACTTAGCAGAGGCACATTCCTGTGCATCTTGAAAAGTTGTTTTCCAGTTACAGAAAAAATTATTCAGTTCACCATCACGTCTGCCCCAACCAAGCAAAGGACAAAAAACCATAAAGCAACTGTGGGGCAAGGTGAAAATTCAGTCTAAGCTGCTTCCTTTCCATACTGATCAGAAGCTCAGATGTGGTGGATTGACCTTGTCTGGCTCACCAAGCCTCTCTATCACTCTTCTCAGTGGGATGGGAGAGGAGAGACTAGGATGGGGGGAAAAAAAAGAGCTTTTGGGTGGATCAAGAGAAAAACAGTTTAATTAAGAGAAGCAAAGGAAAATAATTATATTTGTTCTCTACTTCCCATTAGGAGACAATGTTCAGCCACTTCCCAGGAAGCAGGGCCTCAGTACACAAAGAGGTTACTTCAGAAAGTCTCAATAATGAACGTCCCCTTTGTTCAGCTTGGGTCAGCTGTCCTGACTATTTCTCCTCTGAATCTCTTGCCTGTGCACAGCCTACTGGGCTTTTGAAGGGAGGTGAATTTGGAGAGACAACCTTGATGCTGGGGCATCACTGCTCAGCAGTAGCCAAAACACTGCTCTCTTACCAACAGCTTTCTGGCTACAAGTACAAGCCCAGCACTATAGATACCACTATGGGGGAAAGTGACTCCATGCCAGACAGCCAGTGCAGCAGAGAATAAATATCTGCATGTGTTGTTAGTCACTTTGCCTGTTCAAATCTGACCTGTTTGGGTTTTTTTAAAGACTCTGGATCCTGTATCTGTACTTGCAGAAACATTTGTGTGCAAAGAATTTTCTAAGACTGTATGCAGATCTACAAGAGTTCTTTATTTTCCTCTGGGACACAATTACTCACTTCTGTCACCACAGGTAATGTTAACCTTGTTACTAACTTTACCAGGCCTATTCGGAGCACCTCTCAAGTTTTCCTGCTTCAGTTCATGATGGGTAGGGTAGTAAGAAGTGAGCCCAGAGTATCTTGAGTAGTGTGATAAGAAGGGGTATTATTACAGGCTGTAAGATCCTATAAGGTGGCACAGCATCTAACTAAATCATGGCCCCTCAGCCTTTACCCTTCTCCCTGGTCCCCACACAACAGGCTAAGGCTTAGAAGGCTCAGGTCACCTTGCTGTGAAATTGGGTCATGGAGTATGGAGAGGACTTTGCACTACGTAAAAATATGGAATTCTCTCTTCTCAATGCATTACGTAAAACCAAAAACCAACTTTCCCCAATGGGAAACAAAGATTGCACATGTAGATGAGTAATTTACCTGTTCAGTAATGGAGCTGTCACCCCTGGATACAGCTAGGGCTGAGACACGGGCCCAGCTGTTTGCCATGCAACACCTGTGCTCCATTCCTTTTCTAAAATAGCAACTTTCACCACCATTAAGCTGTCTTTAAAATGTTGCATAACATTGGCTCTCTGAGCTGCAGAATAGAACCTTATGAACCAATACTGAGTTTCTTTCATTAGTCACCATAATCTGATTTCCTCTTCTTGTGAGGAGTCAGGCTGTGACAAATTGTTTGAACCAACAGGCCTGCCATGAGATATGGTTTGCATTGTTGGCAGTTTTCACAGAAGAGGAAAATAGAGAAAAAATACATTTTGCTGAAACTTCTCTTTTGCATGACATTAGTAGGGGAAAAGAAGCATATTTTCAATAAATATTCAGTTAATACCATAAAACATCATGTTTCTATTTCCCTTGACTAGAATATTTTACAGGTTTTCTGTACAGCTACTCTATGAGGTAGTTTTAATTCTAGCTACCAGCTAAGCTATGCTTCAGTGCATTATAGACAACCCAATCTCCTCCCAAACCTCACTCAGAGACAGATTATTATTTCAGAAGAATCAGGGGATTTATTTAGTATTGAAATTACATATTTAATCTGGTTTATAATACTTTCTGTAGATAGATGTTTTAATCACTGTGGTTGTAAAATATAAGGGGGTCTATGATTAAATATGAACAATTTATATAATGTACCATATGCTCTTTATGGAGTAAAGGGAGGGTTAGGCTGCATTTGGCCCAAATCTGAATTTATGAAATAAATAAGGATCATTTTCAGCCTTAGCACATATTCTGATTTGAGCACATTTCTAGGGCCAACAATCAGGGAGAAGGGCCTGAAGCAGGAGATAATGGTCTCATAGAGAACAAAGTAGTTAGTCATGGTGAACAATGTAAGAATATATGAATTGAGTTCCTAGAATATATGAAAGGTTCTTCTAGTTCATATTCTGTCTTAGTGGATAAATCAGTGAAATTATTTGTGTGGAAAGCAAAAGATTCAGAGTGATGGAATAACAAGAATGATAAAACAAGATGAAGAGACACCCACCTCAAGCATGAGTACACAGATGGGCAGGAGGAACTGAAGCACTGCATATGGTCAGAAAACTGTGATATTGCAGGAGTAACCAAACTGTGATGGGATAGCTCTCAGGGGAGAAGGGAAGTATCCCTCTGTGAAGCAGCAGCTCAGAGGATGAGATGGGCAACAGGCTGGGCAAGAGTTCAAGGGTCAGAACCAGAGAAGAAGTCAGTGAAGGTGTCATCATGGTGGGACTGTGCTGCAGACACAGTACAGCTGAGAAAGTGGACAATGCTTCTCATTAAAAGAAAAAAAAAAATCTTTAAACAACTCAAGGAAGTCTACAGATCATAGACTATTCCTTAATAGGGACTTTAACCTCACTGACACCCACTGAAAGATAAAACAGCAGTATGCAAGCAATCCAGGGAATTTCTGGAAGTTAAGAATTGTTCCTTGATACAGTCACTGGGTGGGCTAGCCAGAGTGATGAACAGCTGTATTTGTTATTCAGAAATGAGGAAAAGTGGTTAAGGATGTGACTCTAAATGGCAGCCTTGTCTGTAGGGACCATGAAGGGAAGCTGAATATTATGTGGGAGTAAGGAAGGCAACTACCAGAGCACAGACTCTGGTTTTCAGAAGAGCTCATTTTGGATTATCAAAGAGCTGGTAAGTGGGATCATTTGGAATGAAAACTTCAGAAATAAAAACTTTGGAACAAAGAAGATATGGGGGCGTTTCTGAAAGGAACAGGTCATAGAGTGACAGCAGGCACAGATAAAATTGTGAGCAACCAACAAACTCCTACACCTGAATCAGTCTCAGTGGAAATGGATACAGGTGATGTGTTTGTGAGGCTCACGGGAGAATGTAAGGAGCTGCCACAGCTGCTGCAAAGATAGTTTAACTTAACCCAAAGAGCACCAGACTTTGTTTTAGGTAAATGGTTTAGATAAATCAGTTGAGTAACCAACTGATGTGCACATGGCTTTTCCAATGTTAGCCCTTTCCCAGAGTTAATTAAGAGTTTGAAAGTTTTCTCAAGTTAGACAGATCAGCAAGTGGGAAGTGTAGATGTGGCTTAGTCCAAGATGTAGTATAAAAGCTGAACAACCAAATGAACTTTGAAGAGAGCAACAGACTACTGCTGGCTTCAAGCTGCCTATTCCTTCCTGGTAATGGAGAAAAAAGCATTGTGATGGTATGCATATATAGATAGGCAATGGGAATCACGTTTGCATCATGTTCCAAGTTTATATTGCAAGTGTTATATTCTGCAGAGTGTAGAGTATTGCAATGCCATTTTAGCACATTGCTGTATCACTCTGCCAAATCAAATCCCTTGTAATTTATTCAAATAAGTAAATGTGTTATCAAACTCCTCATGTTGAATATCTTAATGAACCGAGTCAGAGAATATTTGACTCTGAGAAAGGTCTTCAATGGCATATTTACCTTAATTTTCATTGATGTCTCCCAGGCCTCTGTGCTTAGCAAAAGGCTTTAAGAAGTTCAAGGAAAAAAATTGTTACACTGGAATGAGTTCAGCCAGGAGGTTCACAAAGAGGATGAGGGCCAGAGCACTTGCTCTGTGTAGAGATGCTGAGAGCTGGGCTTGTTCAGTCTGGAGAAGAGATGGCTTTGAAGGAACCCAGCTGCAGCCCCTGTGCCTATGGGGAAGGTGTTGAGGAGATGGAAATGAGTTCTTTGCATGAGTGCATGGTGGGAGGATGACACCAAGGTCATAAATCAAAACAAGAAAGGTTGAGACCAAATATGAGGAAAAACCTTTTCACCGTAAGGCCAGCCCAGCAGTAGAGTAAGTTGAACAGACAGGTTGAGCTAGATCTATCCTTGAAAGTTTTTCAAAGTGCTGAACAAGCAGGTTCCATTCCATACCTGGCCCTGCTGTGAGGAGGAGGCTGGGGAGAGATCTCCTGAGGTCCTTTTCACACTCAGTGAATCTGTGATTCTTTTCAGTAGGGATACATTACATAATGAGAAAATAAAGCATGATACTAGACACTCCCTGTTTCTAGAAACCTGAAGGAGTGTCCTGAGCCAGCAACTGAGTTTCTATTTTATGCTTAATAGTCCTTCTTCCATGAATTAGTCTAATTAAGTTATAACTTCTGCCTCAAGACTATTCTGTAGCAATAGCATCAATGGTGCTTGCAGAAACTTGTTTGCAGCACACTGTCCATCATCTTACTCAAGGGTCCTTTTGTATTATTAGAAATGGTAATTAATTATTCCTTATTCCTACTCTCAATCTCATTTATGGTTTCTTTGGTGGAATCTTTTTTCTCTTTTCTGTTCTCAGTCACCGCAAAGATGGTCTAGAAGGGTCTTGATTTGTTCGATAGCTTTGAACATAACTGGTTGTTCTCTGAACCTTTGCTTAGCTTTACCAGACCTTTTTTGAAAAGGTGCTGATGAGGACAACCAGGTCTACCTATGGTGTTCAGGATTAGGGTGCACCATAAACATACACAACAACATAACAATGTTTCCTGATTTGTTCTCTATCCTTTATTAATAATTTCTAGCTTTCTTGTTTGTTTGGCACACAACACTATGTTGTTGTGAGATGTTTTCATAGAATTATCCATAACAAAAATTTCTCCTCTGAGTGGTAATAGCTAATTTAGAAGCTATCACTGTGTGTACATACTTAGGCTTGTTTTTCTCCAGGTGCATTACTTTGCATTCATCAGCACTGGATTTCACCCACCACTTTGTCACCCAGCCACTCAGAAATATCATGAGACTCTTTCCTAACTCTCTTCATCTGGCTCTGAATTTTAATGCTCGGAAAAATGTTATCAGGAAACCTGTCACCTCATTGTGTATCTTCTTTTCCAGACAAATGAGTACACTGAATGACAAGGTCCCAGCTCAGTACACCATTGTATTTCACTTGAAATTCCCAATCCCAGCTGCTCCTTTAATTTCCTTTTAACAGTGTCCCCCAAAATTCTAGCATCTCTTTGTGAAGCCTGAATTCTAACAAGAGTTACAAGAGGTTTTTTGCTCCTAGAAAAAAAGTTACATTTACAGCCATGGTTGTCAGCTTTACAGTAGCTCTTAGAAAGGATCTCACAAAGCCAGTTTGTTTAACAGCACTTGTTTACTTTTCCCCTTGCATCAGTCTTTCTTCCTCTGCCATTTATCAATCAACTTTGCCCTGCTGTTAGGGTGTTCTCAAGAGGGTGCTTCTCCCATCAATTTTCAGATTCTTTCTATTCCCATACCATTTTAGCCCCACCTTATTTTTAGACTTCTGGTATTTATCTAGACATCTAGACATCTTACTCTGTTTCCCTGTCTTTATGTGTCTTGTTTACAAAGGCCTTTATTTGTTGAGACAGCACTTTGACTGTATTTTACGTGAATTTTATTTGCACCTGACACAGATGTGGCAGGTGAGATGTATAGAGTTATTATAAACCATAGGACACTGCAAGCATGCTTCCATGTGCAGCTGGGGGTATCACATTTCTTGAAAGATAACTCCTGCCAACTCTTTCCTTTCTCTGCTCCCTGAGAGTCTGTCTCTGCATTGCTAATTCCTTGGACTTGTCTTACCAGTGCAAATGACTTCACAACACATAAAATATAAATAACACAAACAGATTTATTGAAGAATTTGTAAATTCTAAGGCTAATTCTGCTACCTATAGGCAATGGACTGGACAGGAATTGCACAAGTTAAAACTGCCTCCTCTGTTAAAATATAGCATTATGTTCCAGTTTGCCTGATTTTCTACCTCAAGATTGCACTAAAATCTTTCTATATACAAAATCATTTTATCTTATCGTTTTCATACTCAGTGAAGAGTCAAACTGTGCAAGGGCACCCAGACTTTTCTGTTTTGCTCTGGGGAAAAGGATATATAAAAGATAAAATGACCCTTAGAGTATGACAGGAGCTATATTTATCTTCACCAGTCAGGGATCTTATTGACCTTTAGGAAGAGCAAAATTAGATTATTGTCTACCAAAAGAAAAATAATATTCATTCTATTGCAATCCCACCCAGCTTTCATCTGCAGCAGATTTAGAATTCTTGCTCCTAAGTTGAATTTAATAGAATTCATAAAACAAATGTTTAGAGTGGAAGCTATCATTTATAATCATATTTGGGAATACTCACTGCATTCAGGCCCAGTCTTTTGGGACTAAAAATGACCGTGAAACAGGCAGCTCCATGCTTAGTAACATATCCTTTCCCCAAACAGATACCTCCTTCAGCTGCTATTAAAAACAAAGTATTTAGAAGAAAGAGATACATCTCAGAGAACAAAATATTTTACATATTGTAAAATAAGACTAAAATGACATACTAGAAGCATTGTTATAATGTGTGAAAATCTCATGAAACTAAATGAAACAGGGAAAATAATTTCCACAAAATCTTGTTGTATTTTCTCTCCTGAAAGCTCAAGTTTTTTCATGAAAATATATTAAAAATATTCAGGAAAAATAAGGCAGGTAATCTCCAATTCAAAAGTGTTTCTAAAGTGCAGTTTGCAAAATGTTTCTGAAGATAAATTAAAAGGTAAGTTCTGGAGTTAAAAGATTTTTTTTTTTCATGGAGAGGAAGAATAATAATTGTTATTATGGCAGTGTAATATCTCAAATTCGATTTACTTTACTGATGCTTCCAGTTTTCATCAGCAATTACTGTGTTTAAAAAGAAGTGAAAACAACAGAAAGTAAATTATAATCCGTGCTTTACAGAACATATGTATTTGATGGGAGGATTTCAAATATACGTAGCAGAAAATAATCTCTATTAAGTAAATAGCATTTTAAAAGTTCACAGTTGCTTTTTCAAATGTTATCCATAGAGAATGAGAAAACTTTTATATAAAAATTTGTTACAAAACCTGTGTGGCAAGAACAGTATTCGGTTATACAGGACAGAAATTGTCTTCCTCTGGTATGATTGGCGGAAAGCTAATCTACACTTTCAGAAAGGAGTTCAGAGGCAAATTCTTTAAAGAATTGTTTATATCACTTTAACCAGTCAATAATAATTACATCACAATTATATTATATTTTTTTTTTTGAGACTACAATGTGTAATCTAATCTAATCTGTTAATTTTTTTTTCAATCAAGATCATAGTGTTGGATAGACTTATGACTATGCTTGGATATGAATAAAACCATTCCATACAGGAATTATTAACATAAGTGATAAGAATAATTATGCATTCCATTTTAACAGTGAGGAACAATTGGGGGGGAGTTTCTGTACATACAGATTTGATGGATGCTTATTTAAAATTATATGCCAGAAAACGCTGCAATACAATACAATAGATTATTTGAGTTGGAAGTTACCTACAACAAAATCATCTTGTCCAGCTGTCTGACCACTTCAGGGCTGACCAAAAATTAAGGAATGTTATTAAGGGCATGGTCCAAAAGTCTCTTAAACACGGACAGGCTTGAGGCATCGACTACCTCTCTAGAAAGCCTGTTCCAGGGTCTGACCGTCATCTCAGTAAAGAAATGCTTCCTAATGTCCAGTCTAAGCCTCCCTTAGTGTAGCTTTGTCCCATTCCCACAAGCCCTATCACTGGATAGCAGGGAGAAGAGATCAGCACCTCCCTCTCCACCTCCCCTCCTCAGGAAGCTGTAGAGAGAAATGTGGTCGTCCCTCAGCATCCCTTTCTCCAAACTTGACAAACATAAAATTGTCAGCCACTTCTCACAGGCCTTGCCTTCCAGCCTTGTCACTAGATTTGATGCCCTCTTCTGGATACATTCAAGAATCTTCATGTCCTTCATTAATGCTGGGGTCTAGAACTACACACAGTTCTCAAGGTGAGGCCGCACCAACACCAAGTGCAGTGGGATAATCACCTCTTTTGGCCAGCTGTATTTGATGCACCCAAGAATGAGGCTTGTCTTCTTGCCTGCAGGGCCCACTGCTCAGACTAGCTGCTCAGATTTCCACTGAAAAACCTTTTCTCCTTTCAATAGACTTTTCAACACTTGGATGTGTTCCTTTACACCTGGAGTGCACTGTAGGTAAGGGCTGATGCAAGGGAGTCTTTACCACTACCTGAAAGGAGGTTGTAGCAAGGTTGTAGCAAGGTTGTGGGGTCGGCCTCTTCTCCCAGGCAACCAGGGACAGCACAAGAGGAAGTGGCCTCAAGCTGTAGCAGGAGAGGATCAGGCTGGACATCATGAAGAATTTCTGACATGAAAGGGTTGTCAAGCATCGGAACAAGCTGCCCAGGGAAGTGGTGAAGTGACCATCCTGGAAGAGTTCAAGAAATGACTGGGCGTGGCACCTAGTGCTATTGACATGGTGGTGTTCGATCAAATGTTGGACTCATGGTCATCAAGGTCTTTTCCAAATCTAATGATTCTATTATTCTAGAGAAATACAGCAGTAGAAAAGACAGCATTTGTACTATCAGCAGAAATCAGTTAATTGAGATGATGCTGCTTACTGAAATGTGGCTAAGACTTTTTTTTAAATAGACCCTTTGGTGTCACCCCCGCACTTAAACAGACTCTGCGCTGAAAGTCTGCCTGATAACATTAAATTATGCAAAATTATATAAAAGTTCTCTTAATTTCACTGTAAGTAAATCAGAGACATAATTTAGCTGGCTGTCTTTGCCAGCATAAGAGTGTTTTGAATGTCTTGCTTGAAGGGTCACCAGTAAGCAAGGAGCTAAGACACTTTTAAGTCTGCATTGTGATCCAACCAAAATACCTCTGGGCTGTTTTCCCTGATATTTTGAAACGTCTAGCAAATGATCAAAGAAACAGCCTGTTGGCATAAGAGGGAGTGCTGTGACTGATAAACACCTAAAACTGTGGACTCTGCCAGCCATACAAATCAGAAAATGGCTTGCTTCACAAATCAGTAAGTAAAATGAACATTGTTAAATGTGCTTAGTGAGGATAATAATGTTGCTCTTTGTCTTCTCATATTTAGTCCTATTAGACACATTGAATCATATGTTATAAGCAACATTGCATTGGACAGTAGAGAACAAGCATATGAAAGTAAACATAAAATAGCATTTTTGAAAAATCAAAATCTAAAATGTTTGAGAAACAATGATGCTGTGACCTGGTTAAAAAGGAGACCAAAAAACAGCATTCATCCCACTGGAGTCTTAGAATATTTATTTCATTTTATTTTCACAGAAGCGATTATGTAAAACTATATAAAAAGATAACACAAGAGAGATGTTCCAAGGAAACAGACATCATCTAAACGTGACCCCCAAGCCCTTAATACATTTGAATGATATTAATTGCCATAATGACCTCTGTTTCAGAGTTACATTCTCTCTGTTTTCCTGACCTATGCTCTTATTCTCTGTGGCAACCACAGCTCACATTAAGCAAGAGCCATCCTGAAATGAAATTTTTGTCTTCTAATGTTTCACTATATCAAAAGCAATCTAGAACACTCATGGGAGACAATTCATTTACTGTATAGTAAGTCCTGAGAGCCAAGAGTCAAATGTTCCATTTGATGCCTCGGATGAAATGACCAACACTGCACTGACACAAACTTCTGCACAAAATTCTGCACAACTGTCCAAACAATCTCACACTACTTCTACCAGTCTGTTTAAGATTCAAGATTCCTCCTCTACATACCATTTACAGGCAATAAAAAAACAGAAATGTACTGTCCAAAAATAGTATTTGGCAACCACAAAAAATTTAACTTCAGATTTCCCCTTGGATCTCTTGGTTGTTTACCAAGATGAGTATTCTATGGATGTATTTTAATATCAATACAATAAATCAATAAAACTGATGGATTGGGTAAATAGCAAGCCACAAATTTCTTTATACAGTTCTCTTTTACAATATATTTCTACACTCTTTCTGTTAAAGTTTGCATTTGGGTGCTGACTACATTTTTGCTGTGACAACCTCTCTTTTTCTTTCACAGAATTTTTATTTTTGCTTATTTATCTTCATTTTATATTTTTTCCCCTTTCCTAAATGGGCAAAACCTTTGTTTTAACTTGTGGCACTTCCTTGCTGTATCTTTGCAGGATGTTCTTTGTAGCAAGTGAACCAAGATCTCCATGCTTTGGGTGCCTGTCAAAAGTGATCTGAGAATTTAAGGTCAAAACAGGACTGCAATCCCCATTTGTTGAGAAGCTGATCACTTTTCCGTTCCCAAATTCTACAGTGAGGTACTGACAACACTCTAGCTACCAAAGGTTTTCCTTCTGGTATGTAGCTGTGTGGAATTTGACTGTCTGCCCTATTATGAGGGGGTTTTGCCTACTGTGAGATAGTGGATAGAGTGCTCCATCCTCTCCCTCAGCCCTCTACTACCATCCCCTGTGCCCAGAACCTATCTACAGGAGTAAGCAAGTGTATTATGTTTCATCTCTGCAACACAGACACTGTCTATCTGCTCCCAAATTTATCTGTTGGATCACCAACTCTGCAGTAATCCTTCCAAGCCTTGCTTCAGATACTGTAGCCAATGGACTATCCACATCCTGTGTAGGTCCAAAAATGAGGCTCAGTACCACGTAGGAAAAGGGAAGGTGAACAGGGTTGGAACCTTTGTTCCCTTATTAACAAGCTGTCTCTTAAATCTATTTCAAGCTATGGAGATTTTTGTACTTTTGTAATTCAGCTGTCAAACAGACCCAGGTATATGATCTGCAGGCACAGTAGCAGTACTGCAAGATTACATCTTTATTGGACTTCCACCAGGACAAGATTTCTGCACTGAAAATATTTGTATTCCAGTCCACCTGTATGAGAGAAAGTAATGAATTATGCACTTACAGTGGTTTAAAAACATTAAAAAGTACTGAGTATTGCCCACAATTTAAAGGAAGTACAGTAATCTATATTAAATAAAGTCACATTTTATTTCTTGAAGTTATGAAGTTCTGGCCTAGCTCTGAATGATCAAAATAAAAATAACTTACCTAAAAGTAAATTAAGAAGTGTATCTATATCCCCAACTTGTGTAAATAGCTCATCTAATGGAAAGTGAATGTGTAGTGCAAAATCATTTACAAAGACTGCAAGGGATTAAGGGGATTCACAACTAACAAGAAAAATGAGAGTTTATGCCATGAGCCAGTTCAATCCCTCTGGCAGAGGCTTTATTTCTGTAAACAAAAGGAGCTTGAAATGCATCAGGTTTAGGTTCTGGGTATAATTTTTATGCACTGAAAATTAGCCATCTTACTGTAGTTTTAGCTCATCATCGACATAGCAAACCCCAACAAGACAGTCAGTAATGGTCCTTCTATTATGGGATCCACTTCTAATTACCAAGATTATCTGATAAGCCCCAGCCTTAGTTTTCTGGGGACAAAATATTTGGCAACAAAAAGGCTTGGGTAATCTGATTTAATATAGGACTGAGGGCAGAGGATTATAAGAATATAACGTACCATGGTATCCATAAACCACAGGAAGGCATAGCACTGTCATGAACATTTGTGAAGTTGCATGGGTTTTGATAGCACTGAAAGCTGAGGCAAAGAACAGCTCATATTTTATCAACTTGAGAAAACTACTGAGGGATTTTAAAGAATCTGCAATGATTTTCAATATATCTCTCAAAAACAACAGGGACTATCAATTCTCAAACTCTGCAGGAAAATTTTTGTAGCTAATCATTCTTATTTAGAATCACACAGAAAATCTCCAGGTTTTTTATCAGCTCCATGTTTAGCATGGGTTGAAAAACATTATTAAGTATGATGTTTTTACTTTTTCTCTTAGAAAAGAATAATTCTTACATATTTCTGAAGAACAGAAAAGATATATAAATCTTGCTTTGATTCATACTTCTTTCAATGCAAATCACATACACAGGCTCCAAACTCCAGGTTTAAGCAACAGGTTGTATAATAAAGTATTCAGTAAGGGATTTTAGGAGCAGCCACCACTTCCAGCAGCCCTGGCCCAAGACTCCCTCCTGTCCAACTGTCTGAGATCTGGGTCTCTGCTTGGGCTGACAGACACAGTTGCTGCTTTCCTGCTTGCAGGTCCATGCAGTAGGAAAGCTGAGCATATGTCCCAGAAAAACACACACAGAAACACACACACAGAGGACACAGACACAGCTAGCTACACAGATAGGGTGTTGCCTTCAAGCATGCCTACATATAGGAAGGACATAAGAGGTAAGCCCAGAGAGCCCTATCTGCTCATTCTCTTGGGCTGGCAGAGACAGGAGGTCACTCATGCAGGAGCACATATGACACTCTCCTGCCCCATGAGTCACCAGCTCACTGGTTCAACTCAGGGCTTGGTGCAAACTAACACAGACGCTTGCCAAGCATCATATCACAGAACCATAGAATCACAGAATCATTAAATCACAGAATCATAGAACCATTGAATCATAGAATCGCAGAATCACAGAATCACAGAATCACAGAATCATAGAACCATAGAATCATTGAACCATAGAATCACAGAATCACAGAATCACAGAATCACAGAATCACAGAATCATAGAACCATAGAATCATAGAATCACAGAATCATAGAGTCACAGAATCACAGAATCATAGAACCATAGAATCATAGAACCATAGAATCATAGAATCACAGAATCATAGAATCACAGAATCATAGAATCATAGAACCACAGAATCATAGAACCGTAGAATCACAGAATCATAGAATCACAGAACCACAGAATCATAGAATCATAGAATCACAGAACCATAGAATCATAGAACCACAGAATCATAGAACCACAGAATCATAGAATCTACTGACTTGGAAGGGACCCATCATAATCATCAAGTCCAAATCCCAGCTCTATGCAGGAGACCCACCATGTGCCTGAGAGCATCCTTGAACACGTGACTTTAAAGGGAGCTACAGTTTTAGGCCAAGTATTACAGAATCACAGAATAGTTGATATTGGAAGGGACCTCTGGAAGCCAACTAGTCCAACATGCATGCTCAAGCAGAGCCAGCAAAAGCCAGTTCCTCAGGACCATGTCCAGATGGCTTTTAAATATCTCCAAGGATAGAGATATCCAAGTAATCTGTAGATATTGAGATAACTTGTATCTTGTCCATAAAAAATGGGAATGGGATGGGAACAGGAAATAACTCTCACAAAGCCTAATTTTATACACATAAGTGCCTTAAAAGTAATTGATTTCTTTAGACTTCTGGTTTGGCCAACTGAAAGGCATGGTATGTAACCCAGGTGCTCGGAATAACTCCGATTTCCAGGGGGGATGCAAAGCATTCAGGGGAACTTGGCCACTTATGCACTGAGTTCAGTTCCTCTTCTATGCCATCCAAATTCTCTCCATTGTCCTCAGGGCAAGTGGCATGACACACCTCATGCTTGCAAAGCTAAACCCTTCTCTCCATCCTCCCACAATACTGGTCTTGGCCTTACTGCTTATTGCCCTGCACTGCCTCCATGCTGTGTTATTCTGTTTGGTTGGCCCAGAACAAAGCTGCCCGGAGCATGTTAGAAAGCAGAGCATGGATGATCAATCACATGCCAGTCCTCAAACCAAGTCCCAGACTGTTTAATTTCCTTTTATATAGTCATGGTCATGGAAGCTGTTCCTCATACCATGCTTCTAGACATGATCACTATTTTTGTATGTCACTGGTGCCTATAATTAAGTCATTAACTCACTCATTTTGGAAACTGCTATAGCCCATGCAGACTTTGGCAGAATAAGAGATCTCCAAAGGTCACTCTTTTCACAGCTGTTCCACAGGAAGGATCCTACCAACCCTCCATCATCCTCTTTAGGTAAAGTCAATAAGGTTAACTTAACCTGTAAATGGGAGCAGTTGAAGCTAAACTAACTTTTCTAAAGGCAGATTGAGGAGAATTCACATGATCCTCAAAGCAGGAAGGGGATAAAGCCAGGCTCACTAGAAATGAGCCTATGGATGGCAGGCCTGGGATGGGGCAAAACCATTAGCCCAGCAGAAGTGCATGTACACAAATGCAAACAGAGGGGCAGCAAGCAGGAGGAGCTGGGAGCCACCATACGGCAGGAAAGATGTGAGGTAGTCGCCATCACAGGAATGCAGTGGGATGACACAGCTGGAGCACTGCAATGGATGGCTGGAAGCTCTTTAGAAGAGAAAAGAAGGAGAGGTGGTGGGGTAGCACTGTACGTTAATAAGTGTGTTGATTGTGTGGAAATTGATGATGATGAAGATGACAAGGTTAAGCGCCTATGGGTAAAGATCAGGGGGAAGGTCAACAGGGCAGACATCATGGTGGGAGTCTGTTACAGACCACCTAACCAGGACAGTCAGATGAGACACACTACAAGCTGGTGGCAGTAGTCTCACAGTCAATAGCCCTTGTACTCATGGGCAACTTCAGCTAGCTAGATGTCAGCTGGAAGTACATCACAGCAGAGAGGAAGCAAAGTTCCTGGAGTGTGTGAAAGACAGCTTGCTACCACAACTGGTAAATGAGCCTACCAGAGGAGCTGCCCTGCCAGACCTGTTGTTTGTGAACATAAAAGGACTGATGGGTGACGTGAAAGTCCCTTGGAAAGCAGTCCTTAAAAAAAGGAACTAAGGAAGTCTAGACATACTTGAAGAAAGAAACTTTGAAGGTGCAAAAGCTCAATTAGAAATTAACCTGGCCTCTTCTGTAAAGGATAAAAATAGCATTTTTATAAATACAGTAATAGCAAAAGGAGGGGCAAGGTAAACCTCCATTCCTTATTGGATGTGAGGGGGAATATAGTCACATAAGGTATGGAAAAGGCTGAGGTACTTAAAACCTTCTTTTCCTCAGTTTTCCACAGTAAGTCAGGTCATCCTCAGGAGGTATGAACTTCCTCAATGGTGTAATGAAGTGTCAATCCTCAAAGCTAAGTACTGATTGGTTGTTTTTGTCAGACACAGAGGAAGCTGCTAAGAGCTTCCCCTGCACTACTTCCAAAAGTGCCCTCCTGGGTGAAAACCACCACAAGGGTAGAAAGGCTCTGCTGAGGGATCTGGGCAGTCTGGATTGATGGGTTGAGACCAATTAGGCTCAATAAGACCAAGTTCTTGGCCTACACTTTGGCCACAACAACCCCATGCAGAGCTACAAACTGAGGGCAGAGTGGCTGGACAGTGGCCAGGCAGAAAGGGACCAGGGTGTGTCCTGAGCCAGCAGTGTGCCCAATGGTCAAAAAGGCCAATGGCATCCTGGCCTGTGTCTGCAATATTTTGGCCAGCAGGACCAGGGCAGTGATTGTCCCCCTGTACTCAGCAGTGGTGGGGCTGCACCTCAGCTGGTGTGTCCAGGTTGGGGGCCCTCAATTCAGGAAGGCTGTTGAGGTGCTGGAGTGTGTCCAGAGAAGAGCAACAACGCTGGTGAAGAGTCTGGAGCACAAGTCTTCTGAGGAACGGCTGAGGGGACTGGGTCGTTTAGTCTGGAGAAAAGGAAGCTCAGGAGTGACTCTCTAAAACTGCCTGGAAGGAGGTTGTAGCTGGGTGAGGATTGACCTCTTCTCCCAGGCAACCAGGGACAGGACAAGAGGACAGAGTCTTAAGCTGCCCCAGAGGATGCTTAGATTTGATATTAGGAAGAAATTCTTCACAGTAAGGGTGATTAGACATTGGAATGAGCTGCCCAGGGAGGTGGTGGAGTCACCATCCCTGGAGGTGTTACATGGCCCTTATTGCTATGGTCTACTTGACATGACAGGGCTTAGACAAAGGTTTGACTCAATGATCTCTGAAGTATTTTCCAATGTAATTGTTTCTGTGATTCTGTGATCCCTCCAGGGCTTGGGTGGTCAGAGTGTGCAGATATAAACCAGCAAAAGGCTACTAATAGAGAGGAAACATGAGGGGTGGTAAAATCATCATGTGGTCTTGGGAGCTGGGTTTTGAGGATCGGGTACCAGAATGCAAATAAATTAAATCTTGCCTAATGAATACCTGCATGTAAGAAGCGGGCCGATTTCTGAGAAAGCAGCAATAAACTACTATACAAGTCAGAGGTAATTATCTTATCAAGTGAGTGAAAAGTTCACACTGATGGCTGAACCAGTTATGGACTAATGTGCATTTAAGAGTCATGCGACACAAGTCCATCAATGATTTGTTTTAAACAGAAGTTGATGCCATTACAAATCTTCTGAGCCCTGTGCAGCTGCAAGATTTGCAATAAACCCAGCTCTACAGTCCTGTAGCTATCATTTGACTAAGAGGCTCTCTTTTAGGGAAGAAGTCCTTGCCACTGGAAAGAAGCATCAAGGATACATATGTGCTGTGGCTGACAGCACCAGGCAGCATTAAGCCCTTCTCCTCCTGGTCTTACAGTCTTTGTGGCAATCATGGATAATATCACATACTGATGCCAGCGGCAATGACCTACAATGAACACCACAGGTGCATTGAGAGGAGGTAGATGACCTCAAATGAGAAAACCTACCTCTTCAACAAAGTAAGGGGGGAAAGGTTATGTTTTACCCTCTAAAAGATGAATGGAAAGGAAAAAGGAAAAAGGGAAAAGGAAAAAGGAAAAAGGAAAAAGGAAAAAGGAAAAAGGAAAAAGGAAAAAGGAAAAAGGAAGAAGGAAAAAGGAAAAAGGAAAAAGGAAAAAGGAAAGAGATATGGTCAGCAAGGATCCACTCATCACTTTGTTGTTCACCTATAATACTACACTGTAATTCTGATTTAAGAAGCCACATCCACCTTCTCTATCTAGTGCCAAATTAGCTACAAACATACCTAATTGTATGTTATGTTACTCTTAATGTTACTCTAATTATTGTTATGTAACTCTTAATGGGTTTGTGGTTTTAAGCAGCTGAAATTATCTGGTGTTATAATAGTGTTGTGGTCCCACACACTATTTTGTCTTCCTCCACACACTGAATTTTTTATTTACTTACCTAAGGGATTGCAGTGAGAATATTTGCAAAGGGGCCAGCAAACCATTGTGTCAGCACTATGATTAAGGCCTATGAGTTGCTGACAACAGGGAAGCAAGTGGCTCAAAGTACAAAGTGGATGGAAGAACTCTGCTACCTGTGAAAAAGCAACAGTGATCAGAAGGATGGCATTTACTGCTACTCATACATAAGGCAATCTCAGTGTCTTTGTATTGACAGCATGGACTTGAAAGACATCATCTGAGCATGGATACACACATTTGTAAAGATTATGCTTTAAGTTTACCTCAGCCATTTTTTAGAAAAATATCAGAAAGGCACCATTAGAAATAGCTCTCAAAAGATTGAGAGATACTTAGTTTAGAAATTAAATTAGCCTCCAGTTTTCAATCCAAGGCACTCTATATGGAACTCTTTCATTCCTATGGCAGAACCATAATGTGGAGTTGCCAGAAGTAAGCTGCAGCTGCTGCTGTTTGCTTATAATATTCCTAGGCTGTGTGCAGTATTTCTGAAAATCAGGTGTCCACAGTGAAAGGTGAAGTTGCACTGCAGCCCCACTTGAATATAGATCTGCAGCTCTCAGCTTCATGCCCTTGCTTCACCTGGAGCTGGAATGATATTCAAAACTCAAACAGCAGGTGTATCGCTTATTTGTTCTTTCATATCATGGCATTCATTGGTACCAAGACTGTTCTTAAATGAGTTTAGTTGGAAGGAGTAGAGAATGACAACCTATGTACTCCTAAGATTTGACATGCTCTCTCAACTACATAAGGAGACAGACCGAATCACAAATACTTCTGAACAGCTTGTTCCCAGTTCCAATATTTGTTCACAGTGGGAGAGGTATCATGACTGTGACAGAGTTCATGGTCACTTTCTGAATAAGCAGATTCTCATGAAAAACAACTTTGGAGAAAACATTTCATTGTCAAAAACACCTATGTGCTGCTGGCAAGACACTTTGCATCCCAAAGTGGTGCTCTTGAAAGTGACATTTTGCTTGAGAGATCTCACGTTCACTTTCTTCTGGTGTGCATATCATGGTGTTTCCTGCTGCTTACCAAGCTGCAGATGGCTATATTTGGATAACTGTGTCTTTTTTAGAGCACTGATCTTTCTGGCATCAGCATTGTTAATACAAATTATGGAACAATCCTTCCTATCCACTGAGAGTCACCAAGGAAATTATATGAGCAAATGAGATCAAAGTTAAGGTTTAAATATAATAAAAATACTACTAACACTTCTTGAACAATGTTTATTATGTTGAGAATATGGCAAAGAAAATATATAGTCACTATATTAGATATACCACTTTATAATTAATCTCATTAATAACATGCTAAACACAATTCATTTTATAAAGCCCTCTCATTTCCATTAGAAACTGTCTTTCAAAACTTGAGTGCTGTAATTAAGGTAAATGTGTTTTTAAGGTAGGTAATCCCCTTTTGTTTATGCCTGCTAGCTACATATTGACTCTTCTCATCTGTATTAGCACACAAGCACTGTATTTTAATTAAGTAAATAGAGTTTCCAATTAGCAAACTGTAATACTTCACATATTTAGCCTAAGCATTTGAAGTTCTCCAGGAATGTTTTTTTTATCATTCAAGTTAGTTTTGCCTATTTGTCATGTGCAATTAGGCAGCTCAGCTAAGAGTTTACTCAACACTCACTCAGTGACTATGTGCAAGTCAACTGAAATACTTATTTACTTTTGCTATTAACAGAGGAGGGAACCATTACTTGAAATCAGGAACTATTCAAAGATCCTAATATGTCAAATTATACACTGAAATGCAATTGAGTTATTCATTTATTAAATAACTTCTGATATACTTGGAAGTAACTTCCTGCTTGGATTCTACTAGAAGAAAATATTTCAGCAAGAAATGTGGTTTTCAGTTCTGTTAAGGAAACACAACTGTCATCAGTCAGCAAAGATCTGCCTATATAGGAATCCCCAAGTGCTTAAAGACTTCTATAAATTATCCATAATGTACTGTGAGTTCGCTGCACTGTTGCCTGGAAACCCAAAGCTTAGATCTGACTCATCTGGGAAAGATGTTAAATTTAGTAGCAGACACACTTGTCAGACTCACAGTTAGGATTAACTTAGTGTGTCTGGGATGCCCTGGCAATCGTGACTTTTTGCAATTTCCTATGGACAGTATTAAATAGGCAGGAATGCTCAAAAGTGTTCAGAAACGTTCAGCAATGTTCAGATGAGACCACCTTGCCATTCTAAGCTGGATTTTCTATAGTTCCAATGGGAAAAGTAAAGATGTGAGTAAAGATGCCGAGATTTGGAGTAATTTTTTTTCTTCTATTACCATTTTGAAGTTGGACATTCTTCTAGCTCAGATATTTGATATTAATTTCCTGATAGACACAGCACATTTATCTACCTTCTGAAATTTGGTTTTTATATATATTTAGGAATGACAAAACTGCCCTACAATTTCAAAATGTTCCTTTTTTTTTCTACAGTAATGTGCAAGAGCACAGAAGATTAAGTTATTGAACAAAGTAGATACTGCTTTCAATCTTTGTATGGTAAATAAAGGAAATAAAATATTAATCTGTTACACCTGCTTGTAGTGATAAACATGATAAATTGTAGTATTTCAACTGTTTTACTTTTTTTTCCCCCCAATATGGCATATAGTCAAATAAGGGAATTATAAACATTTTTAGAACAACAACACAGAGTCACACTCCTGTAACACATTCTTCTCCTCTAAGGCTGACCCTGCATCAGTAATCTTAGATCCAATGAAATGTGGCTTATATTCCTAGCTGCTTGTTTCAAATTACTGACAAACCAACACACATAGATTAGGGTATTATCTGAGATTGCAAAGCCTCTATTCTGTGGTGTGATGAACAACATATGGAAATTACTATTTCACTTCTTACTTTTGAATTAATTCTTCTGTTGCTCATATGTGCATAGATGCTTCTTCAAAAGCTGATAAAAGTGAGCAAATTGAGCAGAATGTCAGATATGGTACTCTGAATCATATATTATAATTTTAAAATTTAGATTATTGTTGAATAGTGAAATGTTTCCATATGCCTAGTGATAGTAGCTTCTTACTAAAAAATGTATTATGACCTCAGAATTTTGCAAAGGAAAATAAAAACTTGACAAAGGAACAAGGATGACTGATTGGCATAAGCTTTAGAAACACTGCTTAAATACACACATCTGATGTAGAAATCCACAACACTGAGTGAATATATGCCTGTCTACATGCAGATAATCACTTCCACAAATACAGCACAAGGCTGGTAGAGGCACCATTTTCTATATTAATCATGACTATAGAACACAGTGAAAACTTGATCAGAGGGTCCATTTAACCCACTGATGGTTTAAATGGGCATACTTAAGCTAGTGAGGTCCCCTTCTACCTGATTTGCATTTGATTATTATTTTAGTATTTTCAATTTGAAAATGTAAATAAGAATCCATGACTAACTTGAGCCACCTGGATGTAATAATCGTTCATTTCAAATGAAATTTCCTGTCCAATACAAACTATATCCCAAAGATACAGTATTTCACATATCAAACAACAGGATTTGTACAAACTTCAGTGTTTCTGTGGCCTAAATACAGAGTTGAAAAGATTACCTTTGAAATATGAAAACCCAAGACAGCAAAGTCCTGGCAGAAAGTGCTAATTTTAAGTCCCAGGATCTGTTATGAAGGACATGAGGACAGGTGCTTCTGGCACCACCCTCTTCTCAGTAATTAAAATATTAGCTAATAGTAACTGTTTATAATATCATAATGACAGAGAGTAGTAGCACTTGGATCTCACACAGCCTGAGCTTCACAATTGACCTCCATCCAGAAACAAGCTGGCAGTCACTGGAGATCAGTGTTGTAGAAGCACAAAATACAACTGTATTTTGTTGACACTCCCCTTTCCATTTCAACCTATAGACCCACACAGAGCATACTACAGCAATTTTATCTCAGACTCACAGAGATACAGATTTCCATGGCAAAGGGTACTTTGAAGTAAAAAGGTTTTGCTCTCCTTGTCAGTCACAGCTGTTATTAGCTGTATTTCAGACAAATACTGAAATGCACATGCTGTAGGGACACACCTTGGATAGGCCTTCATGGGGATCCCCAGGCTGACTCTCAGTGAGTTAGGTTCAGAACTGGAAGCAATGTAGCTACAGTGCACAGACTAATCATCCTCCTATCCAGGGGCTATTCACTATCATAGTTTTTGGGCAGTCAACACAACTCTGATGCAGGTATATTGTTTCCATGAGGCAAGCCTTTGGCTACACCACAGTGCAGATTAACTAGTTAGAACAAACTTAGAACAAACTGTATCACTGGTGAAATGTTGCTTTGGATGAAGAAATCAAGCCATTTATTTTGAAAAATGGCCATTTGAAAAACACAGTAATGCTGTCCTACCTAATTCATCCTGTTGTGCCCCATCAAACCAACTTCTAAATTGCAAAAACCACACAATGGTGAAATATTCCATATAGCTAGGAAAGCTTTCAAAGAGTAATAATCAATTTATTGTGCTAGATTTTAGACAATTTGATAATAGCAAAGAGCCTCACTCTGTATAAGAGGTGGGCTTATTTTCATTATCTATTCCAGGGTACTGACAAAACCAAAAGCACATAATTACTTTACCCTTGCATAAGGCCTAAGGGTGTACTACTTTTTAAGCAAGACCTAGAAGAAAGAATCATTGTTTCTATAGGTGTGGGGAGGATTTTTTTTGTGAGTCTCCTGGTTCACATATGACCTTTAAAATGTAAATACACACCTTCAACTGGGGAAGCTGGCTGAGGACTGGATGATTTAATTTAAAAGAGTTTTATGCATTTAAGTATATAACATGCATTCATCCATGTATCTGTCAGTCTGTCTGTCTGTCGATGCATTCTTCGGCTGTGCAGAACCTTAAAATTGAAGAAAGCTGGATCCATTATGTTAAAGAGAGATCATGCTCTGAAACAATCACTCTCTATCCAAATATCACATGCACTATGTGCCATGCAAAGACCTTCATCTATTTGTCAGAATAGCCGTAACACACTCTTCACATTACGCAGAATAATCTACATCAGTTAAAATTAATTAGTGCATCCAGTACTTTTACTGCCATGAATACAACCACAGGGAAAAATTATTCCATGGCAGCTCAGTAGCTTGCAGAGGTCTCTTGAAAATGTTTCCTTTCTGGCATAAGAAACACAGACCTTTGATTTTGCTTGAATCCTTCAGCCTGGTGAACAGGTTCTGTTTTGCTTTTGTTTAGTATTTTACTCAGCAGGTCTGCTTAGCAAGAAACAGGTATCATTTGCATTCGTGAAAAGTACATGGAAAAAAACACTGACATTCTTTTAAATATACACAGGGTAATTTGATTTTTCTTTTGGTAATGTAACTTCTTTTTCAGTTTTATTTTTCACAGCTTAAAAATAAATTAAGATAATGTTTTATCTTCCATACTTTCTCCTTTGACTGCAAGTACAGACTATAGATAGTGTTTTTAATACAATGCTACTATTCTATATGGAAAATTTATTACTTCATACTTTAAGATACTTAGGAATTGGACTATCAATTTTAAAATGGGTATTTTTCTTACCCTAATAATTTTAAACAAATAAATAATGTCCAATTCTTCAGCTACTTTAATTTGTAATATAAATTTAGCAGAACAGTCTTTTCCCAGCTTTTGAAATGGAGCAGAGGCTGATGCTTTATTTTGCCTCTTTCCAAAAATTTTTATGGAGAAATGAAGATACAGATAAATAATAAATGGTAGCTAAATAATAAACTAAGTGGGGAATCCCATTACAGAATTTGTGCCTGTCACAAAACACAACTCCAGTTCTGGGCTGCAATCATGGATGACTACAAGAGACCTAGGTGAAACTGGGAAGATGACTCACAAGTCTGCACATCTTATTAAGACTGAATCCTGTAGGCTACAATAAAACATTAAGATCTGGCCCTAAAAGTCAGAGTGAGTGCCATGCCAGAGCACTATGTTATAACTCCTATGATTAGTTTTATAGCCTTTTGAGAAGACAATGCTGCTGTTCCACTACAAAGAAAAGCTGCAGAGACAGTGGATGGAACTATTCCAGTTCTAATTAACCTTCCTATATGCTAATTTAGGCAGGGGAAGTTGTATTTAATCATTCAGGTTTGAAAATTATGGCTATGAATGAGATAGAGAGAGCCCATTTAAGTGCTTAAAAGAGTGAGTCATGTATTCTGAAAGTCTATTCAGAAAGCCAGACATCTCCATCTGTAGCCAGCCAGACTTTCAGCATCTATCACCTACATTTTGAATCATGGACACTCCCTATGCACCTTGCACAAGTATGCAAAGACACTAACAGTGTAAATGTGATACATTAATATAGTTATGTCTAAACTCTATCTGCTTCTCACTGGACATTTTCAAGCCTTCCTAAAATTTCCAGCAGAAAGCACTGCCTTACTGGCTACTGTTCTGGTTGTGACAGGAATTTTTCAGGGAAGAGGATCTCTGTTTTCCACCTCATGTTTCACATTACATGGATCCTGGTCACTAGAAACAACCATGGGCATTAGAACAAAATATTAGTGCAGAAAGTGGAGCTTTTTCTCCAGGGAACAGGCCAGCTGTAAGGTGGGGATAGCACTCCTACTTTTCTGTGTCCTTCATGTTCCCTGATAAGATTAGTATTTTCCAGCTTTGTCACAGAGACCATGGAGGAGACATCTGGATGGTGCAACTTGGAGTTGTTGCAGCATGCAGCACAGCTGGATAATGCCTCCTGCACCATTCTGCTGGGGCCAGCTGCCCACACAGGAGGCTCCCAAAGACACCCTCTCACACTAAATGCCTACATTTTCTCGTATAGCTGTCATTTTGACAAGGAAAATATGCCTAAAGTAACAACTGATTTGGTGGCTTTTGTGATCTTTGCTCTCCCATTCATTTTTTCTTTCTTGTCTGCTCTTGCCTTTGAGATTTTATTAAATCAAACATTTGCAGCAAATAATGATTATATTTTATATGTCAGGATTCTGTCTCATACTATAAGGCTTGGAGAGACACCAATAAAAATGTGTATTTCTGGTTATATGTAGGAAGGTCCATCTGCTTCCCTGACCTTTAAAATGAGTGGTTTGCAGTATAGGCTGGTGCATGAACTCTTTACATTTCTATACATGTTGCAGCTCAGAGGAATGACAGGCTGATATTATTGTATTGGGTTGTAATGTTAAATAATTTGCAGGACACTTGCAGTCCATATGTTTGATGTTTTATCTCCTTGTGAACTTAAAAAATATTCTTTTATGTCTTAATATCACTTCACAGTAGTAGATCAGATAGATGAGCTCTCTCAAGTCTATCTATCTATCTATCTATCTATCTATCTATCTATGTCTAATATTTTACATCCATCTCTTAAAAATTGAAAAAATATATGTATATATGTATACACATGCATATGTTTGGGGGGGTGAGTGTTTATGTTAGTGAAAACTTACTGTGTAAACATACTACATCGGCCCAACAGTTTTTAATACTCTGCACTTATCTAAGACTTGTTGTCAGTTTTATGGGATTGCAAATCCAGTTGGAGAGGGCAAATATGTAAAGTAGTAGAATAATCTGAACCATTTGATTGTCTGTGACTTTTTAAATTTAACTTACCACTATATATATCCCTGTCTAAAATCAATAAAAGCCATACTAGTGGAGAAGAATCTGGGCGACAAATAGACTTCTCAAAGTAGTTAGAAGAGGGAAGTCATGTTTTTTGTAGACTCCAGTTTAGGCTTAATGGTATTTGGTATCTTTAGCAATGATGAGTAATAAAACTACTGCTAATAAAATCTGACGATACAAAAAATCATTGACTAGACCATAGTAATAAGTCACTTATATGGATCTAAGGTGATAAATGTATATTTGCATATTAGGAAATAAAATCATTATGGCAATTGTGTTAGACATAGCCATTTCCCAAAAAAATGGCTTTGCTAAAGAGAGGGAACATAGAACATATCCTCTCAGCATGACATGCTGGCAATGAAGGCTAACACAGTCAAAGCATGACTAAATTGGGGAGCTTGGATCTGGAATAAATCCAGAGAAGAGCACTAACAAGCACTAAAAAAGAATCTGTGGATTACTCTATTCAGTTCTGACAGTCACATCTTAGAAAGAGTGTGGAAAAATGGGGTGACCTTCAGCAAAGAACAAGATAGATTTTAAATTCCTCTCTCCTTCGAGGCAATGAATCTCACACTGGTACCTGCACAGGCTTGCCATGTAAAGGGATGTACCACTCACAAACATTACTCTAGTCATAAAATAAGCCAGATACTTTTCAAATCTAGCTCCGATATTTTATTGTATGACTTCCTGTGGCTATGAATTCCATACACTGAAAATAGATATGTCCATAAATCACCTTTATAACCATTGTTGAAAAGTAGGTGTTTAGGGAGTTTTCAAAATACAATTTTTTTCCTGACATATGGGAAGAGCTCCATTGTGCACAGGGAATTCTGATAGACTTTAAAACTTGCAACAGGAAGTATTATAAACCATAATAACTGCAGTGAATCTATCCAGCTTCTTCTAAAATGTAATGAGCTGAGATAACTCTCTCCTCTTTGGAAAGGTCATTAAATATATTTTTATGGGATATCTGGTAACAGTTACCAATTTTTAATATGCTATAATGTTAACATGGGTGTGCCTCTACAATTATAAATCGTATTAAAATGAGTTACTGCACACAAAAATTAGTTTTAAGTGATAATAATTTGTTCTTAACAAAAAAAAAATCCATCATGTGCTGACAAAAGTAGATATTGGGAGCATAGAAATCTTACTTGAATAAAAATTTTTGTCTAATTGAAGAAAACATTGACAGCTCATCTAATGTAACTTTAAATAATAACTAGGAATTTTGAAAGGAATTAACAGTAAAGGATGTAAAAGACAGCATGATAAGGAATAAAATTCATCCATAATATAATTTTCTTAGACCAATAACTTCTATGAGTTTACATGGTAGATACTGTGCAATATTTAAATGCTTAATATGTTCAATGCATGTTTCCATATGATTAAAAAGGTAATTTCTAGAAGCTTCAAATATAGAACAGCATGGGGGAAAAAAGTAGCATTTCTGCCTCAGGGAAGACACAACACACTATAAAATGCAAGATATAGAACACGTGAAATTTTAAAAAAGTTAAAATTAAAAATATTCAGATTTTATTCCACACAAATAGCAAAACTCATGGATTCCTTCTGCACGTTCAGGACCTTGAGAATAGAAAAACGCTCTGTAAATTCTGGTAATCTGCTTCATAATGCTTCACTCAATTATCAGAAAGGCTTCAGATAATTGCTTCTTAAAACTCTAATTCAGCAATGCAAAACCTTCATTGCAGAGCAGCCCTTGCTCTGCCAGTGCTGCCATGCTGTGCAGCAGGGTCAGTCCTTGAGTGTCACCCGCCCAAGTCTTCAGCTGCCCACACATCCCAGAATATACAATCTCTTAAGCTGCTCAGCTACATGGTAGCAACACTGATAATAATGTTTTGAAACTAGTGGTCCTGGCTTTGGACCTTTCTGATATAGGCCTAAAGAAACATATTCTTTGGTCTATAAAGGCTGTGAGGTATTTTCAGAATCTAATTGCATGGAACTCTGTAAATACCATGTCTTCACTGGTTTTAATGCAAAAAGCTGGTCATCAACTTTCTTGAAGACCAATGTAATTCAAGATTGCAGGACTTCATGCTTTAGGACAGGAAAACTCCAGACATTTCACATCTTTTTCCAGTGTTTTGAATGGCAGTTCTCAATGCTACTAAGTAAAGAAAGGCATAATTGGAGAACAAATATATAGAAAGGATTAATGTGAACAGCTGAATATCTAGAACTGCCACTAACAAGTCAAAAAATATTGTTTAAAGTAATTTAAATTCATTTAGAAATGAGAGAAAACTCAGGAAATACAAAGGCTTTGTGATCTGTTCAACAGTTTTCATGGAGGAAATGACACTAGCACCATGTGAGTTAATGTGCCTATTATTGGAATTGCACTTATTTTCATTTGTGGGTTTGGGGTTTTTTTGCCTTCCTCACTCGGGACGCATTTAAAACCCCAAGACTGCTCAAGCCTAATTCCTGTTTGTTATAGAAATGCTGCCTGACTTCTACCAATTGCAGAGAAGCAGCCACCACTTCACAAGTTTAAAACTCAGACACAAGCACAAACCCTTCACCAGGCTCACTGCTCTCAGCACAGTTTCTCAAACACATGGCTATGACCAATTAGTACAAGCTGTCCCATATTCCCATCTCCTGTGGTTTGCAGCACTTCAGGGTGTGATTCTGCCCTTACAGATGGGATGTGCTATCCTCCATATGGATCATGCTGTTTTCACCTCAGAAATCTTGCAGAATATTGCAGTTGAAAGGGCCCTATAAAATTCATCTAGTCCAACTGCCAATGGCTAGTACATTTACTAAATTTGAATATGCTTAAAGCATGTATAAAGTATAATTTATTAATATAACTATAAAATAATATAACTATAAAAAGTAGTGTTAAAATATGTACAGTCATTCAGAAATATACTCTAGGTTTATTTTTAATGCATATATATTTCTGTGAAGGAGAATTCACAAGCTCTGGTCCTATTTTAGTCTTCATTTGCAAATACCATTAATACTTTCACAGGAGACTTACTTCTATGCCTAAAAGCTGATCAAATCATCTAAGCAGCTTGATGTCAAGTACTGTGAAAATTAAGCATCTCTGTGCCTCCACAGTACTTCAAAAAGAAACATCAACATTTCAATTTTTGGAGTATGTGATCCATGGTACAACCTTTGGAAAATACTAGAATATAAATCCAGAATGAGTGAAAGGTCTACTCTGAACCCTGTTATCTACCATTAACTACCTACTATCTGAAATAAGTTTACCACTAGTTTTGGACTCTTCAGGATATATATAAGTGAATGACTGCATGCCTGCTGTGGCAGAGTTCACTGCTGCCCCCACTTAAGCCATTTGTGATGGCTGCATCTAGCTTACTCTGAACTTTGGGGGACAGATGACAACAGGCTGTCTGGAACAGTGACCCAGATGTCTTGCTGGCATGCAAATAAGATGACAAGTCATTTACTTTGAAATATTAAATTAAGTATTGATATATACAATCCTTTAGACATAATCCATTGACTGAGAAGGAGTGGATCCAGACACACCTCTATTTGCCTCTGAGAGGTGGTTTAGGACACAAGGGAGACTCTTCTAAACCTCATGACTCAGCTAGAGTTGAGGCTCCTAGCAGTTTTGCCTGACTTTGTACTCTATGCAGTAAATAATCTAGTGTACCTTGCCATCAAATCTTGTCAAACCACTGTTGCATTTACTACCAAACTTTGTTATATCAATGAATTGTATTGTGGCTTCTCTCTTACAAATGAAGTGCATAGCTCCATTCACAACACTTATATTAAAGAGGAAGGCTCTGATGTACAATTTATTATCAGCAAAAGGAGAAAAAGCACATGATGTGTTATAGACAAAATGTTAAACACACATTTTTGTACTCTTAAATACTGTCATATACTGCTTTCTTCAACTTGTATCACCCTTAGCAATGATATTGACTTTTACCTCAAACTCAGTGGCTGCTGGTTTTTGTATTTATTTTACGAATTCACATCAATGAAAGCATCAATGAGCTGATAGTTGATTACTGACTGGTATTAGTCTTTGCTTCTTATTCTGGAATGATTTACTGTATTCCAAAGGGAAGTAGATTGATTCATTTAAATGATCTCATTTAATATCTTGCACCAAATGTCCGGGAGAATAATGAATTACAGCTAAGGACAGCCATCTTAATTTTGTCTGTAATAATTCGACAGTCACTGAGATGTTATTGGTTCAAAATTGAGTGCTATGGAGCTTTTATTTTTTCATTCATTTCACCTATGGGAACAGATAGGATGATGGAAAGTAAAATTAATAATGAAAAATAGGGTGAAATTGGTGCAGAGACTAGGCAGAATGAAAAATAAGCTCAGAAGTCTGTATAGAAGCAGAGAGAAGAGAGAATGAAAAAAAAACCAGCAGTAGAGTTGTCAACTTTAAGCCTGTAAACAGGGAAAAAAAGAATAGTGATGTCCAGCAACTGAGTTATACCAAAGACTTTCTAGGATGTGTAGCTCATTCTCACAAAAGATTGTAATTCATGAGATTTTGAATCCTAGTAAAAACTGCTACACTTAAAACTGTCACAGAACTAAGCCTTTGAAAGTTAGGGTTCAGTTCCAGTCCTCTGACAAAGATTACTGCCTAGCTTTGATCAAAACATTTGCTTTTTCTGTCTCTTAATGCTTCATTTATTAATAAGAATTAAAATATTTCTCCTACTTAGAAAGGTTAATGAGGTCAAATCCACTAATAAGTGGTTCAGGGACTGCTTAAGCCTTCTTGCCAAGTCATTTCTTCCTAGCACATCCACTTTGCATAGGACTTTCCACATCACATACAATCGAGTGATAAAGTGCATCGTGTGCATATGGGGTTTTCTTGAACCTGCAGTCAGGACATGAAGCCAAATTAATGTCAGAGCATGCCAGAAAGAAGGCACTTTCTTGTGACCAGCAGTTGTCTAGACATAAAGAAATTCTGCTGGAATCAAATAAACAATACTAATGTGACATAAAACTAGTCAGTGGGGAAGAAGGCCAGCCTCACTGAACAGGAAGCTTCCACTGGAACTCAAAGAAAAAGTTTACTACTTTTGGAAGGAAAGGCAGGCAACTCAGGATGAATTACATTGTCAAGATGTCATTAAGTCATGTGGAGAGAAAATTAGAAAGCCAGAAGCCCATCTAGAGCTCATTCTGGCCACCACTGTAGAAGATTAAAAAAAAAAAATGTTTTTACAAATACATTAATAACAAAAAGAGAACCAAGGAGAATCTCTGTCCATTATTGGATATGGGGGGAACATTGCCACCAAGAATAAGGAAAAGGTTGAAGTACTTAATGCCTTTGCCTCAGACTTTTACAGTAAGGCCCTGAGCTGGTAGACAGGGACAGGGAGCACAGTAATCCCCCAGTAACCAGGAGGCAGCAGTTAGTGACCTACTCTGCCACCTAGACACGCACAAGTCTGTGGGACCAAATGTGATCCACCAAGGGTACCAAACAGCTGTTGGAAGAACTCACCAAGCCACTCTCCATGCTTTATCAGAGTCCTGGTTAACCAGGGAGGTTGGCCATCTGCAAGAAGGGCCAGAAGGAGGATCCAGGGAAATAAAGGCCTGTCAGCCTGGGGAAGGCTATAGAACAGATTATCTGCAGTGCCATCACATTGCACATGTAGGACAACCTGGATCAGGCCCAGCTATCATGAGTGCATGGATAGCACATCCTGCTTGGCCAACCTGATCTCCTTTTATGACAAGGTGGCCTGCCTAGTGGATGATGGAAAGGCTGTGGACGTTGCCTACCTTGACTTTCATAAGGCCTTTGACATTATCTCTCACATAATTCTCTTGAAGCTGACAGCCCATGTCTTAGACAGGTGTAGTTTGCTGAGTAGAAAACTAGATAGATGGCTGAGACCAGAGAGTGGTGGTGAATGGAGTTAAATCCAATTGGTGGCCAGTCACAAGTGGTGCTCCCCAGGGTTCAGTGTTGGGGTCACTTCTGTTTAATATTTTGTTGATTATCTGGATGAGGAGATTGAGAACAGACAGCACTAGGCTGGATGGGAGTGTTGATCTGCTGGAGGGTAGGAAGGGTCTGCAAAGGGATCTGGATAGGCTGGATCAATGTGCTGAGGCCAATTGTATGAGGTTCAACAAGGCCAAGAACCAGGTCCTGCCCTTCAGTCACAACAAACCCACGCAGAGCTACAGGCTGGGGGCAGAGTGGCTGGAAAGCACAAATTTTATAATGAGTGGCTGAGGGAACCGGGATTGTTTAGCCTGTAGAACGGAAGGCCCAGGTGAGACTTTATCATGCTCCACAGCTATCTACAAGGAGGTGCTTGTGAGGTGAGGATTAGACTCTTCTCCCAGACAACCAGCAATAGCACAAGGGAAAAAGGCCTCATGTCACACCAAGGGAGGTTCAGTTTGGATATTGGGAAAAATTTCTTCTCTGGGAAAACATCCAGGCGTTAGAACAGACTCTCCAGACAAGTGGTGGAGTCACCACCCCTGGAAATATTCAAAAAAGCACAGACATGGCTTTCCACAATGTGGTTTAGTGGGCACAGTCATACTCAGTCGAAGGTTTGACTAGATGATCCTACAGGTTTTTCCCAACCGTAATGATTCTATGATTTTAGGATATACCTGATGTATGCCCTCCATCACTACTCACCAAAGTAGATGGATTTTTTTAAATAATTTTCCTTTTTCCAGGAAGTCATCTTACAACTAAACTAAGCTTACTGCTTGCTGTCTTCTGTCACCAGTCTTGCCAGAAGTTCCAGTCACCACACTCATTGCAGGCATGTTGTTGGGATAGAGAAATGGCCTCTGAAGGCATCCTTTTCCATCAGCTGTAGAAAGAGTGTCCTGGCCATTGCAGGGTTAAAGCTTAGTGTGCCCTGGACATTGCAGAATTAAAGCTCAGTGCGTTCTCTTTAAAATGGTTAGCATATTTGAATTTAATCATGATTTAACAGAGAAAAAAAATTATAATGACAAAATCTCCAGAGACATGTGTGTTGACAACTTTGCAGTTGCTTTCATAACCAAACAACTTCAATCAGTAAAAAATGCAGAATAAACAAAAGCGTACCGATCAGTTTGGGAGGTTTTGTTGCTGTTTTCATACAAGCACCTTGTTCTAAATTCTGATTCTCCTTGAGATTAACAGCAGCATTTCAGCTATTTTCAGGACTATTGGAAGCTGCTCCACTGAGATGTTGTGCTGCACATTATTTTCTGGAATTATTAGATAAACAAAACAATAGACAAAATCACCTAGAAAGCCTAATTTTAAAGGGCTTCACAAGACTCCTCTTGCTTCCTTATTTACCAATTAAAACAACTACTTATTTACTAATTGTTTACTAATTAAAACAACTCTACCATATTAGGAGTTGATTTGCATTTGATACCAAGACTCTGTTTAAACCTGAATGCTGTCAGATCTTTCTTTTCTTCACAAACAATAATGATGTTCATTTCATACATTATTGCAATAATGCTGACCATTTCATGGTGATCTTTGGAATGCCTATTGCTATGTATTACAAACGGTGTCTTTTGGGAGATAGAATACATTCTCTGAAAGGCCCTGAGGAATGAAACATATAATTTATCTTGCAGTTCTCCAAATCAGCAGTCATCCTTTTGATAAGAAAATGATGAGTGATTAATGTGTTTGTCTAGGTAAACACAAATTATTGATATGCAAATATCAATAAGATAGTTTTAAGAACATGATGTAAGAACATCTCCACAAATGAATATGAAAGCCTTAGGACACTTGGATATTTGATTTCTTACACAAGAATTCTTATTATTGTTGATATCCAACACTTTATATTTTATTATTATTTTGTGTACCAGTACTACATGATACATAAGTAGACTTCTTATTTTGTTGTTTTCTATTGAGGTTAATTACACATTTCAGCCTTGACTTCGAAAAAAGCTAAGTGCACATTTAACTTCAAGCATCTGAGTAGTTTTATGAGCTTCCCAAAACCAAAGTTTATAACTGGGCCAAGAATACCACTCATTTGGTTTTGGTTACATTTCCCTCCAAATCCAAGGTTTATCCTTCATAACAGTAAGTACAAACTTCTGAATCTTACACAAGATTTACAGGCATTTCACAAACAACCCAAATAACAATATAAAATCAGAGACCTGTTTTTAAAAAAAGCTATAAAAGTGATACTGCAGACTTGAGAATGTTGCCTGAGGAGCAAAATTCTGCTATAGTATTCTAATAAAAGCAACTACAAAATGGGAAGCAAATTATATCTGGATGAAAACAGTTACTTGGATAAGAAGTCATTCTGCAAGCATGTTAAATGATAACAAAGGATTCAAAGGAACCTATTTATAAAATAGGGGGATTGCATTATGACAAATATTTTGCTGACTTTACTTTGGAGAAGCATAGAATGTGCTTTGATGTTTCAGAAATTGCTGTTTCTTTGCCACTTTACCCACACTATTTTGATCTATATAAAAGGTCATTCAAGTATAAAAAAAGAGCCAAATCAAAGATGATGATGGGAGGGAGGACTGCAGAAATAATACTGACACATAGAAATAATGGACAAAAAGGTCAAGGGAAACCTTACAGGAGTCAGGTTTGCAGAATTATTGACTATCCTTAATCATATCCCCATTAACATCCAAATGGTGTCTGAAGGAGCCAAGCAGTGTCAACCACAGAACTCCTGCTCAATGCACTTGGTAGAAGTCAACAGATAGGATTCTGCTTGTAGTTGTGAAAAGAATATGTTTCCTGGAGGAAAATTAAGGTAACTCCACATTAGTCTATAAACCCTGGATGCAATTAAGCTTTAATCGTAGGTTTAAAATTTTCTAAAAATGTTTTTGCAATCTTTAGGCACACTTCTTGTAAAAATCTTGAAAAGGCAGGTTCTGAGGAACAATTAAGTATTTTTCTTACGTTTGCCTCCGTGAAGCAGGTGAAGATCTACAAAAGCACCTGCATCACAAAGAGGCATGGTCTGCTCTTACCAGTCTGCAGTCCTCTCCAATACAAAGTGGATTCCTTGCAGGGGGGTTCACATGCATGTTGAAATTTTAAAGATGTGAGTACCATAAATAGAACAGGTGCTTAGGAAGCTGAAAGAAGTATGGTATTTTGACATTCACATTTGATGTTCAGGATAGTCAATATGTATTGCTGATTACTTAATTTTCTTCTGATGACATGTATTCATTCTGAGATATGCTTCTAAGAAGTGAAGCTGTTTGAGAAGGAAGGAGAACAGCTCCATTTGACCATTGCATGGCTTTGCAGCACAGATAGCAGGATCTGATCCTCTAACCACCGGGACAGCAGGTGCACCTGCTGCAAGAGTTACTCCTACAAAACTACTGAAGAGTCTTTTGACCTGAACAACCAGCTAACCTCAAAACTCTGCGTAGCATAGCACAGAATAGAAAAGAATATATCTTCAGTTAGAAGAGACCTAAAATTATCATCTAGTCTGCCTGCCTGACTACTTCAGGGCTGACCAAAAGGCAGGATTACTTCCAAGCACAGGAGTATTTATTATTCACTCTACATATCCACCTCTTTTCCTGTATGCCTTATTTCCTGAACAGTGTAGAATAAGCACTGCTATGAGTTTCCTTACTCTAGGGTTCTGGCCAAACCCTGTTTCTCCCACAGACTGATGGACACCTGGGATTACCTGCTGTTAGCCTGGGGTGAGTTCAGATTTCACCAGCAGACTTAACACAGATGGTGGTGATAACTCCATCATTAACCTTTTCAAAATATCATATGCTGTCAACACATTTTTGAGATCATTGAATCAGATGTCTGAAAAATCATATGCAGGCTTCCTAATAGCGCATAAATAATTAGTGTGCGACGAAAGGTATGATGAGAACTGGAGAGGAATCCTGTAGGTATGGAAAGAAGAAGCACACAGAAGAAAGGGAGAAGAGCAGAGAGATGAAATAGGAAATTAAAGAGGAAAGACATTAGAAAGTCGAGAAAATAATATGACTTGCTCAAAAATGACTAGAGGCTTTGAGATTTCTCAGTTTTGGATGTTCAAACTTTAGGTGGCCAAAAGACCTTAACTTCATGGGAGAGTGTTTACTCATTCTTGAAAACTGATTTTATGTAACCTCTGGTTAATTAAACTATATAAGGCAGGCAAAATCTCTTAAAATATAGGAGATAGAACATAAATAAATAGTGCAACAGGTTTTTAAAAATTTTCTATTTACCTGGATAGAAAACAAAGTTTTTAAAGAACATCAGTAATGTCTATTTGACAATGGTGAAATTATGTTTTTCTTTTAACATAGTTTTTTCTTAGCATCTACAGAGCAGCCATTACTCTGTACCATTCTTAAACTACCAGCAAACTAAGTGCCAATCTATCACTTCCAATCAGGAATCACAGAACACATGCAGATCCTTGTTTTTGAGCATATTTGGAGTATCAGTTACACATAAACAGCAAGCAAATATCGATCATCCTTTCCATTTCATTGGCCTTAAGTATTTGTTTTCCAAGATGACTACACACATAAGGTGGGCCTGGATGTATTTTCTCTGTGAGGCAGATAGTCAGACCTATTTTTCTAGTAAGTAATCCTGTCCTTTGGCAGCCAATTGGAGTACTTGCTCCTGAATCTAAATACCCCTAATAGTAGCCAAAGACAATATTTAGGACACAGATTGCTGATTGACTTATTCACAGTTCTTTCTCAGGCCTTCCAATCTGCTTTAGAGATGCAGGAGCAGTGCAACTCAAAAAATCAAATGAACAGAGAAAAAGGGGCTTATTCTTAAAAAAACATTTGCTAGCTGCCTCTTCAGATAAGGAAACACACAGCACAATGTGTGTGCTGGCCAGCCTCCAAATCCCACCATGAATCCCTGGGCTAGATCCCAGAATTTGAATTTGATCAGAGGATGCCTGGAAAGGACATGTTTCTGGCCTTCCATGAGGAGAAACGATTCTGTTTTGGGCAAGGGGAGATGATGCTCAACCTGAGAAAATGTGCAGGTGGTGGCTCTGAAAGACATTTACAGCTTACAGTATTGAAACATCAATAGATCCTCTTCCTCATCTGTTAGAGCCAGCTTTCCCTACAGTATTGCAAAACACATGTACAACTTGCTTTCCTTGCACAGATCTAGCATGGCAAGGATGAATGCTGGCATGTCCTCACTGCACCTCAGTATCATCTACAGAGTTTCAACATGCCAGTATGCCAATGCTTGCCAATCTGAGAAAGCCACCAACACTTTTAAACCACATTAAGGATGCATTCATTTCCTAAGAAGCCAAGTTAACTGAAATGAGATAAAAAAATAAGTATTCAGGGATGAAAAAATTAACTACATTTGGTGCTATGTAACTGTAATAGAGTAGCTGGGGGAAGAGCAAAGCTTCTTAGCAGCTGTTACAGGAGCAGAAGAGACAATTAAAATTCCAGCTGCAGAGAGAAATGTTCAGTCTGGGGAAAAAATAATAATCAGGCACAGAGAACTTCAGAGGAAATCTATTGCTTTTTGGTCCCAAATAAGCTGATATCCTTAAAGGTCAACTGCAGTCAGTATGACTGAGCTATCAGCATTGTGCTTCACACTGTATTTCCCATCTTCTCCTGCGTCAATACCTAGCCTAGAGAAAGGGCCTCTCCTCAAAACTCTGTGTCAAATGTGACAGAGTTCTCACATTAGGTGTACTCACAATTCTTTTGAATATGTCTGTCCAAAAAAAAAGGAGGATCACTATACCGCTAAACAGTGTTCTACTTCCAGCTCAGAAATAAGCAAGTCAGTTTGGGTAGAGACACAAAGTTTCTCAGCACCTATCACTGATGTAATCTTTCAGCTATAGGAACTAGTCTCCTCATTCTCTTTGTTACCCAGCTTCCCCTCAACACCTCCTTCCCTCTCTATGGCAACAGCTGACAGGCTGTCAGGCACATCTGAACTGTTGTACCAAGGTACAACTCCAGCCCTTCCCTGACTTTATGAAACAGGACAGGGGAGGGAGTAACTTCCCCTTTCCCCATCTCCCAGACAAACTATATTTTTGTTACAATTAAATTAAAGTGATTTAGAAACAGATTTGTCACCGTGGCCCGTGTCAGCAAGGTCACAGGCCTGGATTTTGAGGAAAGACTCAACTTCAAGAGAAGATTAGCTTACAACACTTCATCTTGATAATATTTGAGTCACCAACTCTCTGTGAAACAGTTTGCAATATAACACACAATTCTCATCTCCAATCATCATGCCAACATTTCTTCCTTCAATGGTGATCATTATCAAAGAAACATAGTGTCAGAAGATGGCTTGAGACAGTTTATTGCATTTTCAGGATTAAATGTTAGCATCTGTGAACCTTCTCCCTGTTCCATCAGCTCAACAGTATTTAAATTATTTCTCTCCGTTATGCTATGCTAAAACTCCAGTATATAAATTGGGAGCACACTTTTGCCTACATTGTTTAGTATTTTAAAACCTCAGACTGATCAGGGTTGATGAAACCTATTCCAGAATCACACAACAGTATTGCAGAGTATTATCAGCATTTTCTTTTTTTTTTTTCACTTCCAGCATTCTAATAACAATACTGCTTTTTTGGTTCTTTTGCTTGGCTAAAAGATCTTAATTACTTTATGCATCCCTTTTCATTTTCTATTCCCCCGAGGGCTTCACAGGTATTGATGAATTAAATAAACTTTACAGGATCTACTTGAAATTAAAAAAAGGAGTTGATTCTGTTTCACACAGTTTTACATTGGGGATCAAGGAAGTTAAAAATCCACATAGTAAATCTAAATGCAAAAATATGCACAGAACCCTTACCCATTAATTTGACAAAAACATCAAGCTTAAACAATTTGAACACAGATGGACAGAAGCTCATTGTCAAAGTTCATAAAAAAACAGCAGGTCTCTTCCCACTACCTTTAGAGTTAGGAAGCATACCAAAACCAGCACAAATATTTTCTGCCTGTTCAGATTTGACAGGCACACATCATTCTTGCCCTTTCCTGTTCAAGCTAATGAAATGCTGTCACAATAGACAACTAGTCCACAGTAATGACCTTCTAAAATGGGGAGATCATGACTGGATTTTAACTAAACTACATTTACCGATTTTATTTCCATTCAGAGATTACTTTCTACTAAAGAAAGAAATTCAGGAAAAATTGAATATGATGCCACAGGAAGAAATTAACCCAAAGCCAGACAATTCCTATCAGAGGAAAACTGAAAGGTAAATGTGTTGGAGATGGGACTTAGCTTTTTGTTTACAGCGGCATGAGAAAAGGAACAATGGGTGCTGTGGGAGAGACTCTCCTTTCCTTAAATGTACTTGGAGTTATCTTGATCTTACCCTGTGTGCACATGACCTCCGAAAGGAAACACCATATATTCTACCACTGAATTGCAGAAAACATCTATGAGGACAAGATTTCAATTTCACACAGGCTAAGGATTAGATCCCTCCAAAGTGTCAGGCATATTCAAGTCAGACAGGGTTGAACAGGCTATACCATGTACCTTCCTAGTAGGGCCACAGAGATTCTGGCTAAGATTTGGCTGATAGCTGTGTCCCAGAAAGCTGGTAGGTGGAAAATTCCTGTCTGCCTGTGGGACACTTCACACATATACACTTGTATGTATCCAGTTTCTAAAGGGGAGTCTAAAAGTTGTTTGCACACTGAGTGGCAGGCCAATTGCAGTCAACTAACTGGAAATTTTAAGGGCATCCCAACTACTATAAATATGCCCAAGTCTATGAACCAAGTATCTTCATCCACTTATCATTTAGATTAACCACCCTTTCTCCAAAGCAAACAACTGCAGCTATGCCTCCAGAGACAATGTGAAGTCTTCTTTTGCCTTTATTTCCAGTCTTAGGTAAGGATGGCTCTGTCCATCCTACATTGAAAGGTTCAATTTTAGATCATTTATGCAAGAGCTGAGACACATAAGGTCTAGGTCCTTGTCTTGGGATTTTTTGAAAGCCAGCTTTTCCACTTATCATAGGAGAATACAACAGCAAACAACTTGCTTGTGTAGCATGCGTAAAGGCATCTTTCAAAACATTTTCAGCATGTGTGTAATTTCAGGTGCTTTTCAATTGTGTTGCAATTAAGAATGGAGGAAAGGCATGGGGTTGGAGGATGGCTAAAGCCTGTTTCAGTTTGAGCATGATTTAGTGTAAGATCTCTAAAAGGAAAAGTAAGCATTTTAAGAAGAGCCTGCCTGAGGCTCAGAGACAGAACTAGCTGAGCTGAAGATGCAAACTGAATTATAAATTAATCACTGTGTGAATATAGATCTATATTTGATGGCAGTTAAATTTTATTAGTTGGATAGAATTTTTTTCATCTAAAAATCAACTAGATTTGTAGAAGTCAAGGAGAAGGGCATGATAAATAAAATCTAAACAGGAATGAGGATCAGACCTTTCTTACACATGCTTTATCCTGATGTAACTCTACTAGATTTTGATGAATTATGAATACGACATAAAGTAAGATGGCTATTCTACAAGTGGTGAATCTGTTAAGGGTTCTAACACTTGATAGGCAATGCATACTGTTCCTAAGTTGCCTTTCCTAGAAATCAATGGGAAGTTGCACTTAAAAATATCACAGTATGGCCAATAAACATGAAGGCCATGAAGAAACTGATTCAGTGTAGAGATTTCCTGGGAAGATCTTGGACACGGCAGACTCAATTAAATAAAATTCATTTAATAGTTTAGTTTCTGCACAAGTGAACAGTGCTCTAAAGACATTGCACATTGTTGCACTTAATTGTTTTATAGTTTGTCCTAATTTCGGCCACGGACATGAGGGGCGGAGCCTAGAGCCATGTGGGCATGTCTAGGTTGTTGTTCTGTGAGCCGACGCCTTGGCTGGGGCTGGGAGTAGGGGATTCTCACTTCTGAGAAGGTGGCTGTGGCTTCAGGTGGAGGAAAAAGGTGCCTCATTTTGTCCTTTTCAGGGGGAGCGAGTGGCAAATGGAGCAGTGGGGTAGCTCTGGGGAGTCCCAACCAGAGGGTTTGTCTGCCATTGGTTTTCGTGGTCTTGGGCTTGGAGGTCAACACTCCAGGAGGGTCCAGAGGCCATTTAGCTCGTGTGTCAGAGGGCCGGGCAGTGCCAGGTCAGGCTGGTCAGTCGGTGAGCATTTTCTGGATACGAATCACCCTCTTTTTGTATGCTTTTGTTCTTAATGCTGTTGCTGTTACTGTTGATTTTCTTACTGCACTGCTATTTCCAGTAAATTCTTCTTATGTCTGCTTGGAATCTCTGCCTTTTGTCTGTCACTGGAAGCGGCTGGGGGGAGGAGCAGCTTGTGGTTTTTCATGTGAGTGGGAGCACTAATACAGTTCCTAAACCATGACACAGTTTTATAAAGCAAATGTTTCCGTGCTATTAACAACTTGCTCATAAGCCTGTTAGAAGCAATGTGGATCTCCAGGCACAGATCAACACACAGAAAATACACCCAAAATATTGATGTGTTGGAAATGTTAGAGATGATATCAAGGATTAACTGTTTGACCCTATTCTATATGTATTATTTGCAGAATTTCAGATAAGTGAAAAAATTAACTAAAAGCAATACCAGATGTTTTTCAGTTTTTATATTATAATTGTTGTAGAACAGTTTAAGATTCCTTAGCTCACTAATAATATAAAGAGAATAAAAGCAGACATGTCTCCTAATCAGTGTTCTTAGAGGAATTACAGCTTCCTTAAATAGAGGAATTATACACATAGACATAATTATCATGCTTTCTTATTTTCAAGACTGTTATAAGTTTTTTCTGTGCAAGCTGCCTATGTATCTTTCACAAAATGGAAGCTGAAGTCACATTTGGGATACACAGTTTGGTAGATATATGTTCTCCATACTTTACTTTTTTTTCCTCCTGCATTTGGCTATTTTCCAGAACAGAAGTGTTTATAACAAGGAATCCATTTTGCCTATATGAAGTACCATAATATAGAATATGAGCTAAAGATATGTCTGAAGTATTCAACAAAGTAGACATACAAAAAAAAGACTGAGGCTTTTCATCTTTTAGAAAATCACTTTGAATGGCTAAAAATTATGCACCAGTGAAAAGAAAAATGTGAGACAGATATTCAGCACTTGCTTTACTTTGTTCATTCATTACCAATTTAGCTGGGTTGACAACATTTTTTCATGTGATGAAATTTTGATTTGTATTGAAACCGAAAATCAATTTGCTTTCTGATGGACATTAGTTTCAGTAGAGCAATTGTAAAAGCTTCACACCTTTCATTGATGCCTGAATTAGGCCAAATTAAAGGACTTGATATGCTTGATTGAGTGGTTATATGCCACTTGTCAATATTACTAAAACAAGCCATACTGAAAATCACAAATTAGTAACACAGAAAGAGCACAGGGAAAATTGCTGGAAGATATTTGGGATAATGGTATTTTTTAATGCTGTAGCAATAGACATGTCAAGTCACGAGAATTGCATGCAATTATGCTTCATCTATGTTTAGAGCTTTGACCCAAGTTTCCATTAATATCAAGAGGAATGCTAGAGGAAAAGTCAAGGTAAAAATAACCCAGTATCTATATCAAACTGTTCATATTTGACTAGTCAGAACTTCTGCAAGTCAATACCAGTTTCAAATAACTCGTCTCCAGACCAAAACCGAAATGCCAACACAGCATCATTTAGTCCCTAAAACTGTGCAACATGACAGTGAGTGAGGTGGCAACAGCTCTTTTTAGGCATGTTGTTTAATAACTTCCCTCACAAGGAAGTTTTCAGAAATTTACAGTTTCAGAGTTTAAATTCTCTCTGCTGGGTTTTTATTTTGTTTGATATTTCTACTAGATCTGCATGATTTTTCTAAGTAGGAGGCCTAGGAAAAGTTTGATTTGCAATGACTGCTGTCATGGGTTGACTGTCCATTCTTAATGCCATTCATGTGAGTTGAATGTAAGCGCTGGTGATTGCAACTATTCAATATAGAAAATGGGGGCATTCATCATTAAATCACCATATTCAGTTAATTTCTCTGCTTTCTTTTATTTTTTTAACTTCTTCTTTTTTTTTTCAGGAGTTTTCCTGATATGTCGAAGTAACAGTAGCAGACCATGGATGAGTCTTTACTAAGCAAATTATTGTTTCTTTTTTTGAGCATCTGTTTCTGCAAACTCTGGAAAGAAACCCATAATAAAGTGAGTGCCATGGCATTAAGATCCATAACAGTCTTATCTGGAAGAAAAAGATTTTTACTTCAATTATCCATGATAATATAAAATCATAACATGATTTGGATTGGAAGCAACCTTCAAAATCATGTAGTTCCAACCCCCTGCCATGGCTAAACAAGCAAAACACCCCCAGTTCCCTAAGCCACTCCTCACAGGACTTGTGCTCCAGACCCTTCACCAGCTCCATTGCCCTTCCCTGGACTCACTCCAGCCCCTCAATGTCTTTCTCACAGTGAGGGGCCCAGAACTGGACCCAGCACTCCAGGTGTGGCCTCAGCAGTGCTGAGTACAGGGGGACAATCACTGCCCTGGTCCTGCTGGCCACACTACTGCTGATCCAGGCCAGGATGCCATTGGCCTTCCTGGCCACCTGGGCACACACTGGCTCATGTTCAGCCAGCTGCCAAGCAACACTTCTGGGTCCTTCATTTATTATTTTTGTTTGTGACCTGACACCTAAAGAGAACTATGTGAGTTCTTTTCAGTTCACATAATGCAAAGTGTGGCAAAATATTTTTTCATGCAGAAACATTTTCTAAAAAAATAAAAGCATTTTATCTACTAATCCTCAATTTCTTCTTCTTTCCTTGGCCCAAATAGTGTTCCTACTGAAACTCTAGATATAAAGATAGGTTTGGGACTCTTATTTTCACTTTGTCACCTGAAATATTTCAGTAGAGAAAGTCCTAGTGTCAAAATAGATTTTTTTTTCTTTTAATTTTACACTGCAAGTTCATCCAAGGCATTTGACTCAAGAATTACTTCTGCTATGATTAGATAATGTTTTTTTACTCAGCCACCTGAATTAAACACCTTGAAAAGCTTCTCAGTGCAAGTCTGATTTCATCTTGCCATCATTACCATTGTTTAAACCATTAATGATCACTCATATACATCACAATTTTATTCATCCATTTCAAGAGAGATGAATTTAGACTGGAATGTGTGCAGAGAGATCTTGCTAGAAATGGGCAACTGAATGGAGACCTTATGTTTTGAAAGGACACTTGAGAAAAAAATACATTCATTTAATTCAGGAAATAAAATGTAGAAATCAGTCTGTAAAATCATCAGGGTGACACATGAGAGGGAGAGAGAAGAGCTAGTTTAAGGTAAAAAAAAATGGCAACAGAACAAATTAGTTTGAACTAATCATAAATAAACTTTGTCTGGATTTTACCTCAGTAATGAAAAGTAGAAACTGTGTTCCACCTGGATAGTAGAACAAGAAACAGTTGAATTCATCTATCTACCCTGTAACATGGAGAATTCAGTTGTATAGATCTCAATGTCTTTTCTTGTTTCTTTAACAATTGTTTCTTCTACAGACTCTCTGTAGATCATATCACTCACACTCCATATCCTGTTCATTAAGAACTAATCTAAATTCAGCAAGTCAGAGTTCCTTCTTCACCATATATTGGCTCAACTATCCTTAGGAAAGATAGTGAAAATGCCCCTCAAAAATATGAGTTTTTGGTTGGTGTTTTTTGGTTTATTTTTTACTTTCTGCCTCCATTCCTCAGGAAATATTGTGGAGAAGTCCAGTGTATAATCAGAGACCCCTGGTGCGTGATGTGCTTGCTAGACGACCCATCTAAACCAGCTCTCCCAATCAGGTGCCAGGCTGGTTTTTCTTCTGTTTGAACAAATCTGCTGTTTCTGGCTGCATAGGTGCACCTCTGTGAACACTAAACTGTAAGGAAGGCAGAAAAGCAGAGTTAGGGAGGTGCCCCTTAAAGCTGAGAAGACTGACTTTGATTAAGATAAACAACACCCATTGTGCTATAGAAAATTCAGAAGCAGTTGATAGGTAGATCTTCTGAATCATCACTAAATGTACCCAGCAGTACATTTGAGGATTAGGCATTAAAGCTAGGAGGCAGACCTTGGAGGAAAAAAAATTAAAACAAGCTTTGGCCACCATAGCGTATTTGCTTATTTTAAAAATTGCTAATTGGATTTGCTGTTCTGCAATTCTCACCACTCAAGCAGTCCAATCAATACTAACATGTGAAAAAAATCAGTTAATTCTAGGGTTTTTTCCTAGGCAATTTATCCTTGGCATGTCCAAGTTCCTTCAGTTACATTTCAGTCGTTGCGTAGCACTTTGGGAGCGCAGTATTCAATTGTCTTCTCAGGCATGTACATCCTAAAGTCAGCTTCAACTGTGCTTTAATGTCAGATCAATTGTGTGAAAATAGAAATAAGTGGAACTATCTGAACAACAGTATTGTCACAGTTCAGGGTAAACTGTATTCTTTGATTCATCCCTATGGATGTCCCTCTCAAGCATCAAGTCTGTGTCCTGCACAGTTATATTCCAGTGTACTGTCTCTGGCTAAGATGGAGTTAAATTTCCTCAGAGTATCCTGTATTGTGCTGTGCTTTGTAGTTAATTTGTAGCTAAAATAGTATTGAGAACACAGCAGTGTGTTGGCTTTTTCTGAGCAGTGCTTGCACTGCATCAAGGCTTCCCCCCCTCCAAAGGCAAGTAGGCTGGGTGTGAGCAAGAGGCTGAGGGGACACATCTAGGACAGCTGACCCAAAGTGACTTAAGGGACATTCCATTCCATATGACACTGCAATCAGCTGCTGAGGGCAAGGAGGCAAATGTGGGTACAGCTGTGGTTATGCTCTTTGGTTCCAAGCAGCTGCTGTGGGTGTGGAGGCCCAAAGAATGGCTGGACATCTGCCTGCCAGTGGGAAGTAATGAATATTAAGATGCCTTATCTCATTAGCTTTGCTATTTTATTTTCTGCCCCTATTCTGTTGAGAAGGGAGAAAAGAGCAAAAGGCTGGGGGTCAGGCAGCCAGCCAAGGTATACACACTACACGATTGATCCTGTTTGTATTGTAACCCACAGCTTACAACCTCAGAATTACGTAGGTTGGAAGGACCTTTAGGAATTTAAACTCCTTTGCTTAGAGCAGATTCCCTTAGTGCTGGCTGCTCATGGACTTCTCCAAATGAGTTTCAAATATATCAAAGGATGGAGATCCCTCAGCCCCTTTGGAAACTCATTACAGTGTTTGATCACACTCTTGATGAGGTTTGTTTTCCTAATATTGACCCAGAATCTGCCATCTTCCAGCTCTTGTCCATTGCCTCTCATTCTGCCTCTAAGAGTCCATCTCTTTTGTCTCCAATTTCCTTCCATTGGATAGTTGAGGACAGCATTAAGATCCCCCCTGAGCCATCTCTCTCCAGGCTCAACAAGCCCAGCTCCCTCAGTCTCTTTTCGCAGGGAAATTGTTCCAGCTCCTGGCCAAACTTGATCCAGTTTATTTATGTTTTTATTATACTCAACTAACACCTGGGTAACATTACTTCATGGGAGAAGGCACTTTCTCAGTAAGTCTGACTATGTTGAGGTACCTGCAGTTTTTATGACTCAGATACAGATCACACATAGATACATAACAGCCTTCTTAAAATGGAAATGTTAAGCTATTGTGACAAAGGGACAGTATTTCCTGAGAGAGCGGCTGGCATGCTCATCTATCTTAAAATCTTTTGATCTCCTGATGATAATGAAGCTAGTTGTAACAACTTCTGGTCCCACAAGGTCCTGTGTCTCAGCTGGCTCTTCCAAAATAATTACTCTCCACGGAGCAAGTGTTCATTTTTAGACCTGCAGGAGAGTTCTTTTGATCTCCTGCATGTCAGGAACGTTTCTGTCCTTCTTCAGAATAGTTTCTCAGCTCAGTGTTTTCACAGGCAATGATATCAAATTTTCCCTTGCTTCCTGTGCTCTGACTTAACTTGAACCATTCTTTTTGTGTCTTTAGAAAAGAACAAATTTCCTGATTTACTAAAAAATGCAATCTTGTGAATATGTATCAACAATCAGTTCAATATACTGACTAAATTGTTCCTTATCAGTACCATTTTAAATAGATACCTTGAGTCTTCCAAGCACATATGTTTTAAGAAGTTTCTCAAATCTCCTTCTGGGTTATAAACTGAGATTAATTATTAGTAATTACTTTTGTCTGGATTCGCACCATATCATGCTCCCAGAGGAGAAGACACCAAGTTAGCTGTTTGGTATTAACATTGGGAAATGTTTCCTATGTACCTGAGCACAGATGTAAATGTGTTCTTTCTTTGTCAGGCTGCCTTCTCTAAGGATGCTGAAAGGTAGCTGGGAACCCTCTTAAGACCAGAAGTTAAAGAAAGCAAATCACAAAACCTCTCAGTTCTGTTTTTTAATGCAAAGGCTCAAAACCTTCCAATAACCTGACCTGAACACTCAGATATTATTACAGAGCAGCTCCAAACAAGTTTCACATTTGCTAATCCTTGTTCTCATGGTGGGCTTCAATTTATCAGATATCTGCTGGAAATACAACCCACCAGAGAAAAAACAGTCCAGAAGATCCTGGGGTGTGGAAGAGACCTTCCTGACGTAGTGAGTGTGCCATCCAGGAGAAGTGTCACACTGGAAGTGCTGTTAATGGACAGAGAAGGACTGGTGGGTGATGTGATGGTTGGAGGCCTCTTTGGCACAGAGATCACAAAATGATGAAGTTTTTGGTTTTTGGGGAAATAAGGAGGAAGGTCAACAGAGTTGCCACCTTGGACTGAGGGAGGTCAGACTTTGGCCTGTTTAGCAGTCTGGGTAGCAGAGTCCCTTGGGAGGCAGACCTGAAGGGCAGAGTAGCCCAGGAAGGATGGACATTCTTCAAGAGAGAAATCTTAAAGACCAGGAGCAGACCATCCCTGTGTGCTGAAAGGTAAGCTGCTGGGGAGCAAGTTGGCTGGATCTCAGGGTAAAAAAGAGATTTTATGATCTTTGGGAAGAAGAGGAAGGCATCTCAAGAGGATTCCAAGATGTTACAAGATTATGCAGGGAGAAAACTGAGAGGCCCAAAACCCGACTAGAACTTTATCTGGCCACTGATGCAAAAGACAATAAAAAATGTTGTTATGAATACAGAGAGGAAATAGCAAATTGCACCAAGGGACATTTAGATTGGATATTCTAAAAACTTCCTTTGCAGAAAGGGCTGTGAAGCACTGGAACAGGCTGCACAGAGAAGTAGCTAAGTCACCATCCATGGAGGCATTTAAAAGACATGTAGTTGTGGCACTTGGAGGTGTGGTTTAGTGCTGGACTTGGCGGTGCTGGGTTAACAGTTGAACTGAATGATCTTGAAGGTCTTTTCCAACCTAAACAATTCTATGATTCTATATCAAGGATCAAAATGAATTAGGGGAAAAAAGCCTCAAATAAAAAAAATTGAATACTAGAACTAGATCAAACATGAGTTTTCTTCTGATGTTGCTCAAAAGGCAGAACTTCTTTTATTTAAAAGGTAGTGCTTTTTCTGAAGTTTTGTGCAGTGATGACCTGGAAACACTAAAGAAACCAATGACTAAATACTAAATAGCAAATAGTGAATAAAAAATAGTGAATATGTTAAAAAAACCAACAACAACCCACAAGCCAATAAAAGTGAGTTCCTTGAGGATTATTTAAAGAAAAAGCATTATTCACCAGGGATAATTATTCAAATGTGGTGCTGATGGTGGAACTGTGTTCAGCAAAACAGTCTTCACAGGTAGGCCTGAAGCTTCTGGCCTCACATGAACTAAACACTGTGCTATCCAAAAACAGGTGTTATACGTACAAAAATGGTCCTCTCAAATGAATGAAAGTTATTGCTCTTTTCAGGTCAATAAAATGGATTATTCATCAAGTCAAAGGCACAAAATGTTATGACAGAGTGTTCTGAGCACCAGCACTGCTCCTTCTTGCTGAGGTAAGATGGCTATCACACAGAAATATTTTGAGGAGAATGTAAAAATTCAGAAATTAGGGCTTTTTATTTCAGGAAAGCAATGCTGTACAGGCACTGTGGTCTAACCAGCAATGATGGTGTACTCAGCAAGATGTGGGTGATATCTTTAAGTTAAATATCTTCAACTTCTCTCTGAAGAGATGAGATTCAAACAGTCTGAAATAACAGACAAGTTATCTGCATTTCAGAAAGCTTAGCCTGTGGGAGGAAAGGAAAGAATAAAAACAATGATATAACCTATTTGATCTTTTTGTGGACTTCTATGAAAATTAAAATCTATGTGTATACAATGAAAACACACACAATTGAACTCTGCATGTTTAGAAAACAAGCTCAGGAAGTATTCTGAGATAATTGACTGTAGAACTTATTAAGAGGTCTTTTCAATGAAGCAGCTTTTAATTGTGCTTCTCTGACCACCAAAGACACTGATTAAGTTTTCTTTTCACTGTACAGTGAAGATAAATCAGAGGCACTTTAGCCTAAAAGAGTATTTCGACTGATACAGTTTTCCTGCCATTTGGGTCTACTGTGAACTGCAGGTTTCAGTATTTCTGTAATATTAAGCAAAAACTGAGGCCATACCTCTAATCCTCTATTCTCCACCCTTCACTTCAAGAAAGACATGGAGGTGTTGGAGCAAGTTCAGAGAAGGGCAACGGAGCTGGTGAAGGGTCTAGAGAGTAAATCAAATGAGGAGCAGCTGAGGGATCTGGGGGTGTTTAGCCTAGAGAGAAGGAGGCTCAGGGGAGACCTTATCATTCTCTACAACTGCCTGAAAGGAGGCTTTAGCAAGGTGGGGCTTGGCTTCTCCCAAGCAACCAGCGACAGGACAAGAGGAAGTGGTCTCAGGCTGTGCCTGGGAAGGTTCAGGCTGGACATCAGGAAGAATTTTGTCACTGAAATTGGAACAGTGTGCTCCGTGGGGTTGTGAAGTCACTTTGCCTGAAAATACTCAAGAAGCGCCTGAACATGACAGTGCTATGATTTAGTTGATATGGTGGTGTTTGGTTCAAGGTTGGACTTGATCTTGGAGGTCTTTTCCAAATGTAATGATTCTATGAACCTATGAAACTTCAGAGGAGGTTGCATCTTGCTTATTTAAGGACAGGTTTGCAAAATCACATGGAATAATAGAGATATTACATCATGAAGCCAATTTAGTTTTCAGCAAGTGTCTCCTATCCTCTTACTCACTGAGAAAAAACAAAAAAAACCCCTAATGTACCTCAAACAAAATCACATTTCAAGAGTATTACAATGCAAGTTATCTTCTAAGCAGCAGCTATGAGAGGCAGTGATTTTTGACAGGTGAACATTTGATCAACTGTCAGAAAGAGAAATCACATCAATACCAGCCTGAAATAATGCTCTGACATTGCACTGACACTTTTCACAGAACTCCAGTGAGCAATGCTGCTTTTCTCCTAGATTTGTCCCATTCAGGCTGGCAACAATGAATCAGGAAAGCTGTGTAGACAAATCTCTAATGATCAGGTGAGTGAGCAATGTGGATGAGGAAAGCACTGGTGCAGGGAAACCCTGTAGACCAGGCTGTGTTTTCCTGTCTGACCTCCAGTCAGCATGGAGAACAGTTTTTGATGGTGTTGCTTGGTTTATAGGGCCATGTAAAAAGACTTGCTCCTGTAAGTAGTGGCTCAGTAGTCATCCTGTACTTTCTCTATGCTTTTCTCTGTGCATAATATAGGGGGGATTGTTCTTTGAGGCTTTTTCAGAATCTTATTTTCCAGTGTCACTTCTTACCTCTCTCAAACAAAAATACTTGAGAATTTTTCCTAAAAGTCCTGTGTCCTAACAGCAACTGTTGAGCAGAATAACCTCAGAACAGACATGAGAAGTGGCATTTTCATTAAAACAACTGCAATTTCCCTGCTACTTGTATAAGTTTATTATTCCATTATTGATGTTGGCCAAGATCCAGGTCCATTGTACCATCTTACAAAATGTGCTACAAAGTGAATTTGCTACTACAATAAAGTGCATCTGTCACCCCAATTATGCAAAGCAACTGGTTGACTTCAAAACTGCATTAAAAACTGAATTAGGATCTTTCATCCATTTATAAAAGAAATGCCAATGTGAAATACATGTTTATTTTTGAGTAAAGGTACTATATTACCACTACTACAGAAAATTGAGTCTGTATGAGAATTCACTTACCATAATATTAAAAAAAAATCATTTTTTTTTACTTTGGTCAATACATCAGTTGCTGTGAACAATGTCCTGCAGAATAAAACCTGACTTATCAAGAACATATTTTTTAAAAAGTCCAAAAGAATCTTCTTGCCCTAACAATTTTATCAAAGGGGCAGGTTCTGATCCCCTTTTTCATACTGTATAACAATATATTCCATTAATATCCTCAATAATATCAGTAGAAATCCTTGGGGTTTAATATGTTATTAATTGTGATGGTATTTAAATCTCACTTTACCTAAACCTCTCGTCTGCACCACAGATACTTAAATTTTGGTGAGGTGATGTCAGTGATGTCAGCTGGTGAGTTGAGGTTTGAGTTCATTCTTAGTGAAACAAATAAGCCACAGAAACTTTCAGAATGTTTAGGTCTTGTTGAATTTTGGAGGTACTGAATAAGGAGGTTATGGAACATCCATCATCAAAGATCTGTAAGAATATGTTGCACAAATCTTTTGGAAGGAGGAAAAGAGACTTTATCTGGCCTTGGGACAGAATGATGGACAAGAAAAGTTCTTGAGGTCACTTCTAGCCCCAGTGTTTCCATGACAGAAGGCCATAGCTCTATGCCATTCATGTCACTAAAATCAAAATCAAAATCTCAGGTTTCATCCTGAATGACTGACATGAAGACAAATGTGACATTTGTTTTACAATTGCAGGACTGGTTTTGAAGTATACTTTCTGAAGAGGAAGAATACTTTCTTATCTTCACTGGAATATAATTTAGGAAACTCAGTATATTTTTATACATTCTGGACATACTTTCAGAGGCTTTTTAATAGAGCTTCTATAATCTTCCTGTCAAAAAATCATATTTTTATATCTTTATCTTTCAATATCCATATCAGCTGGAGCCATACCAAGATTTATGCCATTTAAGTGCCCTTTTCCTGGGATTAGGAAATATAGAGGGAAAAAAAGCAGTCTGAAATAGTTAGCAATGTGAAGAACCTCTGAGATTCTTAAACATGTGAAGAACCACTTCAAAATAGCACTATTTTTTTGTATTACCTATAGATGTATATTACACAACTCTGAATTAAACACCTAAAATCTCCATAAAGGCAGTATAGGCATGTTTTCACAACATGTACATAGTAAGTGGAAGAGCCTCAAGTTCTGGAATGAGTGCATCTGAAATGCTGCTTACCAAGGCTATTTCAGCTATGGGATTCTCTGACTAGAAACACATTTAAGACTGTACACAGTCTGCTGGAAGATTCATATGATTGTTAAGTATTATTTGCCCAGCTATGCAGGAATGTACCTAAGAATACTTGAATAGTGCTTGATTATTTGCCAGAAACTGACACACATTATGCAATTGTATTTTATGTAAGTCCTTCTACACCTGTAACCATTCCAAACTACATCTTTTTCTCCCTGCTTGTGTTATAGCCCTAACCATGAGTCCAGCAGTAAGTCTGTGTATTTACCAGGTATGCTTCACTTCTCATGACAGCATCCACAGCCAAGATTATAATTCCATGATGGTAATAGAGGACAGTCCTGGGTTCTGGCTTACACTGCTAGAGCTGTTTATTCATCTGTCTTTAAAAGATTGCTTGAGGCTCTCTTTCAGCAGTGCTTAAACACAGCCACAGGATTTCCCCTTGCCAGTAAATATGTAGACTGTAAGTAAGCACTGATTTGAAGATAACTTCCTGCTCACTTGAACCCTTTTTAGTACTTAAGAACCTGGTGCACTTTGCTGCACCATGTTATACCTTCAACAGGAAGGCTGGATGAAAAGTCTTTCTCAGCATAGTCTTTAACTTGTCAGAAAAAAAAAAAAAAAAAGATGTTTTTGATGAAATAAGGAGGAACTCTTTTAGTTCTTGCTCAAATATAAAATAAATTATATAGTAAAAGACTGACCTTCTCCCCCCTCACAGTTTTCCTTATATTGGTGGGCAGTCTTACCTTCCCAAACTGTGCTTTTAAATAAATATAGCCACATTGCACATTTACTGATGAATTCAATATGGTGAGTGTTCATAAGGTTTTTTCTAAGCATTTTTAGTCCCTGGGCACTGAAATTTCTGCTTTTGTGAATGATGAAGAAGCCTAAATGTTAAACAGATGGCAAGACACTGTTGAGCTGAGATGGTTTGGTCACCACAGCACCTGAAGCCTTGGGGTACTTTACCATGTTAATGTTCAGGCATTTATCTGGGTAGACATAGTTGCTTTGTGGATATAATTTTTGGACTCATTCCTGAATTTCATCAAAGTTGCACTCTATTTACTCAAGTACTTTTTTCAGATCTCCATTTGCCAAGTCACTATGAAATATGAAATACAGAATAAAGACACAAATACTGGGAATGTGTAACCCACACTAAAAATAAGGTGATTAAAATTCATCATAAATGTCAGTGAATAGTTCACTTACTATATTTTAAAATTGAATTTGGACAGATAGTTGTCAAGCTACAGATTCTGCCAGTCACACATCCACTATTACTACAGACTCATCTATATCCCAGGGTTTTTCTGTCTTCCTGGATTTCTCAAACACAGAGTATTAAAACAGAACTGTTCAGAAAGTGGGGCATTTTAATAAAGTTTTTTATAAATCCTTAACTTTCAGTTCTTGCTTTTTTGGTTATGTCCACATGACCCATATAATAAGATGCAATGAGCCTGATCTTGCATGTTGAGGAAAAAATGTTGCATACTTCAGAATGTATTACGTTAGGAATCATCTCTTGGAAGCTGCCATTCTCAGGGGAAAAAATGAAATAACTTTAGCCAAAAGTGAAACAGTCATCCCTGCTTATTTTGCTAGTCATTATGTTCAGCACTGGAAAAAAAAGCAATGTTGCAGCTAATAACAAGCATTTTTTTGGTTGTGGTTTCTAAACATTTGCAGCAGTACATAGTTGCTTTTCTGAATTAACTTTATTACAGGGAAGGGACAAAACTGGAGAACAAGACAATTCACAAGCAAACCTCCAAATGATGTATGGCTAAAATATGAGACAGGATCAAGCAACAGCAAATGTCATAGACCTTTAAAGTATTTTAGTGATTGCTAAATATGGCCACTGGCATAAAAAGTGAACTGGCTGCATAAACTTATCAATCATTAATGTAAAACTCCTACTGTGTGCCTCAGTGCCAGCTCCAGTCCCACAGTCTGTTTGCAACACTTGGATTTAACTGCAGTAATAGCTGTAGTCATCTGATCTGATTGACAGTATTAAATGCAGACATCCTTTCCGTATGAGATTAAATATGTAGAGGAAATACACTATGATACAAACCAAAGACCATTAAATTTGATCTATGTGCTTCTTGAAAAAATGCTTTGGTTTATATACCCCTATGGAAACATGGTATACTGAGACAGAGTCCTGAGTGAGAAGATAGGTACTGGTTTTCCAAGTGTTTTGCATAAAATTGATGCTCACATATACAGAATTCCCTGGGGTACATCATCCCTCCACCACCACCATGTCTTAAGGGATGAAGGACAGGAAATTCTATGAGTTTAGCATGCCTCACCTCAAAAACACCCTGTCCAAAGTCCTGCAGCTTAGACACTTAAGCCAGAAAAGGTTGAGATCATAAAGGTTCAAAAATTTTTAATTCCTTCACTGTTTTTGAGTAAAGAGAAAATTGAACTTCAATTATCAATAACCTAATAAATCTGGGTTATGACATTATTGTTTCTTCATCCAGGAAGCAATTTTAAATGAAAAAGAAGATGGAAAAAAGCAATAGAAGTTTTAAATGTCCTTATATTCTTTCAAGCTATAACTCCTTGTTCCTAAAACATGTGTCTGCCCTTTTATCTTCCTGCCAAGTGGGTAAAAGAATATTATTTTTAAAAACAAGCAAAAAAAAAAAGGTTTTTTATAACCTTATTTGAGGGATAAAAGGATACCAAATAATTTATTTTCCTGTTTAAAGGACAATCAAATAGGGAATTCCAAATATTCATGTCAACAATAGAATATACAGCCTAGATAGCCCAAAATTGTTCATGTCAAAGCTTTCAATATGAAACTTTTTTCTAAAAATGTAACAAAAAAATATTCCTAGTACAGGAATTTGTGAACAGGACATGACCAGTTTTAACAAATACATTATTCCTAGCAAAACTTTCATTTAGATCCTGTCTTACAGTACTACATTAGCTGTCAGTCACTTCTGCAAACATATTGGATGTCACATCAAGACTTCTGTGTTTATTTGGCTGAATATCTTCTTATTTATTTTGATCGTTTTAATGCCAAGAAGTACATAAAATGGCATTACCTGGTAATGCAGTCAAATATTCACAAATAATTTCAAATACAGACCAAAAAATCTTCCTTTTTCATCAGTAGTTTCATGTTTGGATTGCAAGACAGATTCTTCTCTCATTTGTTGCACTGCAGATTCTCCTTTCCTAGACTGAAAAATTGAAGAAAACATAAGCTCACATTACAATGTGAGTAGGGTCAGACCTCCCTTTTATAGAAACAGGCTTTCTGAAACGCTTGCTTGCAGTGTGATACTTACCAAACTATAATTAACAACAGGGAAGAATATCCTACACTGCACTTTCTAAAAGCAGTTTGCTTAGGTAGGAGCATTAATGGCAATATCAGCAGCAAAAGCTCCTGGCTCCATGCTAGGCTGGCTACGTGCACAGGAGGAGTAGCCTGCGTGTTACTCGTGGGGTGCTTACCACAGCTGGAGAGCTCTGGCCCAGACCCATCTTCATATTTGGCTGGCACCAGTGCAGTGGTCACCTTAGTCTTGTGGTGGGGCAGTGCACACAGAGCGTGCTGGCTTAAAGCACCCCTGCAGAGCTGGGGGACGGGCTCGCTCTGCGCCAGGTGTGCCCCCCGTTATGGAGCTGGCAGAGGGGAGGCTTCTATTAGCAAGTGCAGTACTCGCGGCATAAATCTGCAAATCTGCCTTTCCACAGGGAAAAATTAATAGAGGTGGTAATCATCATCATCATCGTAGTCGTTCATATTGCTTAAAAAAAAAAAAACTTGAGTGGGATTATTATTGCATTTTAATTGCTCTTTGCAAGTTTTATTGATTTTATTCTGACATACATAGAAGATAAAGTAGATATGCGGTAACCGCTAACATTTAAAATGGAAAATAATGTTTTTTAGCTGCAAACTGGGGTATACTACAGCACATCAGGAGATTTCTTTGTTAATTGTTTTTTGTCTTAGACATGCTCAGAGGTCATCCATTGCTTTCTAAATTTGCAAGCTTATTGCAGACCAGTCCAAGGTTATGTAACTCTCCAAACATAATTGTTCTGTGTACAATATTAGCTTACAAGTAATTATAACTACTAGCTGCTCCCAGCTGATAATATGCTCAGGAAATTCATATATTTGGAGTTGTCAGTTTAGGTCAAATTATTTGAGAAAATGCTTGACTTAAGAGAATGCCAAAAGGGAGTATTCAGATATAAGTAATTGCATAGCATGTTCTGCCCTTAAAATTGAAAAATCTAAAATCTAAATCTCTTAAAATTTACAGTTCCTAAGATAATTTTTCTCAGAATATGGATTTGAAAAAGCATTATATTGATAACATTTTGACAAACTAGTGAAAGCTCAACTCTAGGACCACATGCCAGGTGGCAAAGGAGTTACATGGTTTGCATCTATCTCTAACTAAATTACTGCTTTGAAGTCAATAATTGTATAGCCATCTTGGATACCAGAGGAAGCTTTTTCTACCATCTAATCCTGCTTAATATGCACTTACTTTTAAAATAATGGAAGTCTTTTCACTTAAAAAATTCTGCCTTCAATGATTTTCTTCCATACATTGGATCTTGATGTTTTGGGGTTTTTCCTTTAGTTTTAAAACAGTTAGGACACTATTTTTCTAAGTATTGCATTACAAGGGAAAACTGATCAATAACCATCAAGGAAGTAAGAAATTAAGTGCCAAAGAAAGAAGGATTTCAATTTTTTTTAAAAAAAGGTGGGGGGAAAGGAGCCTGGTAACTTAAGCCCCCATGTTCTATAGACACTGAAAAATCACTGGAGCACAAAATTCAGAATTGAGTTATTAAAATTATTATGGTAACATTTTAGCAAATGATACAGTACTGATTTTAGCCCAGGACACGTGGCTAGAAAAAGTGGAAAATGTCAGAACTTTAAATTATTTGAGAGGCCTTTCAGCTTTGAGTTGTTTAATGGGATAACCCATCACTGTAGCAGAACAAGTAGTGCCAGAGAATAATCCACGTTAGTGCTCAGAGGCCAACAAACACCAGATCCCAGGAGCCCCACAGCTATGTCCAACTACCTGTATGTCTCTCGGTGCCTTTATACCTCAAAGCCAGCACTGGTGTGGGCCCTTTGCCATTCTTTCACTAACTAATCTTACCAGGATTTTAAAGCATTTTATATTCATTTGGATTTTGTACCAAGGTAAATGGAACTGGACCCATAGGCTAGGAAATAACATTGGCACTTTTGCCACAAAATATGTGAACATATATCATAAAGTGTCATTTCTCCAGAAGTCAACCTGGAAAGGGTGGAAACCAATGAGAACATTCAGTTTAAGAACAATGTACTCATCATCTCTTTTTAATTCTTCTAGGACATGCAAAGTTCCATAGTATCTTCTGAAATTGTGCAAATTAATTTTAGGAAGTATATTATCTGCAGCAGAAGAACTCCTTGCAAATGTTGTTTCTTGTTCCAAAACATCAGCTTTGCTTTATCTATTTATGAGCTGTTATCACCTCAGAAATACTATTTGTTGTACTATAACTGCATGGTTTTTTCAGCCTTCCCAGAAAAGAGTTTTGAGGTTTTGAAAGCCGTTGTGTCACGTGTGAGGACATAAAGAATGCAGTTGCATGTCTGAAAACACAGTCCCCATGAGACAGGTCACCACAACAGGAACCTGAGATAAGCTTTGCCGATGGCAAAGCAGGAAGGCATTAATTCCAGGCCTAACAAAGGTGAGGGTTGGAATTAGAACACTGGACAAAATGCCACTGCTCAAACTGTGGGAACTTAAGACTTACCTAGACCAAAAAATCGCACAGTGGAAAACTGGGAAAGGATACACATGCCATGGGGGAATGTCATGTATGCCCATGGATACCTGGGATTGGACTGTATAAAAGTGTTACCTCCATAAGAACAACCCCCACCACAAAAGACCAGGGTGACGAAGCACCAGAGGGATGCCACAAGAATCCATATTGTGGTGATATCTTTTGCTTAATCTCTCTCTCTGTGTCTCACTCTCTCCTTCCTCTTCCTATTTCTTTTTATCTCTCTGCCTCACATTTACTGTTAAATAAAATCTGTACGATTGACTTTGCCATATGGTCTTGTTTGCCCCTTAATTTAGGCAGAAGCATCCCTTACAATCGGATCTGAACAACATAACTCTGCTTCACATTGTATTTCAGAAGAATGAAAAATCTCCTGTGCCATTTAGGGCAATATCTTGAATAACTTTATCCCAACAAAACCTCTCATTTTAGAATAGACATAACTACAGTATCAAAGTATTTTTCCTGCTGAATTTGCTTTCTCAATCTTCAGAGACTTCACCTTTACTCACAAAAAGCATGCAGTCAGCTGAACTAAAAAATGTTGTGAACCTGGTGGGCGGCCTTTACCAAAGATGTTCTGGCTGTTACAAAAAAAAAAAAAAAGGCCTTTTTGTGTGAGACGTTTGCTGTTATTTGTTTGCTTTTCTTGGTGGAAATTGCAAAATCTTCATTTATTTCACACTGTGCGTACTTCTCTGTAGAAATTTGTATGCCCCTGTATGCCTCATTTGGCTTAGAGTTGCAGTAGTTCTATACCCATTCTTTAAGCACTTCTTAGTTCCACTGGGTTGAGCTTTCAAGCCTTTTTTTCTTTGCTGCACCTTCTAGTTGCTGGTGCTTGCTCAAAGGGACTGCAAAAGACCGAGCTAGAGCCACCATAGCACAGAAAGGCTCTAATACCAGGGAATATGTGCTCACACTCTGTGTGAGCTATGCATCCGCCCAGTTTCCTACGTATCCTCAAATTAATTGCTCTCCTGCTCTACTTCCTTTTATAAAACATGACCAATGGCAATGTCACATTCATCTGGCTGAAGTTTTGAGCCTTTTTCTAAGGATACTCATGGCTTAATTCTCATCTTAGACACTAAACTGTCCTCCTACTGTCTTAGCTATAACTGAACCATGCTGTTCCTCTCCATTTCAACAATTATCTCCAAAGGAACACCTGTAAAGGAGAATTGCATCACCACACTTGTATCTGGTTTTGATCCTCAGCAGGGACCTCTGTTTTTTCTGCATCCTTTTGGTCCTCAAATTCAGGTGCTTGTCTCTATGTACAGTTTATAAATTATTGTACAGCCTAGTCTGTGAAAGCAACACCATTATCAGCAGATAAGTAGACTTAGGCCCATGTAAACTGTTTAAGTTCCTTATTTACAGCAGAATTTTCTTTTTGTGAGATCAATAGAATAGTTTGTAATGGGATCTTTGTCCTCTTTTAAACTCAGTTCTATTCATAGAGTTTCCTGGAGTCAGTCTCAGATAAGGCTAACCCAAAAATACCTGACAGGCATGAGGCAATTTCCATCAATACAAAATCTTGCCCTCTAAAGGGCAGCCAGAGTTATTTAAGCCAGGAACCAAAGTGGCTTTTAGCTGCCTAGAAAATTTTGTATTCTTTGTGAGACTGGTGAATCTTAGCACGGGTTCACTATATAATGTGGATTGTGATACCTCACAATATTATCACTCCACAAAGTGATACATCTTCATGCAAAATTTGTTCTGAATATTAGAAATCTACGAAGTGTAAGATGACCATATATTTGGGAAAGCATGGAAGCTTTTTTTTTTTTGAGGAAACTGGCAAGTTCCAGTGGTGCAGTTTATAAGTTCATATCCACATTGATAAACTCCAACTGATCTAATTAATCATAGCTATCACATCAAATTAATCATAGCTATCACATCAAATTTACTATCAATCTGGCCTCAAGTTTAGAACTAATTTAAAAAAATCTGAGGTGATTATAACTTCTAAAGACACAGCTTATTTTCACCAGAAAAAAAAGTGAGTAAAGTACTCTCTTTCAGTAACATGCAGCTTTCCTGACCAAGCACATTTTCACTTGGGCTTGGTTTCACATACTACATTCTTAGTCAGGTTTGTAACCTAATTGTATGAGAGAAACACAGTTAGGTATTTCACTTGGAAGGAGTAGCTGTTAGTTCAATACCAGTCTTCCCCATTGAATGCTAATGTTACTAAGGACAGAAGATTTCCTTTAAGAGCATACATAGCAAAGAATGATACATAGCAAAAAGGGAGTTATTTCAATGCTTTGAATAATTTATTTGAGGTTTACTAGTATCACAGTATCTGGTTTACTCATTTCACATAACAAAGCACATGCCTGGTCCAATGCTTGCAGGCACCATTTAGATCTTTAGTGCATAGTATACTATGAATATTTTCTAAAGTTAATAAAGCATTCTTTTCCTTCCACAGCAGAAAACTATTCTGGTACTAAGAAAAGTGTAGCATTCAGAAAATATTTAGAGTTTTCAGCTAAATCAGTTGTTAAATTAGCATAATCTTTAGTTTTCACTCTTTGCTGGCTATTCTAGCCACCTAGAATAAAACAATGATCTTGTTGTAGTGTTTGGAGAGAATACACAGTAGAAAGCCCAGGGATGGAGCCAGAAGCCAGTTTTGTTTCTGAAGTAGATTCAGAAGCTACCTTATGGATTTTCAGTAAGTGTGACAAAAGAGTTGGAGACTACAGCAGGCTGGATTCTTTTAGCTACAACTAAAAAAGAGATCTGAGTCACTTTGTACTGTTTTGACTTCATGAAACCTGTAGCATGCTGTCAACTGACACAGAAGTCCAGCCTTTCATCTAAGTGAATCTGGCTGCAGGAAATGAGCCAAGTCAAGGTCACAATGTAGGGGAGAAATCTTGGACTCAAGTTCCATATGGAGCCTCTTTTTGGGAGCAGAAGATTACTCTTGTGCTAAACATTATTAGCACATTAAAATGGGAGGTAAAGTAACGTGTGAAGGATTGCTCTCAACATCTGTAACTGTGTTACAAATATGGAATCTTTCACAGGCTATAATCAGCAGCCATCTTACAGCTGTAAAACCTTCACTGGCTGGTTTTGAACTTCTGACAAATCAACCAAAAAGCCCCTTGGTATATAAACATCTCCATGGGCTCCTAGGAGAGGCCATTTGGCATAGGCATGAGTGCTGAAATGCCTCTTCAGTTCTAGGAATAGGTCGTGTCACACAGAATGGAACTGGGGAGTCAGCCAAAAGAGGACAGTGATAGAAATAAGCATAAGGTAAACGTTATATGAAGATCTTTTTTTGGCTTCAGAAGAACAAAAGGGAAACTGAGTGTGGGTCTAGGCCAGGAGCGGTTCCTGTGCTGTTCTTCAACAGTTTTCATCTTAATTTCAGAAACTCAGTGCCATGTTTGCCCACCAAAGCAATGATCACCGAGTTCTACAACTTTAGTGTCAACAGCTGAGTCAGTGCATTGCCAGGAAGGGAAGGGAATGGAAACAGTGGGACCACAATGAGAGGCTTGTGGGAACAAGCTTAGGAAAGAGAAGATGCCTACTAACATCCCTGAGATTTATGCTTTTACTAGTTACAAGACCTGAGGAAAACAGCAGTCCAGAAAAGGATTTTTGACAGTGATGAGGTAAAGGAAAGGCACTAAACTTTTGGTAGTAGTTGTAAAGCAAGGTGAGACAGAAGAGAGAAAGCTCTCCTGGCACAAAGGAATCTGCACTCAACTCACTTTGTGAGTCAAACACAGACCAGGAGATTGCACCCATGTTTACATTTTGGGATACCGAGCCTGCTCTCGGTGCCTGAAAGCAAGGGGCACAATGCAACCTTTGTTTATATGTCCCATGCAATCTAAACCATGGCCAAGCATTGTCCAGGACAGCAAGAGCTGGCACCAGCCAGAAGTGTGCCAGGGAGCTTACAGATAATGATACATCAGTGCTCAAATTGTGCTGTGGCACAATGATTTTATTTATTATGGAAGTAGCTTATGAAACTATCTTAGGCAGTGGGAAGGATGCTACTATGCTATGCAAGACAGCATTACTGCTATGACAGCACTGTGCAACATCTGAATATAACTTTGAAATGCACTTGTAAGTAAACCATAGCTGCAGTACTTGAAGCATCTGAAAATTTATGGAATTAAAATCCTTTACCCATGTGAAAAATAATCCCGTACTCTGGATGCCAGGTAAGTGGTAAATAGCAGACCACTACAAAATCTATGTCATACTAGCTTCTCCTGTGTTATAGGAATTCATTCATCACAGTTTACTGGAAGGGACACTTGTTAGGCCTAATTTGGGTTATATTATGAATATATAGTTATTATGAATTATAGAGAGAAAACACATTTCTGTAAATTTCTGGAATTATAATATGGGGCGACAGAAGTTTTCCTTTGCATTAAAGTGGTAAATTCAGGCTTTTCTGTAGGTTGTAGCAAACTGTGGAGATTTGTGACATCTTTCTGGAAGGTATGCTGGTGGCATGCTCTTCTGGGAATGCAGAAGAGCTGGATCATTCACATTACGTCACTGAGAATTGACTCTGAATTCTCAAGCAGTTTACTAAACTAGAAGAGATTATAAAAAATAGCAAAAGTGAGAAGCCAGCAAAAGTGTCTCTCTCTCTCTGAGGGCATCCAAGGCAAGCTCAAGCAGATTTTAATGGGTTTGTTTATGGGAGTGCAGATACTACTTCTGGAATTACGAGAGATGCATCCATAGAAACCAATTTATATTACCATTCTACCAGTGCTGTTTCTAAGTTGAATGAAACAGAACATCACAAGATGGGGTGTTGAATCCCTAAGCAGGACAATGCTTCTGTCCTACAGCAATTCAAAGCAAAATACACTGCTTTTTTGGTCCTGGGGGTGAGTATTTGAAGATCAGGTAAACCCACACACTTCTTAATTCCTGGAGGTCTTTATTGCTTGTATTTCAGTTAATACCTACAGGTGGGTTACTGATTACACTGTGAAGAAGAGCACTGCCAGCTATGTGCATGGGCAAGGCTTTACTGATGTCGAGCTAAGGAACACGGAGGCCCGTAGCTGCCGTGGTCAGTTTGTATTTGGGAGAAGCTGGAGCATCCCAGCACAGTGCTGCAGGACAAGCCAGCAGCCTTCCAGTTGCTACAGCTGATCTGCTCAGACACAGAGATCACCTGGTTATTATAGATCATACAAGAGTAAGGTAAAAGTTTGAAAACACACTAAATTGTCACCCTAAACATTTACCTCTCTAACATAAGGGGCAGCTATACTTTGCCCAGTCCTTCTAAAAACTTTTAGGGAAAGAAACATGCTAGGGTCTGTGGGCAGTCTCTTCCAGTGTTTCATTAGTTCTACTGACATCCAACCTGTATATTTCTACTTGACGTTTACTAAGGCTTGCTTGGTTGTAATAAGATTGATAAATCTGACTGCTTATGCTAGTCCACCCAGATGGAGACCTCGAGGTAACACAACAGATCCTTGAAGGATGAGGGAGAGGACATTGCATTAAAACCCAATTATTCCTTGGATCCTGGAAGGATCTTTGTTTTTATGAATCAAGTTAAATGCTACAAATTGTTCACAATTGGTAACTCAATTCGCTCTTTCTTCTTTCTTAAATGCTGTGTGTTTAACTAGGTTTTCAGCAACAATGCAACTCATTTCAGTATTGCCAATGGGGTTCCTACTCTAAGTATAACGTCAGAGCTTCCTGTTTCTGAACGGACCCCAAAATTCTAGAATTTTTCTATAAAGTGCTACTTACATTAAGTACATTTTATTGCACATAGAAATGATGGTGCTGCTCTAAGATATGCTGATGCTGTCTATGGTGTCTACCACCATAGCTGCCTTCAGACTATATTCAAATTCATGCCAAAAACCCTTAGAAAGTCAATAAAGCTGCTTCCACTTGCACTATTTACCAGCTTGTCTGAAATTAATCTGAGTAGAACTTATATGGACTAACAAATGGAAGAAAATTAGTATAAACCTTAAATGAACCAAATCACATATAAAGGAACCTGAGATTTTTTTAATCACATACGGAGATATGCAAGCAAGGATCAGTTTTGACTGAAGACCTAGATCAAATTTGTCAAATTTGAATGGCTCAGATTTGACTCAAATATCTGGGCAAATAAACAGATAAATAAAGATGCTTGAAGTGTTGAGCATATGCAGTACCTATTTGATTCATTGAGAGGTAAACAGAAGACATTTTATGCAACATTTATGTGTTTTAGTAATATTATATTTGTGCTGCGAAATTAGTTGCTTTATTATCATCAGACAAGGTTTAAATGAGACTTTCTCACACAAAATTTCATAAGCACTAGTGTGCTGTGCTATTCCAAACGAAGTCCATTTAAACAACTTTGTATATGAGTACTTCATTGATTCCTTCATATTTATTGTAGGGTTGCATCTGTTTTTATCAGGCGAATGTTTTTAGCAGGATTACTGATGTGATAAACTGGGCAGTTGGTCTTAAGACCATTGTTTTATACCACAAAAAACATAGATAAAACTACAGCAATGACACTTTGTGTTACAGGCTTTACTTACAGTGAGCACTTGGAGGTCTGTCTGTGTAAGGACAGAAGAAGTTAGGGTTTTAAGTACTCTCCTACTAAAACGAATGAAATAACAGAATAAAAATCCTAGCAGGAAAATACCCAAAACCTAGCCAGCAACCTGGGAGCAACATTTCATTCCAGTAATTATCCAGAAATCTGATTTCCTTTGCTTTGTGTCAGGCACTTAGCATTATTGTTGCAGTTAAGGGAACTTTATGAGAGTGATTAAAATAAAACTTCTTGGAAGAGAGGTGCCACAAGAGACTGCAGCATCACTTGGGAAGTCATTTATCTACTGTGAAAACACAGGTCTCTTGCTTTATTAAACATCTCTGTACAACTCCCCTTGATGTCTGCAGCCAGATACTCACCTGGCACAGTTCCATTGAAATCAATGGACCCATATTGACTTACACAAGCTGAAAATCTGAAGCTCTGAGTTTATTACAACATCACTAAAAGGGCTGATTAATTGTAGGATGGCATCACAATATGATAATAATGCTCAGAAACCTCTCCAGAGTGGAATAGAAATTTGTTATGTCTTTCTGCAGAGCATTTGTTTTATGTAATCTACCTCTTTTTCAGTTGTGGGAGAGTTTTTTGTTTTATTTTTGAAATACAGATGGCAATCTTGTTACCATCTCTGGTTTACCCTGCAAAAAACATCATGACATGATTGTAGTTTATATTTCCTGAAATCCTGATTGTCACTGGGTCTCAGGCACACAGTGGTCCTCTTGAAGAAGAGTATACATTCTCTATTTGACAACATCCTACAGAAGATGTGGCCTTCCTGTCCTGCAGCTCAGTCAGTCTCAACCTCTGCCCCCACCAAGGGGCTTGCTGCCTGTGCTGCTGGCCACCCTGATATGGCACAGCTGGGACAAAAGCTGGGATCAGGCTTCTGGGAAAAGAGCTGTGCAGGAGAGACATAAAAAAACTCTGTCAAGGCCTCCCCCAGCTTTACTCATGCATTTAAGCTGTAGCTGTTTTCCTAGGTTCTGGCCAGAGCCATTGTGGAGGTGTGCCTGTGCCTGGCCAACGTCCTGACTTCCTGATTTGACCTCAGGCTTTTCTGGACTGTCACAGACCCCAGTTACCATCACCAGACCTGCCCTGTTCTCCTTGCTTAGGCACAGTGAGACTGAGCCTTTCTTATGAGAACACCTTGCCATTACCCCAGCTCCTGCTTGCCTTCCCTGGGGATTAGCCTGCTCTTGTTACTTCCTGAGAAGATGAACCCTTAAATACTGCACAGACACTGCTAATGCAGCAGGCATAAATAAAAGAGGTGTGCTGTTCTTTTCCAAAACTAGGATATAAAAATATCCCTCACAGGATCATTCTTACTTAATATTGTATTTAGCAGGAGTAGTAAAAATTGAGCCTCTTTTTGTTTGTTTTGCTATGCATAAATTTTCTGTTTACTAAGAGTTCATAATCTCAGAAGCCAAATGGCAGAGGGAAAATTGAATCCAAAGCACCATAGTTCGAGCAAATAATTTCTCTTCTTTTGTTTTATTTTAATAATGTAAGAGGGTATTGGCATGTTTCCCACACTGTAGATGTGTCAGCTGTCCTGCATAAGTGTGAGACACACTCAAGGGTTTACCCTGGCCTCTTGTTGTCCTGAGGAGTCCCTGTAGCTCCTGCAGCTGTGGCACAGTGCCCCAGTCTCTTTTCGCCACCACGTGTGGAAATACAGAGAGCAAAGGAGACCAGGTCCTGTGCTATAGGAAAGGTTGAGCCTCTTCTTGAAGCATTCCACACAGAAGTCACAACAGAATTGCTTAGCCCCCTGCAGCCTCATGCCATTGTTCCTGTCCTGTCACAAGCTCAGCAAGGGAAAATGAGATGAGCAGAGGGGCAGGGATACATCCCCCACAGGATCCACCTTACTGAGTCTCATGGGCTAGGTTAGAGGAAAAGCAGAGGTCTGAATCAAACCATCCTTGACTGGCTTATCTGCTAATTCTCTGTTTCATGGCAGATCTGGGTCAGGAGAGGTAAAATGAAGAAAGCCCAAAGCTTGCTTATAGGACTGTAAGTAGTCAATAGCAATGTAAAGTCAAAATATTTTTAACAGACAACTCTTAGTAGAATTAAACTGTGCAAAGGGCAAGTTCTCTTTTCACAGAGGAGTTTTACAGTGCTGCACACTCACCTTAGCAGCAATACTAAATGTTAATAACATGAAGAAATTAGGTACAAGTCTGATATTTTGGTGCAAAGTTCCTCAGCATGAGTAACTTCCTGAAATGGCAGCAGGCATGACACATATTCACCCTAATGCAGCTGCTGACATGAAATGGTGCTTTGAAGTGTTTTGGGGAGCCAGGATGGCAGCAGTGTTTCCATCAGAAGCACCCAGGTCCCACGACATGCCAAAGCTAGAGCACTGCAGTTCAGCAGCTCATTAAGCATTTCAATCATGCCTTGCAGTTCTCTGAATTGTGGTCTTTCCAGTACATCAATTTTTTTCTCTAATTATATTGATTTTAGCAAATTGCAGTGTCCTTCTGTTGATTTTCAACTATGTATAGCAAAAACTTGCAATGTGAGAGAAAAAACAAAATCATTGTGCTCTAGCAGGCTATTCTATACCATTAGACCTTTCATGGAACAAAACAGAGACATCAGAGCTAAGAACATATGAAAATATTGCAGTTACTAAAAAATAAACAGAAGCTAAGTTTTTAAATTAGTATAGAACTTACATCTATCACCCAGAAAAAAACCGACCAGTCAATTGTCTGGAGCACCAGCTCTGTAATTACACACCCATTTATCTTCAGTGTGTGGAGGATTTAATTGCCTGTGCCCAGCTCTATCTTTGGGTCGTCACAATGGACCGACCATACCATGTGCCAGCACCTGCCATCTGCAGGCTGTCCTCCCACACCAGAGACCTGAATTCGAGCCCACACTTCTGACTAAATCATGTTTTTATAAAGCAGAGAACTCCTAAAATCTGCTCAATTAATTAGTGGCTGCCATACAACCTCTAGAAAACCAGCAACACAACCCCTGTCTTGTTGCTTCCTCTTGAAGACAAGCTATGATTCCCCTCTACACTTTCATTTTACAAAACAGTTCAGTAATTCTACTGCTGAATCATGCTAGAGGTAGGACTTCTGCATAGGTGGAAGTACTCTGAAGTCAATGCAGCTAAACAGTATAGCTCCAGACATCTCATTCAGGTTAGGAAGAAAAAGTACTTTGGTGTTTAGGAAGTATGTATTTGTTCCTGTTTCTTTGACCTTTTTACTCACTTTTAGTGAATGATTTGCTAATAAAAATATGTAAACACATTGGGGAGCCAATAACCAAGCCTGGAGTGTTTTAACAAGCCAGACAGTACCAAGAGTATTTTAAAGAACAGTGGAACCTGGCCATTCATACAAGAATTTATATGGTGCATACAGCCACCTGCTGCACTTCTGGATGTAGGGCCCATGTGGTGGGACATAACTGGCTCATCACTGGAGGTATCACCTTATCTTTAGAGGAGGGTGTGACACAAATGCACATCTTTCTGCAGTGTTCCCTTCTGGATAACTGAGATACTCCTTGTTCACTGCTTTTGGTTTAGGCTTTAATAGAGTAAATCAGTCCTTTATTTGATTTAGTTCATATATTTTACAGATAGTTTAGAATTTTTTTGCATCAATGAGTCATGACAATATATATAAGAAATGTTTATTCTTCTTTGTTTTGGGAAAATTAATACATGTTCACATAACTGAGGATAATCTAGCATCTAGAAGGCAATTTGCTCCTACATTTTCTGACCTTTTTATTAAGTATAAAAAACCAGAAGGATACAGTCTATAGTTAGTTATATTTAGCTGTTACCCCATGTGTAAATAGTCCTTATCCCAAGAATTTTAGATGTATACAAAGGGCAAAATAATTTACGCAACAGAAGCTTGAAATGACATGTTTAGGGGCATTCCACATGACTTGCACTGCTTTGTGTTTTGAAGTCCCCTTTCTCTGTAAATCAGGAGACACCTTGGTAGGATCCATTACAGGGACTTACCAGCTTAGTAAAAATGTGTAGCTTCAAAACTCAATTTAAAATCTGTTCAGGTACTTGTTAACCTCACTAAAAATCAATGGACCAAATCTCATACATCTTATATATATCACCAGAATGGCACTTAAATCAAAGAGTTGCCTTAGGTAAGTGAGGAAGGCATTTGTCCAGTGGGGATGTTCATTCAAGTAATCCTGCAGGCTTACATCTATCCTTGTTATCAGACACTCAGCAATGTCAAGTTAATTAATTTATTTCCTTTCAAGTGTTTTTTCCCCCATCAGTGAAAGAATTCCATGAAATGAGCAAGAAAAAACTACTGCAAATCATTAACACATAAAGATAGGATAAGTGTCTTACCCTCTGTTGTGGCCTGCAGTCTGCTGCCAAAGAGACAGAGAAAACAGTACCAGTTCACATTTGGGGCATACCATGTGGCAGCCTTCAACTGCAGTTCTTACTGAAGCTTTAGCAGGCCAGGCACAGCAGCATTCAGTGATGGTGTGACTTCATTACGGCCACGATAGTCCACTGTTAGTCTCCATTTTCCATTAGACCTTTTCACTGGCCATGTAGGATTGTTAAAAGGTGAGCAGGTCTTGCTGAAGACTCCTTGGCTCTCAACAGTCAACAAATCAGCTTATTGGATGGGAGTCATGTTTGGTGAGATATTGCTGTTGGTGCACGGTTGTGCTAGTGATTCACACCTGATGTTCCTCGACCTTCAGCAACTCACAACACAAGGGTCCCCTGAGAGACTGGGCAAGGAAGACACCTGCCTCATTTCCTCCATCTTCAAGACAGCTGTACAGAAAGTTCAACCTTTTGGGTCCCTGAAACACCCTCTTCTGAGTCTCTGCCAATGATGCATGGAGTCTCTGGACCAGTCACAACAGGGGCCTTTTGTCACTCATTCCAAGTGAGGGGTCACTTCAGCCTCCAAATACAATTAGCTGTTGGGACACTCTGGTCATTCCAGAAATACAAATGGATTCTGCTTCTCTGTAGCTTGGTGGTATTAGGATACACTGTGCACCAGTATCCACTAGACCCTTATACTCCTGTTGGCCTGATGTGATGTACCAGGCCATTGAAATCACACAGTCCAGTAAACCCTGTTGTCCCCTTCCTCCCCCTGGCTGGAGGCAGGGCTCCTCTAGTCCTGATCATCATACTGGTTACTCACTTTTTGTATGTACAAAACAGAATTCTCTTTATTAATATCAGAAGTAAGATCAGCTCTTCTGCTCTGTTTGGGAAACTGCCTGCTTGAGACAGGAGCAGCAGTTTTCCTGAAGAGCCCCATTTTGTGGTTGTTTTTCCTGCAAATCAGACACCTGTGAGGGTGTCGAGGTAGATTTTCCACCCTACTTTCTCATGTCTTCTCTGTGGTCACTCAGGTGAAGCCACAGGATGGTCTGTAGTGTGTAATCACTATATCCTCTCTCTTGAGCAGCAGAGCTCTAACTCCTGATAGCTGAGATAATGGACTAGGACATATCCTGTCTGAATTGCTGGAACTCTTGGAACACTTTCTCCACAGCTGAGACACAGCCCCATTGGGAGAAGTGGGAATTTCTTCATGTTGCTGGAAGTGGACAGCCAATTCATCCACTGTTTTTCTCTCTCCATCTTTCCAGGTCATTACTGTCTATGAGCTGGTGTATAACAATGGTGAGCTCCATACAAACTTCTACCACCTGGGTGACATACACTTGATTTCATCTGGATCTTTAAATAATTTCTCATTGCTCATCATAAATCACCTCCAGCATGGCTAATTCCCTCAGGTACTGGATACCTTTCTCAGTGGTGATCCATTTGCCTGAATGACATAACATCTTCCTTGAAGGGAGACCTTCCCTTACTGCCTAATAGAAGTCACATCCAGAGTCTGAGGTCTTGTGCCCTTTTTCCAGTCACTTTGTCAATTCCTCCTCTAGGAAGGGATCCTACCTGTTTGGTTTTGCTACCCTCTAATTGCAGGCCACTGGTCCTGCTATCCTAGCATTGGAGCAATCAGGTGACAATGTGCTGGTCTGGATGAAGCTGAAATTTTTCACATATCTCACAGCTCTCTCAGGGATGGGGTTACTGCCTTGCTTATGAGTTCTTTCACTTCTTCCTCCTGTTCTCATGATGGCACTTGGAGAATCCTGCCTTATCTTCTTCCTCCTTGCCTTTTTCACAGGAGTTTCTTCCTTTATTAAACAAGCTTACTTTTGCATCCAGTATTTCTTCTTCTCATGTATGTTGTGGCAACTGTTACCAGCATGGGTTGATACCCTGGTTTGGCCTCATACTTGCCAGGGTTGGAGGAGCTGCAGTGCCTGTCGCAGGGGATTGAGTAGCCCCAGTGCCTATTGTGGTTGCTGCAGTGTCTGTCATTTTGTCATCACATCCAGAGAGTTCCTTTTCTCTCTAAAGAGTGTTGAGCAGGGCTGGATCTTCATGGGCCAGGCTCCAGCATGTGGCAGTGACTTGTTTCTCTCTGGAATTGTCAGGGTCACAGCATATTTTTTCCAAATATTTTACCAGTTTTTCTGGATTCTGTGCCTTTGTAGGGGTGAGGTTCCAAAACACTGGAGGTGTCCACTCACCTAGATTCTTGCCCATACTATCCCACACATCCTGTCACTCATAACTATACAGCCTTGGATAGATCCCTGGGTGGTATTCTTAAATATTTGTTTAACCTTAAACATGACCTGAAATTCATTCAGGAGACAGCAGTAGGAACACGCTTGTTTGAACATCCCAAGGATTCAGAATTCTCAAGAGCTATTGTAACTAGCCTGGAGGAGAAGGGGAAGGTGAAGTAGCAGGGGAGGGTTCCCTCTTGTCTCCCCCACAAATAGGCTCTCTGTGGAGAGAAGGTGGAGTGTAATTGTTAATAGTTTGTGAGAGATGGTTCCCAAAGTACAGAGATGACAGTAATGCTGAATACAAATACCAGATTAGTCTCATGACCACTATTTTTATGATATCATAAGCCAGTGTTACACAGTACAGCAAAATGATAACCTTAATCCACCCCCCAGGGATGATAAACAGCACAACAGGGAACACATATAGCAAGTAAGGTCTTACACAACATAACCCTGAAAACAAGCACAAATTCTCTGAGAGCAGATAAATCAACAGTGTGATCAGCTGATATAACGAACTTATAAAACAAACATTTTTTAACGCATCTCTAATCAGAACTGTTACCTCAACCCTTTGAACCTGATGTTGGGTACCAAAAAGGACTGTTGGTGTTTAACCCCAGCCAGCAGCCAAACACCACACAGCCATTCTCTCACTTCCCCTCTAGTGGGATGGGGGAGAGAGGGAGGGAAGAGGGAAAGAGGTAAATCTTGTGGGTTGAGATAGGGACAGACACTGTAAAGTGAAAGGAAAATAATATTAATGATAAGAGAATATATAAAACAAGTGATGCACAATGCGGTTGCTCACCATGCACTGACTGATGCCCTGAGCAAGGGGCTGCCCCACCTTGTTGGCCAATTGCCCTTAGTCTTATTGCTCAGTAGAGTGCTGATTATGGTATATAATATACCTTGTGTCCATTGGGGTCAGCTGTCCTGGACATTTACCCTCTCAGCTCCCCGTGCCTCCTCACTGGCAGGGCAGCATGAGAAGCTGAAAAATCTTTGAATCAGAGTAAGCCCTGCTCAGTGACATCTAAAGCATCAGTGTGTTATCAACATTATTGTCATCCTAAATCCAAAACACACCACTGCATAAGCCACTAGGAACAAAAATAACTATCCCAGCCAAAATTAAGGTACTAGTTCTTTCTCTCCTTCTTCATTTCCAAGCTGACAGCTCTGAATCAGAAAGACTATCTAGTATTTCTAAAGTTTTAGACTGACTTAAACTTGGTTCCCATGAAGGAATTCAGAGGCCAAGGAGTCAAGCACCTAGGGAGATGCTGTGGTGAAAAGAAGTAAAGAAAGGCTAGCAGTAGAGGAGTGGAGGGGAGTAATCACAAAAATTAACTTCAGCCCTGGGGATACCTGACCTGCTTCTCTAAGCTTCTTTATAAAGAATGGAAGATAATTATGGAACAGACAAGTCAAAGCAGAAACCTAATTTTAGGCTGTCTGAAACTGCACCCCCAGGGGAACTTCACTTGCCATAATAGAGCTCCAGTGTCCACATTTTGAAAAGGGATCTTTTAAAAGTAGTCTGTGAGCAGAGGGGGAACACAAAAATCATTTAACAACTGGAAAAAATGTCATTCTTCTAGCTTGGTCTGTTTATCTTATCAGGAAAGAAGACTGGGATGTGACTAGATTAAGGTGTATGAATGTTTTCATGTACGCATGTATGAAAGGGGACTTTAATCAAGCAGAGGAATACATAACTAGAACCAATTGTCTGGAAGCAGAAGCCAGAAAATTTAAATTAGAAAATAAGCATGCATTTTTAACAGTAAAAGTGAGTAGGTACTGGAACATACTAGAGAGGAAAATGGTAGATTCTCACCATATTCAGATTTTCAAGTCAGTACTAGGCTGAAAGAAAAGTTTCAGTGAAACTAAAGGTCTCAAAGCAGCATCACTGTCTGATACTTAATGGCCTGTGATATTCAGGAGATTAGACAGTGTCTCTCAACCTTAAACACCATGAAGCTTAATTATATGCGTCTGTACCAGTCACCAGGGATATAGGTTTTGTATAAAAAAATACTCCCCAAATTCAACTCAACAGTTTGATAACTTCTGGTGTCTTTCAACACCAACCAATCTCTGAAAGATTTCCGGCCATAACATCACTTCTGCTGAGAACTGAAGAGTTGAATATAAGCTGAATACAACTGTTGCAATAAATGTTTATTAATAATGGGACTTTTCTATTATTTTATAATAGTTCTTAAAAATAATAAGGTGGCTGTAAATTTATGGCATAAATTACCATATTTATGATAATATATATGATATTTAGCAGCTGTAATTCTCCTAGAAATCAAGCTACAGAGAGGGAAGCAGAGTATGAGTATATTGTTGTGATTTGCAAATATTCATTAATTGAACATCACTCTGATGCTGTGAAGTGAGTAAATATTATTACTGAGACTTTATGGAACTTTTCATATCTAGGACAATTGGCTTCTTCCGAGTTGTATGTGTATAAAAATATATATATATGTATATATGATAAAAATAATTTTTTTTAAGACAATGAGGAAAAGAGTATCAGAACCCATATAGGAAGTCCTGACACTCCGGATGTAATTTGCAGATTCGAAGGAAATAAACTTTAAACCAGCTTCATATCTCAGCTTAAAACTAAATCTATCCTAAACACAGTGAAATGGTTTTCATTCATTTGGTATCTGACCTGAAAACCTGTGCTTAAAGAAGTAAAATGATCACTTCAAATATCTTTATTTTCTACTTTTTCTGCACTGTCTTGTTTGACAATCATGTTGAATTACCAGATGAAAAAATTTCTTCACTCTCTGCTCACTTTATAGTATTTTTAATATATTTCCCATGAGGGTAAAGTGAACTAAATTCTGCTAACAGAAACATTTGAAAATCCATAAGAAAAATGTCCAGGGAGAATTATATTGGGCCTTTATTCCTGGTAATACAGTTTATTTCAGATGTTACCTTCAGCTAAGTCATCTGATGCTTAGATTTTCCTTGTACTTAGAAAAAGAAGCCCAACATTAAGACAAATCTTATGAATTAAAAATATTTAATGTTACATGAAAAGTATCTAAATGATTTGGGGGCAAAAAATATAAATTCTATAACTTGTAACACTCTGTTTGGAAACTCATACAGGGATGGGGGAGTTCTCCCTAGTAAATTGATACACTATATTAGTTTTGGAGCTGTTTTAAGGAATTTCCAACATAGTAATTTTGACTAGGTTTGACTTGAGCTACTGGGGGAAGACAAAAACCACTGAATGTAACACAGAGTTTTAATGTCAACTTTTTCTCCCTGCAGCTGCACTCTTGCTGCCCACATGCACTCTTACACTGCCCACACGTCAGCATGGCTTTTCCCTGCTTTCATGTCCAAGAGGAGAAATGGGCAGGAAGCCATAACAAAACCATGACCTTGACCTCTTCCCTACTCTGGCCCTCAGTTTCACACAATTCTTCCCCTTAGCCAGGATCCCACCTTCCCCTCAGAGTAAAAACTGCAGTAGCTGAGAGGTTCCACTACTTGAGTAGACAGGCCACAAAGCTTTCCTCGCCCTAGCCCTGGTGTCTCCAAGCAGGAATTATTACCTCATCACTGACTTCCTCTGTGCCTGTTCACTCAATAGCTGTATGGATTTACCAGGGCTCAGCAGTCTGCAGTAGTTTTCAGTTCAGCCACCTGCAAGCCGTCTGAAGTTTCTCTTTCCAAGGAAATGGCATTAAGCAGAAAAGTGACATATGTCACCTGGGAAGCATTGACCTTGCCTTGGTGTCCTGGCAAGGTCACTGCAGTGTATATCTGCATATTTATAGTACTTCCCTTATACACAACAGTACTTATTTTGCTAGACCATCTACTTCCAGTGCTGGGTAATACATTTATCAATTATCTGGATGAGAGGATCAAAGGCACCCTCAGTCACTTTGGGGGTAAGACCAGGCTGGGAGAGAGTGTTGATCTGCTGAGGGGTAGGAAGAGATATGGACAAGCTGGATAGATGGGCCAAGGCCAATTGTCTGAGGTTCAATAAGGCCAGGTGGTGTGAGCCTTGGGTCGTAGCAACCACATGCAGAGCTACAGGCTGGGGGCAGAGTGGCCAGAAAGCTGCCTGGTGGAAAAGGACCTGGGGGAACGTTGGTAGCAGCCGAACATGATCCAGTGTGTGCCTGTGGCAGGACGCCTACCCCCTTCCCTCTCTACCACAGATAGCTGGTGCCTAAAGAGATAACCCAGGCTGAAAGGCCCAGAAAGGGGTCATCTCTGGTGCCAAAAGGGCTCAGAACTCAGCTAAGAATCAACATTTTAGTCTAGACAGCTGATGTTAGACAAGATAAGAAAGAAATATTCTTGAGTAAGAGACACTGTTTTACAAACTATAAAAGACACAAATTATGGCAGAAGCAGAAGCCTTCTACACACACACACCCTCAAAGTGTTTGAGATTTCTCCCTGGAGTCTGGACAAAAGTTCTCTGGTTACTTCCCTGGGGATTGAGGGAAAGGTTCTCGATGTGTGCCCCACCAACAGCTGGATGGTGAGATACATTGAATCCTAAGTTACATTACTTCTTTGCTAGCTGTAAGGTTAATAGGTACCTTTAACCTCGTGATGTTTGTATCTACTAGTAGTTTCCTTTTTGTCCTTATTCCTGTGTAGTACTTAGTTTGTTTTAGGTCTTATGTCTGTTAGCTTTCTGTCTATTAAATAAATATTTCATTCTATAATAGACCGAATCAGCCATTATTAAAGAGCTTGGGAATGAGATTGCTGGCTGCCTCAGTAAAGCTACTGCCTGCTGCCAGGGCAAAAGGCAAGGACTTATCTAAACCCCCACATCCATTCATAACAGTGCCCAGGTGGCCAGGAAGGCCAATGGCATCCTGGCCTGTATCAGCAGGAGGGTGGCCAGCAGGAGCAGGGCAGTGATTGTCCCCCTGTACTCAGCACTGCTGAGGCCACACCTGGAGAGCAGGGTCCAGTTCTGGGCCCCTCATAACAAGAATGACGTGGAGGGGCTGCAGCGTGTCCAGAGAAGGGCAATGTGCACTCTGCACAAGACAGCTTCTGATCACCACATCACTCACCAGTCCTTCTCTGCTCACAGACAGCAGGTTCAGAGGGGCACCTTCCTTCACTGGCTGTGTCAGGAAGTTCTCTTCCACATATTCCAGAAACCTCCTGGATTGCTTTCTCTCTGCTGTGTTGTATTTCCAGAAGATATCTGCTAAGTTGAAGTCCTCCATAAGAACGAGTGCCAGTGATTGTGAGACTTCTCCTAGCTACTGAAAGGATATTATAGACTATTTTGTCTGCCAATATTATAGAATATTTGATCAGTTGCTTAAGCAAAAACAAAATACTTGAAAAATGTCTGTATTGATGCAAACACACATAGAGGAAATCACACATAATGGATACACATCCACAGTGTCAAACATCTTCACATTGCTCTATTATGAGTCATACTAAAGTACTGTCCTCAAACCATGTTTTCCTAAATAACTTCAGTGTTGGCTTTGTGAGCTGGAGAGCAGACTTACTGATTTCTAGCAGCACGAACCATGTTAGGTTACAGGTCATTTAAACAAATTGCTTTTGACTTTTGAAATGTGCAGACTGCCTTTGCTGAAGGACCTGTTGGCATGAGAAAGCATTTTTGAGATGCATTAAACATGCTAGTTATACAAAAGAGCGTGATGTAATTGTTACATTCGTACATGAAGGCACAGAGGTGAATATGAATGTCATTCTCCAGAATGATCAGTTAGGATTTTGCATACAAAATTTGACCCAGAACATAAAGATCAACTTATTTTCCATTTCAAAATAGCAAGCTTTATTAATCTATCATCAACAGTCCAAATATATTATAACTAGCACCCTTAAAAACAAACTGAACTTTTCATGTGAATCTTACAGGATGGGTTAGATAGGCTAAAATTTTAAAATTCCTTTTTCTTCCCCTGTCAAATGGTCTCTTCAAATGAGAATAATTAACACATGCAATTTCATTCTGGAGCAATCTGTGATAGATCTGACAATACATTGCCTGTCAATAACTTTCTGTCAAACTCTTTTGTCGAGCATCATTTTCCTGAAACCATCAAGAAGGGAGCCTTGCTGCCTCAGGTGCAGTCATGAGACAGTTGTGTTGGAAACACAGCTTTGGACTATTTGGTGGGACAGTGACCAAGCCACAGTGCAGCTCAAGGAGATCCATGAAGCAGAAGAGGAAGGTCATTGAAACAGCTTTTCTCCAGTTAACCATAACTGTGTTTTCACTTACCATTCCAGTCAACCTCTGTTCATGCTACCAAAGACACAGTGCCTGAAATACAATTTTCAATGCTGAATTTGTAGATGTTAGTAGCAGAACTAATAACAAACTAGATGCCTCTTGATCACAGACCAGCTCCTTATGCTAAGAGCAATGGGATATTTCTTCATTCATGCCCATGCTGCATTTCAAATCACTTTATCAAACTATGTTGATCAGCACATGGCTATGTTCCTGCAGAAACTGCTTCAATTTGAGCATATTTGCCCTTGTATCTGAATGTCATCAAGGAAGTTCTCCAGGAGTAAATGAGTATGTTTATTGATCCTTCACATTCTCTTTCTACATTCACTTCTGGTTATTGCCTTGAAGAAATTGGGCAACGACTTGTTGAGGAATTCATCCAAAGTTTCCTTAACACTACAAAAGGTTAGGTTATACAACAGTGAAGAGAAACAGATGTTATTTGTTTATGAAAATAAATTTCCAGATGGTTCAAGATCACCACATTGTGCAAAGCTTAAACAACTGCTTGCTTTTATTGTAATTACCCTCCAGTTCCCTCCTGCCATCACCCTCTAGTGTGTGCTATACTTCCTAACTTCCATTTGTGTTCTGGGGTTTTATGTTATTTGAGACATGAACTTTGTCTGCTAATAAAGTTTCTAGAAACATCTGGAGCAAAAATGGTAAAACAGAAATTGTAATAATGGATCATAATAAAACCATCCCCATTACCAGAAATACAAAAGCCCAACCAATCAGGTAGTATAACACCTATTACTTTTGAAATTGCTTAAGAATGAAGTAGCTATGCTTTTAACAAAAATATGTACTTTATCATAAATGTCTTACCGAAATAGCAGGAAAATGTCAAGTTAATGTGTTGGTCACAGCCTGTTGTTCACACAGCATGTTTCCACACAGCAACAGCTTCTAAGTCCCCAGAAGGAATTTTCTTCTGCCTCCATCTGATAATGAAACACTCTGCACACAACACATTATTCTCCCTCACAGAACAGTACAAAACCTTACCTGCAACCTCAGCAAAATGACTAGTACTCAGCCCTGAGATGTTTGCCAAGATTAGTTGTGCAGTGTTGTACTCTAACACCTGTTACAGGACAAGTCCCTGACAGACGCTTCGCACTGTAGTGTAAAGAAGACCTGCATGTAGTTATGCCCATGGAAGATACAAAGCCTCAGCACCTTGGTAAGTGCAGATCCAAAAGAAAACTCAGTGTAGCAGTTTCCCCATTGGGTATAAAACACCCAGTACTCAATCAGGTTCCCACTGTCCTAAGAAGAGCCTGAACTTGGGCATCCCATGTACCTCTGTGACTCTTGTTGCATGGAATGTTAGGAAAGGCCTTAGAAGGCCTGATTTCATCAACAGTGACTGCATAGGTTGATTAACTTAAGGACTGACCAGACAGATGGTGCTACACTTGATTGCCCCAACCATCTCTGATAAAGTAGTCATTTTCCACAGGATGTGCAAGACTTCATAATGCCTGTACCTGCATATGATCATGGTTGCAATAAGAATTTAAGACTGAATGTGTCATGAATTCATGCTTAAAATGTTCTATTGATCCCCCTGCTCCTATCCGTTGTGCTTTTACAGCTATAGGCTGCTCTTCAGAGTAGTGCCACTGGAGCGTGTGTTGGTACATTTGGATACTATTAACTATGTCCACTGAAAACCCATTCTGGTATTCCTATGCCTTGGTGAGGTATGCACTGTAAAAGCACGCAACAATGAGTATTGACAACCCTGCTAATATTTTTACCTGGGTAAAAATTATCCTGAAAATGTTATTTTCAGTGGCGAAATTTTTAACCTAGCATTCAAGATATAATAGAGATACAGTTATTCTTTATTCTCCTACTACAGCTTTAAGTGGTGAAAGAAAAGGTTATCATTCAAATGAGCTACTTCTCTGAAACTGTGAGACAGCAACCAATTATAGATGCCTCAGACAGATGGGATTCTGCTCCTACTATGCAGGATCCCAATTATGTCACATACCCACTGCCACAAGAAACAAATAAAGAACTGGAAAGAATAAGGACTTTGTTTAACAGATGCATTTGTGTAAGTCATTCTGCGCTTACACCTGAGTAATGGTGGCCTGGTTTTCTAAAACAAGCATGCACCTGCTCATTAGTGGCATTGGAGCACCCCTCAGTGGGAGCAAAATGTTAACTTATCCCCATGTAACTGGATAGCCTAAAGATAAGAAATGTGTAAAACAGTGACTGTGCTTTCCAGGCAACGCATGACCAATTCAGCATATTCATCATTCAGGTCATTGGAACAGAAATGTGAGAGATTATTAGTAGTACATGCCATCTTTAGCTGTGGACGGTACTACTTCATACAAAGATTTTAAATTCCTTCTTTTCACCCATTAATCATAGTTTTGCCTGAGAGTTTAAAAAGAAGTATCAATGAGCATGAAGGATTTCCTTCAGACCTTGCCAAACCAGAGACCAAAATGGGACTCGCCTGTCACGTGTTGGAGACTCTCAGAATTCCTTCATCTCCTTCCTCTGTGTCCCACTTAGGCCTTTTGGAAAATATACTTGTTAGGAAGTAGTGCCCTCCTTTTTGATATATGAGCTTTGTTTTTCTACAGAACATTTTGTATATAAGTGTTTGAGGTAGCTGAATCACTCCCAGCCTACACTGTACATTTTCAAGGGGACTATAACCACAAAGAAAGGAAATTACAACTATAGCTTTATTGGAAATGCTGTACCTGGCTCAAGTTAGCTAGCCAAGTGAATAAATGAATGAGTGTACAAACAACTAGAAGTGACATTTCAGTTACTTTTGCTAGCCTGAAAGCCATTAATCTTGTAATTAAAGGGTCTGAGATTTGAAATCGTATTACAGTATTTTTGGCAATGAAATATTTCCACAATAGCTCTGGGTCTGGAACTCAGACAGGTAAAAACCATCTTCATCATTTTCTCTCCAGCCAAAGATTCAGGCTGGGACCAGTGTACCCCCAAGCACTCATCACAAGTAATTACCCTGCAGAGGGAACACAGCCAGAGAAATGTTACAGCATTACTATTATTACTTTTTTTGGATTAAGTAATAAATATTTAAGAGACTAAAGCTAGCCCACATGAAATGACAAATGAGCATACGCCAAATCCCCACCTACTTGACTGTGTACCTTAAGGCCTCTTCTACTTGAGATAAACAGCAAAAATATTCCCTTCCCCACCACTGTGAGCTCTTACTTTCCTTAACAAACCAGAATCTCCTTCAAAGCTAAAATCGACTGTGATATTAGTTACTTTTATAAAAGTTTCTAGTCTGTTTCCAGAATGAGGTTAAAACAACTTCAGACAGCACAATAAAGGATGATTTCCTTTGTAGAGCTAAGGGTGTTTCTCAATCTTTTCAGTTTGTAAATCCCCAGGCCTGTCTGAGAGAGGTTCAAGTCTTTGCAGAACAAAGTTAACCTTCCTGACCACAGGAGCACATTTTCTATGTGCTTTTCCACATCATTTCAGTGTAATTCAGAATCCCAAATCGCAGAATTCGCAGATCCTGGAGTGAAAATCAACAAAACTGTTCTTTTTCCATTGCCATGTCATGCTTTGTCTCTCATTTACGACTCACTCAGCTGGTAATACTTTCTCAAAACAAATTTTTGTGCCAGAAAATCTGCAAAAATAGATAGTAAAGAAACAGTAATGAACTGTGAGGAATTTATAAAAATACCAATTTATATCAAAGAAATTAATATTTAAATGACCCCATTATTTGCTCTTTCACTACATTTTTCCTAAATGTAGATGAACAAGATCAAGTTTAAATCAACAGATATGGTACAGATTTTGGGAAATATTTAGACTTCTTAGAAATTATTTCTAGTCCTTCTAATATTTCTCACTTTTTGATAAGCTATCAAAATTCCACCAAAAATAATGGTGATTTTGAAAATTAGCTGGATATAGAGTATATTTTCAATTCCATTTTTACACACATTTTTTTAAAAGTTTATTTGCATGCAGTAATAATAAAAAAGATCTTCAAAATCCCAAATATTTTTTCATAGGTTGATGTGGATCAATTCAGTCTTTTATTAGGAGTTTTAAAGATATTGACAGAATTATTGATCACTTGAGAAAATAACCTAACAAAGACATAAATTCCACAGATGTTAAAGGTCTTTTTTATTTGTCTATTTATTATGTAGCATCAGCAATCTACATATTTGGTGTATCTGAAATTCTTCAGGTCATGAACACAGGAATGAAAAAAAAACTGTGTTGTATTGCCAATATTTCTAAAATGAAAAGACCTCAAGCAATTCCCAGAATGCAGTTTAGCCCCACCTGAACTATGACAAATTAAACTCTTTGTGAATCAGAGGTGCATTCACCATTTCTCCAAATATCTGCTTTTCATTTTGCAGCTTCTGCTTCTTTAAAAGCTCGTGTCATATCATCTGCTCCAACTTTAAACCACAGTTATTCCTGCTTTTTGTCATTCATCTACAACCAAAGAAAACTTTTTACAGACATGAAAAATAAAAACTAAAAATAAGACACTGACGAAGTGTCTTCTGATCTGTTTACAACTGACATTTCTTTGGTCTAGAAGATTCTGGAGAAGTTCATATTTCAGATATGTATTTCTGTACGGAAACGGAACATGGCTTTCACCTAGACTGATATCTCTAACTCAAACATTATGAGGAAATTCAGGAGCAGTAAATGCAAGAATGCAATCATACAACTTATTTCTAACAAAATTTAAAGAGTGACATAGCAAAGGTGCTGATAGAGACAAGCAGTATTACTGTAAATTTCTGTAAAGCCAGAGTTTTGCCTTACTTTCACTCTAGCCTAGAAATGCAAATGCACATCTCTTGAGAGACTCTGGTGAAGTCCACAGAGAGAGCCTGAGTGCTTAGAGGCAGATTCTACTCACTTTTTCTAAAAAAGGATATCTTAGAAACTCAATCTCAGAGGCATTGTTTGAAAGACACGTTACACACAGAACTTGGCTGCTCCTTGAAAAATACAGCCTCACAAGATCAGACTAAAAGAGTTTCAGTATGAGAAAATCCCATCTCTAAGCTGTTAGAGATGGGCTGGATTCTGCGGGGGTGAGGTTAATAAATCAGGATGTAATTATAATTATTAGATTATTTCTGACCATAGAAGAACACTGATTGTTCTGATTGATTAGATTCTTTTTCCTTGGAGCAAAACTACTATCTACTTGTAAGATAAAAACATACCAGATGTCTCTTATAATATTTCCCAGTTTTAAGCTTCTTACCCCGACACAAGGCTTTGGGATCAGCCTGTTCATCCCTGTGGCATTTTCTGTCTGTGTAAGGTCAGCAGGTGCTCAACACAGTTTCTTTTCTCCCAGAGCTCCTGTCATGGCCAGTGCTGTCTCCCTGAACTGTCCTAGAAGGTTACCATGCTCTCTTCCTAATCTTGTGTTAGGGCACTCTAGAGCAACACACAGGGAAAAAAAAAAAAAAAAAAAAAAAANAAAAAAAAAAAAAAAAAAAAAAAAGCACGTACTTGGTATCAAGTAAATTTTTTTGAGTGTATACCAGACTTCAGAGAGTTTTCAACTTCTTTTTGTATTTTTTTTTCTTTTGGTTTTGGTTTTGGTTTTGGTTTTGGTTTTGGTTTTGGTTTTGGTTTTGGTTTTGGTTTTGGTTTTGGTTTTGGTTTTGGTTTTGGTCTTGCCTGCTTCAGATCGTTAAGCATGGAAAACAGAAGACTTCAAGATGACCTAACTGTGGCCTTTCATTTCCTGGAAGGGAGCCTACAAGAAAGATGAGGAGAGACTTTTTACACTAATAAGAGGGAATGGGTTCAAACTGAAAGAGAGGAAGTTTAAATTAGATATTAGGAAGAGGTTCTTTACTGGGAGGCTGGTGAGGCACTGGAATGAATGTGTTGTCTAGAGAAGCTGTAGATGCCCCATCCCCTGGAGGTCCAAGGCCAGTCTGGATGGGGCTCTGAGAAACCTGGTCTAGTGAAACAGGAATTGGGACCAGATGATCTTTAGGGCCCAGGCCATTCTATGGTTCTCTGATTTTTATTGGCAAGGACTAAGTTTTGTCATAAGAGACCTTCCAGGTCGTAAGCAGTCTCAAGACAGGTGAGTGCTACAGTAACATAAATATTAGGCAATAATTTGTATTTCCTTGTGCCCACTGCAGCGGAACTGGGCCCAGACATTTACCTTGTAGAAAAGTTGTATAAAATGTATTGCAACTTCAATTCATATTTACTTAGTTCCACTCCTCCAATATCATACAGTCTTTGGCACTAAATAAATCTTGAGGTTTTTTCTATGTTCTTAAACCTAAAGTTAGTGTGTGCTGAGAACAGTCTAACAAATTGTTCCGTGTGAATCTGAGAAATTCTAGAAAACAATGTATCATTTCAGGATAGTTCTGTGAAACTTTCCATCAAAACTGACAACAACCACCAGAAATAACATTTAAAAATACATCAAGGAGCTGATACAGTAATTTTTTCCCCAAGAAATCAACACAACTGCTGACATCGAGTGCAATTTTTTAGCAAAAAATGAAGTTTATTCTTATAAGCAATAGTTATATCTCTTTAATTAAAGCTAGTTAGACAACTAATTTATATAACCTGATGGAAACGTCTTAGTGGGTAATCTTGCAGTGGCTCAGACACAGTTTTTACTTGTAAATTTTCAAATTCAACCAAATCAACAAAATCTCACCTAATTTGAATGTGTACACTACAGAGCATTTGTACCAAGCCACTCAAAGTACTCACTCACTCCAGACATAAAAGGATATGGCTTTGTGGTATCTAAGATGTTTAAGATGCATAGAATTCTAGTCAGTACTTTGACCCACAGCCTCCTAAGGATTAATTTTTGTGTGCTCCATATGCCAGAAGAATTTGCTGCACGGTCTCTCTACAGTAGAGAAGCCAGAAGGAAATGCACCCTCCTGGTTTTGTTCTACTGCTTATGGCTTATTCTTTTTCCTCCTTCTCTAGAGAGACCCTTTGCAGTAAGTCTGAGCCAGAGTTTAGCATAGTTCTTATCTGTAGAACTCAGATCCAAAACTTTATTTGGGTCTTAAGGCATTTTTTTCTTATAACTTCAAATATTTAGGCAATATTAAAGACTTAATAATGAGACTAATAGAAGTTAATAAGAGATCGCAAAGAGACTTCAATTTGAGCAGAGAAGAAAGCTCTTAGCTCTGATTGAAAAAATCTGAATGCAGCCTTATTATTGGTGGCATTAACTCTATTGACTAGACTCTAAATCCAGGAATATTAATACATGCAGAAATAAAACGAACATGAACTGAAATTCAAATTATTTCTGACATTCATGAAAAGTCTAGTCATAACACCTTGTCAGGAAAGGAAGAGTTTGCATTCTGTGGAGTGTCAAAGCAAAATGTATGCCCTTACAAAGGGTTTACTTTAAATTATTCTATTTTATTATTTTTAAAATGGTTGTTTATTAGTTAACCTTTGAAGTGCTTTTCTAAATATACTTTTTTGAAATTGTATGCTTATAGTTTCAAATTCAATAGACAAACTGAAAAAAAACCCCAAAGCATATGTTTGGTTAACATATGTTAAAATATACCTCAGTACATGAAAACTATTTGACATACTTCTATCTAAAATAAAGAACCTCAAGGGGGAAAAAAACTAGTGTGCCATGGAAAAAAGTATTTTCCTAAATACAAAAATCTTCACTTTAATCTGATACATTGCAAACACTGAGACACTGTTTCTCCACTGTTACATTGCATTAATATATGCCCAAAGCATTCTCAGTTGAGTTCTATATGCATAAAACTAGTCAAAATTTTTAGCAATACTTTGTTCAGAGACCATCCCAGTTTCATGTGCAAAATTTCACAGCTTAATGTATAATATTCCCACTAAATATTAGGACAAATGAGATAAAGAAAGACTGTGGGAACTCCAAATTTGTAGAAAGCATAATCTGTCAAGTCTATTCCCAGTAGCAATCTTGCGTTCTTTCCCTTCCCTCTCAAAACACACAGTCAGTCCATGGGTAGACAGGATTTTTTCTCAAAAGTCTCTACTTTTCTCAAAGAAAGGTGATAAGGATAAAAATACTTGGGGACAGGCAGATTTTCCCTCTTTCTTTTTAATTAATCCCTAAAGTTTCTGTCCAGTATTAGAGAACCTGGGAGATCTGACCTTTCTCATGTGTTCCCAGAGGAGAGGTAGATAAGGGGTAGGCTTCAGTAGCTGGAACTGTAGTACTCCTGGGCTTATTTCTCTCTGCTGAAAAGGCCAGTTTTGGAGGACGGTGTCTGGGCAAGAAGGGCAGAGGAAAGAAAAAAAAAAAAAAAATAAAGAAAAAGAGAGAGAAGAGGAAAAATCAAAACTAGATGCACTTAAAAGCATATTAAAGTTAGTTGCCTAGCTCAGCTAGTCAGTTATGCTGCTCTTTAGTCACTAGAAGAACATGTGATGTCCCCTTGCCAAGATGATAGTTTCCATTGCAGGAAAATAAAGAGAGAGATGCTTAAGACATGCAGGATGAATAACCTGGGGAAACTCCAGAAGGGACTTCACCATGATGGGCCATCAAAATCCCTCAGGGCCTCGAACACTGACCATCAGAACCCTGCATCTCTTCCCAAAGGAATCTAGAAAGTGTGGACTAGACATTCAACTCTTTAGCCAGCTAATAGAGGAAATGGAGCCTGCTCTTTATCTGTTACTCAGTGGATAGCTACATCTTTCAGGCAGTGATTACCCAAGCAACACAAAAAATTATTTTCAAATTCAGGAGGCCTCTCAGAGAGAGTCAGTCCTATCCTCCAGGTTTCCAAATGATACCCCTTGGGCCTGCCCTGCACACACAAAAGGACAGGCAGGCAGTGCTGAGGGGCAGGAGCAGTGATCACTGTGGTGGCCCTGTCCACCAGTTATATCCAGAGGGAGCAGATCACAATTCAGGGCAGTACAGGAACTCACCTGACTCATGGATGCTTTACAGTTACAAGGCAGCAGGACAAGGTTTCCTTTCTTTTTTCTATTTCAAGCTATGCAGCAGGACATAACAGGCTTGGCATGGACATGAAGGAAATGAGCTCAGATTGTTACCAGCAGCTCTTGTGCTCCATGCCATCTCTGTTTTCCTGTCACCTCTAGCTCTCTGGCCAAGGACAAAGGCTCATAGTTTGGTTCAACCACTTTCTCTAAGATCCCAGCTTGATCAGCTGTCATGATAATGAGTAGATGGTGGGAATGAGTTACAGAAAGAAATCCATGTTTCCACCACTGAGCACTGCTGTTTTTAGTTGCAATTAAAACAATTACAATTGCTTTGTAATCTACCCCCTCTGTCCAGCTGAGAGCTCCTACCCAAAATTTCTGCCAGTTGTGTCCAGCTTGGCTTCCTCTGATTCTTTTAAGAAGTAACATGCTCAGATTAACCTCCATCACTGGATTAAAATTCTTGTGTTAGAATATCAAGTGTCTATTCCATCTGTTCCAGAAGTATGTGGGAGCTTAATGTGCATAGCCCAGTGTGAACACTTACAGAGAGCCCTGAAAAATTTGTAAGAAAAATTTAACAGGGCTGAGGAAAGGTGATGAGCAGGCAGAATAAGCACAGGGAAGCAATGAAATATAAGGGGTTAGCAGGCAATGCCATAACAAGAGGCACAGCACAAGCAGACACAGTTGAAAGGGAGGGAGTTTAAAGATCTGCAAATATCTAAGCAGCAGGGATCACCTAAGAAGAGGTGGCTGAATTTGGGAAGAGCATATTTTTTTATTTGCCTAGGTCTTGGGACAAAAAAAAAATAAAAACCCAAACCAAATTTATAGTAATTTTACACTTTGAGAGAAATTTGCATTTTGTATGAAGAAAAAGAAGAAAACAGAGGCAAGAAAGGACTAACTATCACAACAGAGTATAATTAGCACTACAAAGAGTAAATGGCCACCCTACTTAGGCTGTGGAAAGTCCTAATAGAGACAAATAGCATGGCTGCCTGGCATGGTACATGAAAAAATAGCTTCAGCAGTTCACTGAATTATAACAGTTCACCTGATGTAATGACTGAAGAGAAAAGGTGTCTGATCTAAAGGAGTGTTTTATCTATGTAGGACATTTATTGTCCTGAAAGCTGTCAGAATCACCATCCACCTGAATCCTAGAGCCTATTCATTTGAGTTGAAGAACAAAGAACTGCATCTTGCCTATCCTTTGTGTTCAACATGAAAACATGTCTTGACCAAAAAAAAAGTGCCAATATTGCAAGTCAACCCAAGCTTGACTTAAGGACTTTCAGTAAATTTTTTATCAGATGTTTAACGCCAAACATCTTTCACAAGCACTTTTAGGACAAAAGTAAATTAACTGCATCCCTTTCATACACGTCCAGCTCAGTCCCTGCACTAGGAGGGAAAGAGTAAATCCTCTTCTTCTGTCCAAAGGGCAGAAACATTTCAACAAAGCAAAAGGAATCCCTCAGCACAGCTGCCACATAGGTCTACCACATCAGTGGTGTGCAAGAACAACTTAGTTTCATGATGGCCCAGTTTTTGTATCAAGGCAATTCTAGCCATTCACAGCACACAACGTGGTGGAAAATAGAGGCTTTGTAAAAATTCCTTAAGTGAAATATATGAGGTAATGGCAGTTACACCATTTAAAGGGTACTCAGGAGTTTCTCTTGGGTTTTGTGTGTTGGAAGATTAGTCATTAGTCTTCCTCCAATGGATCCAAGCCAGTGGCTTTCCTTTAACAGCAGTTCTACAGGTACAGTGAACTGAATCAATACATAAAGTTACCACTATTCCCCTGAGAAGACAGCTGAAATCACATGCCAATTAAATTTTTTAAATGTGTTCACCTAATAGCAAAATATTACACAGCCCAGTAGTGTTCCATATATAAAAATAGCTTTCCAGAAATAGCAACTCTGCTGTATTGGAATTTCCCAGAGGACCAGTTACTGTTGTTTTATATGTTAACACACTTGCTGTAGAGTGAAAGTACTGAAATCAAATACATTAGCAGTAGTTTTCTTATTGCCTACAAATGGCATTTAAGCAACAGTAATACTGCTTTAGTCTTGAAAAGCTTGTGCTTTCAAAATTTTGGCAAGTTGTTGGAATAATTCTGTGCTCCATTCCCAGTGCATAAATCTCAACACAGTGGTTATATTCTCAGTCAAATTACTGCAAGGGGAGGAAGCCTTGCAGTTGTCTGAGTGCAATGAGTTTGGCAAGATAGCTTTATTATTGTACTTTTTAATCTGACTTGTTTTTAATCCACTGCTCAGCAAGAGCAAGTAATCAGAACAGAAAATGATTCCAAAATGTAAATTAGTGTGTCTGATGTAGGGAACCAGTGCATACAAAAAGTCTTGTATCAAAAACATTTCCTTTTCTAGTTCGCTGCTTGCAATCCAACCCTTGAAATTAAAGAACTGCTTTTCTAATTCTAGTGTTACATTAGTGTTTCCTTTAACTATGCAGTACATGGGCACACACATATCATGTATCTTTGTTTAGAGGCTGCAGTTTCTATTAAATTTAATTACATCTTTCTGTTTCTAGGGTAGCTTGAAAACAAGGGCAGTTTCTATTAAGTACTGTAACATTCCACAGAAACATACATGCTAAGGGCATCTGGCAAGATGTGGCTACAAAATGAAGTCTTACCAAGGCACTGCACTACTGAATGCAAATACATGGAAGATGACTACAGTTGAGGTATCTCAGTGCTACCAGCTTAGACTTTTAGCCTAATGAAGCAACTATTCAAAACAGTTGAAACCACAATCCTTCAATCACTGCTTCTCAAAAATTTCATTACAGTTATTCTAATGACTGTGTTAGGAGTCCAGAACCTGCAGGGTCAGACCTCTAAGTAATGTTGACAGGCATTGCTTGAAATTTTGTTTAGTCTTCTCTATTCTTTTGGCATATGAATTTCAGGTTATGGTATTAAAATAAAATGGAAATAAGAATAGGAGCTAAGCATACATTGTTAAAAGTTCAGAATACATTATTTAGAAGATGCCTTCCCCTGTTGCTTAATAATTAATTTTTTTTGGGAAAGAGAGTAGATAACATGTATGTAACACCACTGAGGTATAGAGATATAGAGACTACAAAGGATAAAAGTATTTCACTCAATAAATATGGAAGAGTGAACCAAATATGGATCTGATTGCAGAAGCTGAGCTCCAGCTCCTGCTTTGACACACTGCCATTGATACAGGGAAAAGGTCTGACCCTGACCCAATATATCATTGGAAACCCTGTATATCAGGGAACATGTATCGCTTCACTGGCTTTGCTGTAGCTTTGTACAGACACTATTATTATTTATTATTTGCATTATGGTAGCTGCCTTCAACGACCAGGGCTTGAGTGAGCTAGTCATTATAGAGACATTTACAGGGCTTACAGTTTTCATGAGAGGCAGTATATCAGAAGAGACAAGCATGATTGGGAAGGATGACATTACAAATGAGAAAATCGAGCAGGGAAGTCTGCTGAAGTCACACTGTTTCTGTGTGTAAAATTATAATCATCCTAAAGCATATTTCAAAACAACATTCTATATTAGACAGGAAGGAGACAGATCTGCGCAGTAGAAGATTTTAAGTATTCTTGTTACAGCAAAGTGCGTAAAATTTCTAAGAATTTCTTCACCTTTCTGCACACCTCTCTTTCTTCTATGGAGGGTTTTTTCTAAACTCATTTTAGTTTTAAGAGGTTGTGATATGTATTTGGGTCATGGGCAGAATAAATAAATCACAGTCACCTAAATTAATTTTTCTGTGTGGCACTATCATTTTGCTTGATTTATTATCATTATGCACATAACAGTCTTAAAAGGTAAGTAACATTAGATTATTGGGAGAAATAGATACCAAACACCCTTTATGAAACTGGCTTCTATTCCCTGTTTGAGTTTAACAAGAAAGTATTTGTTGAATAAAAAGGCTTTCAGTCTTGAACCAAACAATGCTTCTTGCAAGAGCCAGTCAGTATTTTGTTGGATGTGATCTTGAAAGTGAGGCATTTGCCCTGAATATAGGGCAAAGCAAAAAAGATGCATTTCAAGTGCATCAACAGCACGCTTCTGTAACAAAATTGTCAGCAGTAATGACTAGGAGCATGAAGAGTGGAACTCTGCATTTGGCATCATGTCAGCATAAGGAAAAATAATTATTTTTGAGAAATTTTACTTGTTAGAGCTAGCTATGTTCTTTGACTATATTTTCAGCTATGCTTTAAGATCATTTAGGGCTTTAGGCTAAATCCCCAGGTTTAAATTCTCTCAAGTGTGTTTGAAAATAAAATTTCAATCCAGAACATAATTTCTGAAGTTAGCACATTAATCAATAGAGTAAGCCCGTATCTTCAATCCAAGCATACCAGTGTAACCTTGAACTGAATTAAATTTTGCAGGTTTTGCCCAAACACTGACTCCTATAAAATGTTTCAAATATGATCCTTAGAACTTACTACCATCTTAGCTACGAGAACTAAAAATCAAGCTTCAAAAATTATTTAAAATTGTCTTTACAGCAAGTATTAACTGTGAAAATGTAGCTTAAGTTATCTAAATCACCAAAAATTCTGTGTTAATATTCTTTTACCCCTGCTTTCGGATGTCATGATTATGCTTCATACGATTTGAAAACTTCAACTATATATTTGCTTTAACTGTCTACATAGCTAGAGAAATTTTTTTCACCCTGCAAATTAATAAGTCCATCAAAGACTTCTGTAGTAGATGGAAAAATAAGCAATATGAAGGGGGAAAAAGAAAATCAAACAGTACTTGGTAATGTTTCTGATTTTACAGTGAAACTCAATTGACAGCTGAGCTTTAACCATAATTCCTTGATTATATGAAAATCCTAGTTTTCCTATTTTATTTTTAATAAAAAAGAAGAAACATTAGTGCTACCAACTTCCTAGTTCTAAAAAATGATTGAAATTATATCCTAAAAAGATTCAAATCTTGTACATCCTTCAAAATAACTCCAAGTATTTTTTTAGAATTCCATTGCTTTGAAGCTATGGCCATTTTGGAGAGAAAACCAAGGCTGATTTCAGTAGTTTGGTGATATCCCAGTACTTGGGTGTTTGAAAGCAGATGATTGAGTGGAAAGATCCACTCTGTTCTCTGATATAGCAAAGGCTTTTAGCTTCATTGATATGTCTCACTGAAGAGACATATCAATTAAGCTAAAATCTACCAGAAGTCTACCAGAAATTTACTGATGCATTACGATAAAAAAGTTCCTACAAATATCCCTCTTGCAGTATCTGCAGCACAGCTGAGATGTTTCTCAAAAACTACTTATGCATATGAAACAATAGAGGAAACTCTTAGAGCTTCAGCTTCAACATTGCCTGTGTAACTAAAACACCTGTCCTTTCTCCAGACATCTTATAAATTATTGTAAATACACCTGAGTTTCAAGGTAAAAGTCAGAAAGCAGATGTTGAAAGCAGATAACTAACACTGCTTTGCTCAACAAACAACATAGCAAGGATCTATCTGCGCGTAGGGAGAAGTTTCTAAAAAAGAAACAATTTGCTGTGGGCTCACAAAATACATGAGGGAGAACTCCAAAACATCAGCCTTCCTGACACAGATAATAGTACTGCTTTTTAAAATAACATAAGCAACTACTAATTCAAATGTTGAAGATAAAAGACATGTGATTTGAAAACAATACTTCTTCCTGCTTTGGGTATTTTCCTTAGAATGGTCTCTACAGGTAGTTGAACCACAATCTAAGAATCTTCTGGTATGAGGCTAGGCAAATCTGAGGAGAAAGACCAGATTACGTGTTTTGCACTCAATAAAACTGTGCAAATATTTCCACAGTGGACAGTTTTGAAATCCGAAATGCTGCTACAAGTTCTCTGAGCGCTATGCTAAAGAAATGGTAAATTTATATTTCTAGAAATTGAAACATATCCTGTTGTACTAAATGCTCTTAACACAGTTACATAGAAGTTGTAACAAGGAAACATTTCAGTAGCAAATTAAATAAAACAAAACTTCCAATTGAGTTTTCAAAAAGAGATCTTGGCCACCTTTTATTTTTATAATGGGAACAGACAATCCTTTTGGATATTCTCTCTGAGGCTGAATATCCAATTCAATTACCAAAGAGCTGAATTGGAGAAGTTCTTATGAATAAACAAAAAGCCATTTCTTTTGACTCTTGAGCAAAACATACTAGAGAAGCATTCAGACTTCCTGTGTAACCATAGTGACACTGGTTGCTAGTTCATTTCTAAATATTTCCAGGAAACAGACACCTACCAGGATTAACCTAAAACTTGAGGGAAGTAGATTAGGTAAATTTTTTTTTGCAATTCTGTAATCATTGTAATACAGGATCTCAGGCAAAGGAAACATCTACTACTTTCTTGAGCATGCTTGTGCAGACTTCCCCATGAATTTGAATGGAGAATATGACTATTTACTGAAATGTAACAAGAACCTTGAGACCTTTAACAATATCAAACCACTGTTATTTTTATTTTATATTTGAACAGATTAGAGCGGAATAAGCATCTTCAGCATTGCCTAAACCTCTACTGAAGTGTTTTCAGCCACATTCATCTCTGCTATAATTCAATTGATATGAATTTTTCTACAATTGCAGTGTATGTTGGTCTTAGAAAAGCACCTAAATTTAAATGCACATAGCTTAACATTTTGTAGTGCTTTTAAACCAGTACTAGACAAAGAAGGAAATGCCAAGAAGAATTATTCTCAAGTTTGCCAGGTTTTAGCTGGCAAAATTACTGGCTCATTATACAAATCTTTTCAAGTGTGATGAAGGGTAGAGAGAACTACTGAAGAGTCAGTTTCTAGATTTGAGGAACTTCACTTAAATGGGCAGAACAAATATTCCTTGACTTCTGCCTATTATCATGCACTCCAAATTCCCCAAATACAAATTCTGACGTGGGATCTAAAAATGTAATCTAAAATCAAGAGTGAGGTTCCAGCCTAGTTAATAATTACCAGTTATTTTATCTTTGTGATTATCAGCCATATAGAATCTACATAGCCTTGTACTGTATCTATGTACATCAGCTCAAAGTATCACAAGAGCATTTCAGTTGCATTTCTACTTTCCTCTTTTGTGAATTCTCATCTCCCAGGTCTCACAAAAGACTGTTAATTACTAAACAACTCACATATAAAGACCATTAGTGATAACCTTGCACTGTTTCTGCCCTTGATAGTGTGTATGGCCAATCCAGAAACTTTTCCATGGGTTCAATTACCTTTCCCAGCCCCTGTATTGGTTTTAAAAGAGCATTGGAGTCAGATGTAAATGAACAAAAGTTTTTAAACAAATACTTTTCTCCATTTCTTTTCCCCTCTGGGTCTGTTCCCAGACTATTGTATGAATTACTGGGTGCATCCTGCTGTTATTACCCTCTATGGGTGAATTGTCATTTACTTTCCTGCAACCTGGATCAGACTACAAGTTATATAACTGAAAGTTTCTGCAAGGGGGAGAATATTTTATTGTTAACAAATAAAACTTCCTCACATAGCTCAAAACAAAGCTAGGTAGTTCCAAATAACAACAAATATTTAGCTGTTAGTATAATGCTTTCTCCTCATCATAAGGTCAACTCTAATAGCCATTTACTGCTGTCCTATTAAAAAAAAATGCAAAAAATAATTCCCCAGAATTGCTAACCATTTGCCTCTAGGAAATGCCATAAAATATGGGTTCCCACTTTACAGGGAACAATACTGCTTTTTGTCTCTAAGATTAATAAATCCTACATTCTGGCAGGAAAAGAACAAATAACATGACTTGTTTCCAAGTTCCTCTCGACTGCTATGCTGTTGGGTGGTTGGCCCAACATCACAGCACTTTGTTACAGTTTTAAGCCAACTTTTATTCACTCCATGCAGCGTAGGAGCCTACCACTGCCTCCTCCAATAAAATCTTTTCCTCAGTGGACTTCTGGCACCAGCAAGGTGGAGATACACTAGTGCTGTAATGGAAAACATCTGGTTCATTTGACAGAAAAAAAGAGGGAACTGAATTTAAATTAAAATCCTCTTGAAACTTTGAACAGCAAAATAGCATTTGTGTTCTGTTGGGAATTTAAGAAGCCTCCTATTATTAGCATTAATTTGAGATCTTAAAAACTCATGTGATAAATAAAGCATTTTTTAAAAATTCCTGTTTATGTGGTATTTTATTTACTTGGAAGGCATGTTTGACAAGAAAGAGGATTATGAATTTTTTTCATTTCCCTTTTTTTGACAAATATGTTATAACTGGTGGAAGAACTATTTGAAAGAGAATTGTGGAAGCAGGTTTACTAAATATGGAAGTGAGCTCCAAGAAGAAAATACAAAGAGCAAAAAACAAAGAGAACATTTAAGTGGTGCTGGATTAAGGCAACTGAGAATGTGTGAAACCAGGAAAAAGTAAAAGATCAGAATATAAGAAAATTGAACCCTACTGGAATTGCAGAAGAAGCTACTAAAGGGATTAAAAATGAAGGTAATGAGGGACAGATAAGACAATTTTTTAGCAGCATTTCAGGGACTGGGTTCTAAAAGGCAAGTGCTGTAATGTGGGACCACAATAAGTCCAGTTAGTGAGGGTAATGAGGATTGTAGGGGTAGTAGAATAAGTAATCAAGTATAACACTTAATTCAAATGCTTTGGCACAGGTCACTTATACAATCCTTATACATTTTAGGGAATCTTGAGTATTGTATTGCCTTCAGGCAGATATAAAAGCATAAATTTTGTTTTGAATCATAAACACTAAGATTTTATTTAGCAACTAACTTTACCATTAACCTTTTCATTTTTCAGAGAAAAAAATACTACTTTTCAATACTACTTTTTTTCATCTTAAAAAATGCTATGACTGAAAGGGATGGGTCCACAGCTAATATGAATATGTGTATGCATGAGAAACTTCCAAGGGCTGCCCTGAAAAGCATTTGAGAATCAAGTAACCATGTAACTGAAGGATTACAAGAGACAAGCAGATTACAAGAAGATAGACTCTGAGTAAACAACTCATAAGTAGTCCACAAGCAATATTAAAAAATATTACAAAACCCATTATCAATTAGTGAGCCAAATCAAAACTCATTGACACAGAAAAATAGGTTTGCTGAGTAACTTACACCATTCTGGTGGGTTATCTGTTTCTATATATTTGCATTAATGGATGCATTAATATCTCTACCTTTTCTTTATCCTTTATGAGAAACAAACATAGCTACAGATCTTTCTGTAATAGAATTTCTTGAGACTCCAGCAAAAGGAGCAAAAGTCCAAGAGAGAGAGGTGGGAGTCCACAGTGACTCATCACTACAATGCAGAGAAATAATGAGGAGAATCAAGGGAATACAAAAAGAAGAAAGGTAACAGGACTTGTGGCTGTTATATCAGCAGTTTCACAGGCAGTGGCAATGTGACATGGGGAGGAGATAATAAGTAAAGCAGAAGACCCCATAACAGCATTCTGAGGTCTTGAATATTATCTTCTGTATTGTTTTGTTTTCAAAACAGACAATATTGTGAAAGAGCTACCAGTTTATAACACAGAACTGCAGAAAATACAGAAGGCTGAGGACATGGATGAAAGGGATTCTAAATAAACAGTAAAAAACTGTAGGCAGGAAATGCAGAGAAGATATGGCTTGAGATTTACACAAAGAAAGCAACATGAAATGAAAGCACATTATACATCATTAGGTGTAAGCTGGGGGAAATATAGATCAATTATTTTAAGAGGAAGAGTGAATAAATAATGAATAATACTAATAATGTCAAAAGATTTACTGCCTTTTTGGTATGAGCCTTTGGACAGAAAGATTAATAGCAACCATGCATGTAACACGAACTTCGTAATAGAGCAGTTCAGGCAAGCAAACAGGTTACAGAATACTTAGAAATATGGGAGGTATTCAAGACTGTAAATGGGATGGATTTCAAGCAACAGTTTTAAAGAAAGTAGCAAGAGTGATTTGTGAATCATTTGCAATTAGTTACCTAAGAGAATTTGAAGGGAGAGAGACAGAGGTGTCAGTAAAAATTGGAGGGCTGGAGAACAGTAAATAAAAGTTTAGTCTTTTTTTTTCTTCAGAATGAGGAAAATGTAGGACTGGACATAATCAACTCAAAAAGATATTGTGGAAAAGTTTTGAACAATCATTTGACTTAGCCCTAGAGGAAATGTGATAGGTAACATCCCAAAAGGAAGCACAAAAGCATATTCTGTCAAAATAATCTCATCTTCCACAGTGTAGAGTCAAAAAGGAAAGCAAAAGGTATTTCACATCTTTATTATGGAAATGCACTGCAGCTAGGATTATCTTACAACAGTGAAAAGACTGGACAATAAAGCCGATTAAAGTGTAGTGTTCAGTAGTTTCTGGCTGTACCTGTCAAATTCTTTTATAGGTTTGTTCTGGGCTTTCACTACTAGCTTGAATGCTGGAGTAGAGAGCATGCACAAATAATTGCACTAAGAGCAAGCTGGGTGAGAGGAAGCACTTTAGGAAAAGCAACTACCTTCAGAATTTTTTTGTTCAATTTACAAAACAATCTAAAATTAGTAAGACAAAATAAAACTAAAGAGGAACAAAAAAAGCCAGTAAAATTATAATTATGGCTTGAAAGTATAACAGGAGGCTGAAAGTAATTCAATATATACTGTAATCTAACATGAATCAGTCATGCCCTTGTAAGAGTCTTGTTTTTCTGCTGTCAAACCTCCTCCCTTTTTCAAGGGAAAAACATTGGTATATCTATTCTGCAAACCATGTCAAAGACACAATATAGGTGAAAAATAATCTCTTTTGGCAGATTAGTTTTCAGTTCAAAGGAGAGAGATGAGGATGGAAAGAGGAAGAGGACTGACTTATTACAAGTTTATTCACATTTAAACTGGATTAACAATGTAACTGTTATTCTAAAAAGTTGCAAGAGGAAGACCAGATGTAAGACATCAGAGACAGCAAGTCACACTGATGAGCACCTGTTCTCCAGCCCTCCACTGCAGCTCAGGAAAGCACATCTAAGAAGGGGGTAGATGTTGTGGAAGAAGTCCAGAGGAATGCAGTGAAGATAAGTCTTTGAAAGAACTGAGGAACTCCTAGCATTGATGGGGTTGGGTTGGAATCAACATTTTACAGTCTTGATATGCTGAAGCCTGTTTCAAGTACCTCAGGTTCAAAAGCAGTGTGGCCAGCAGATCAAGGGAAGTGATTCTACCCCTCTGCTCTCCCCTTGTGAGAGCTCAGTTGGAGTATTGCATCCAGAGTTCTCAGCACAATAAAGACGTGGAAGATGTCGGAATGGTTCCGGAGGAGGGTTGTGAGGATAAACAGAGGGCTGGAACACCTCCCCTGTGCAGGGAGCCTGAGAGAGATGGAGATGTTCAGTCTGGATAAGAGAAGGCTCTGGGGAGACCATATTGCAGCCTTAGGGGGGATTATAAGAAAGGTGAGGACAGACATTTTAGCAGAACCTGTCGTAAAAGGACAAGTGGTTATAAGGATGGTGAAACACCAGAACAGGTGGGAGGGAGGTCCACTGGGAGGTGATGGATGTCCCATCCCTGGAAATATTCAAGGTCAGGTTGGATGGAGCTTTGAGCAATGTGATGTAGTTGCAGACGTCCCTGCTCATTGCAGGGGATGTTGGACTAGCTGACCTGTAAATGTCCCTTCTAACCCAAATCATTCTATGATTCTATGATTTGATGAGACTGCTAAAGGGCCTCCAAGGGCTGAGGTGTGGGATGGAAGGCTGGGAGGAGCAGTTGTTGGTCTTGGGAATAGTCATCCACTTATCTCCTCATGCAGATTGTAAAAACTGGATTGAATCACATCATCTTGTATTGGAATTATTTCTCTACTCATAATTTCAGCATCCCACTTCAGCAAAACATAGTTATGTTCAATTTATTAACTGATGGCTAAAATTCTGGGAAATTCTGCAATCTTTTTTGTGAGGTGGAAAAAAAGGAAGGAAAAAAAAGAGAGAAGGAAAGACTTATGAGCTTCCCTAAGGAAAAGAGACAGAGAAATAGTTAATCCCATCTCCTGTTTTACTACAAAGTGAAGTTGATAAGTATATTTTGAGGGTTCAGTCTCCAGTTTCCATTTCTTTAATTCAAACTTCTAAGTACAGGAAAAATAACTTCAGCCAGGCCAAATATAAACTGTGTGCTCAGTCCCAAAAAGTGTTCAATGTTTTCTTGGCTATTGTTCACAACTCTGTAACAAGCTATTCTCTTGGCAATTGTTAGGGCTGGATCAATAATTATCTTTGCCCTAATGTTTTGCTTAGATGGAAGCAGAATGAAGAGTCATTCTTGTCTCTTTAGTGAAGAAAACAGTGAAAAAAATCAAAGGAAAAAACGAAATTTTATTTACCAGAAATATTTATTAAGCTGGTGATTACCATAATACCACCAAGCATTATAATAATATTAAATACCCTGAAGGGTCACTGGGGTTTTAGCGACCTGTCATAGGGAGGAGGTTCTCTCTCTCATCTCCATTTCAAAACCCCTTGATCATGGCTGGTCCCACTGGGGGTGCTTGTCACTGAGGGCAGTGGAAGCCTGCAAATCCCAGAGACAGCCCCAGTCCCTGCCACAAGCACCAACTCCCCTATCCCCATGACAGGATTCCTCATCATCAGGAAAGCTCTGCTCTGCCATTTTTTGCTGGTGCTTTCTGTCAGCAGAGCAAGTGAAGAGAGCTGGAAAAACAGAAAAGAAAGTGGTGAAAACACCTAATAACTATTTTCTACTAAAAGATGGGTGCCTCGAATCTGTGCAGGTAGCTCACATGTCCATTGTCCCTTTAGTAAAGGTGGTGTGAGCGATTACTGAGTCAGTAATTCTGCATCTTTGTGACTGCTTTGGGCTGAGCTGCGAAAACTAAAATGTAGTTTAAATGCTCCTAAGTTTGAAATGGTCCAGGATTCTAAATATCTCTGCCCAGCTTTCCAGAGGTCTCCCCCTCCTCGTGCCCACAGCACAGAACCCCATGCCAGTCCCGCGGTGCCCTCAGCCCCTGCCCCCAGGATGCCGCAGCGGGGCTGCTCTCCGGCCTCCCACAGCCCAGCCCTGGGCTATGGGCCATGCTAGGATGGGCCCAGCCTCCACCCAGCCTCATCCCCAGGGAACTGTCCAATATCTGGGGCTGGTGCTGTCCGGTGTCCCTGGCTGCTCTGCTCCCAGCTGGGATGGTGAAACGGGCCTGGCTGCCCATCCCTGCCTGTGCTAATGAGATCTTCAGTGACTCCCAAGGGAACTCATACCATTACCACACCTGTATGTAGACACCTGCATTGCAGACAAATATATGCAGATGTTTTAATCTGAAGCTAACTCTCATTCCCGGAGGTCATTTCAAAAAAATGTCTGGTATGAGGTTTCCTGGACAAAAAATTGGTTTGACTTTGACTAATGTGAAGTTTTTATTGGTGATAAGTAACTTTATATAGCTCAGTACTACTTCATAAAACCCTACAGTTTTCCTCTGGGTGAAATACCCGGACTTCTGAATCATTCAGCCAGATGAGTAACATGACCCTGTCAATCAGCTCGGTATCTCCTAAAAATCCATAAAGGTTTATTAAACTTTGGAAAGGCAACAGTTGGTCTCTAATTCTATCAGAGGCTTTGTTTCTCTGAAGCGACCAGCAAGAATATTGGAGCAGAAGGATCTCAGAGATGCATCTGAAGTAATAAATGGATAATGATGATTTTTGTAAGATCTTCCACGTTTTTGGACAAGTTCTTCTTTAAGACTATAAGAGCTCTGTATTTCAGTTGCTACTGCCTGTATTTCATTGCATAGAATTACTTTCTAAAATAAAAATCTTATCTGGGAACCACAGTCTGCTCTTAAATGCAGTGACTCTTGGGCAGAAACAAACCTGACATATATTTTAAAATCTGAATGACAAGAGTATTTTATCAAGAACAGGTAAGAGACAGCATTGATGATTTTCAGTCTGACATGTCACCTTTTCCTTGTGTAGAAAAATAGCAATTGTATCACTACAATCAACTAGTGAGGTGTCATATTCCCAAAAGGTTACAAATCACAGTTTATGCCCATGAATAAATGCTGCAGCACCATAATTAAGAGGAGCAAGAGGCAATGCCTTTATGGTCTGGTGAGCAGTGACTTGAGCTCATGTACAGCTTTCTGATTTGTGCTGAAGATGGTGCTGCTGCTAGCACTTGAATTGTCTTTGCCTGTGTTTCTTTGTTTTTTCCTCAATTGCCCCCTGCAGAAGGTTAATAGTAGGTTTAGAATGCCAAAGTTTTGTAGCCAGTGAATCACCATTTCAAATTTGTCAGTTAGTGATGTGAAACCAGCTGCTATTTTAAGTGGAACACTTACACTTCCCCTCCACAGATGCTCTTCAGTTGTATGAAGAAATTGATCATTTTGTTTCTTCTGTAAGCCTTCAGAATGTCACTAATTTCTTATTTACCACAAATTTTTCATCTTGTGTAAGTAACACTGTAGAAGCATTACAGTTACCCTATATGCTCTGCACTGTTCTCACAGCTGGATAATGAAAGAATGAATGATATCCAGCACAGAATTAAAATTCATAAGTATGGAACTTGTTGTAGACATAAAACTGCATCCTGTCTATAAATATCCTGTAATGATGCTGTGAATTACTATACTTAAGTTATTTCCAGGTTAAAAATTCATTACTCCTGCTATGAAGAACAATTACAGACAGATTAGTAAAACCAAGCTGATTTTACAATTATTATTTTCTTCTGCCAGTCATGCTATTTGCGTTTTGTATTTCCCTCGACCTAGACAACTTTTATTAGGAAATGTCAGCCTGAAGCAGCTGCAGAGAGTCAGCAGCTGAGATTTGCATTGGTTTCCTTATGTATTCTGGAGATTTTCTGCTCTCTGCTGCACATTATAAATATTAACACAAAGGAGCAGGATGAAGTTTTAGACATATTGATCAAACTCAGGAGGAGTCACTGTCAACAGGATTTGTCCAAAACCTTCTATTTCCAGACCAAAGAGGGAAATGGCTGTCACTACAGAATAGTGACATGTTTAAGCCTGCTTGCTCTTTTTTTCCTACCCTATCATTACGATACTACATCATATATGCTCCTCTGATCTCCACTTTCTCTCTGCTCACAGATCATTCTACATTCAGCTTTTGATAGGTCATGGCAACAGCGAAGAATATGTGCATAGTTCAACAGCTACAGTGTCATTTTTATAAGCAATGGAAACACAACTACTGTAAAATAACATCTGACTCCACCAAAAAACCAAAAAAAAAAAAAAAAAAAGACTTAATTGATTACTTAAGGAAAACATGAAAATATCTCCCCCAAATTATAATGTAAAAATTATGGCTTTTTTTCAGGAAGAACATTATAACAGTTACTCAGCTTGAAATAACTCTCTACATGATGTGACAGAAAAAAAGATCTCATAAGTGGAAAGATTCATGTATTGTGTTGCCAACTCTTATTTTGTCTTTCAAACTATGTATCAGTTGAAAGTAATTGAAGCCCATCAACTGAGAGATTTTAATGAATCTTTAAAAATTCAATCCAGATTTCAAGAATCCATTGTTGATGTCCTTTATTCAATAGAAGAGCTAGATAATATACATTATTGTCTTACATCCATCATCATGGTACCTAAAATCATGGATAAAATTTATCATTCAACCTGAAGACATCCTTGATAATTCTAAATGCTTAACAATGCCAAGTAACAGGAAAATGAACTTCTAACCCTTCCACATAAAATTAACACTTAAAAAGACTGGTTAAAAAATAACCAGACTAGTATTAACTACTTTCCACTGTGTAATTATATATATTTTTAAATTGTGACTGACACATCTTTGTGCTCAGAATAAAATGTTATTTATAAATAATAGCACAGGAATATAAATTACCCCAGATAAAGATCACTTGGTATAGAAGGAGTTAAGCTCCTTTCATGAAGGTTGAGGCTTTCCAAAAAAAATCCTAAATACTTTTTAGGAGTATATAGAACCCCCAGATACTTCAAAGTATTATTTGAACAAAACAAACAAGTATCTGATTTTTCTTTAAACCTGGCATAGATTAATTAAGTACTTGAATCTTTGTCACTGGTATTGATGAAGAATCGATATCCAAAAGCCACTGGATTGATTCTCCATTTTAGGATCAGCATTTATACTGTTTTTTCATCATTTCTTAATCTTTCCAAATTGGATTACTAAGGAAGTATTATTAAAAACATACCTTTGGAGAAAGTCTTTACCTGTATGAACCTTTTTTCTTTTGCTTTCCATCCCCAAAGTACTGAGGCAGATTAAACAGCCAAGAATAAACTTTTCTGAACCTTGAGAATGTTTTGTCTGGATTTGAATCAAAGTTAGGATTGATTCTTATTTCATAAAAATGTGTTAATTCCTCTCAATATACCATGTCTGGCAATGTAATACACATCCTAATGGAGAAACATATCTTAAAAATATTGAAGTTCAAATTAGTAATTGCTTTACATAAATAGTTGCTGTGGGGAAGAGGAGGGAATATTACATGTCAGCTTCCAGAAGCAGCCGAGATACAGTGTGAAGAATATGTGGCTGATCTGCAATGATTTATTAATACTCTATATTGCCTAGTTGTGGCTGTATTAGCTTGCCAGAATGTTCACTATATGCATATGTTGATTTACGTTTATAAGAGAGTAGTTAGAAAACTGCCAAGAAGGGAAAATAAAGATTCTCAATAAGCATCCTGCTGGTAAACATTTCAAAGGCACTGTGAAACGATATCTAAATTATTAAGCTATTCCAGGGACCAGTCAGGTCATTTCTTCTGCTAACAGTAAGAGTAGTAAGATCAGAGGAGCAGTAACATAGTAAAACAGTCATTTTAGAAAGAAGGTAGATGCTTTATTACACAAGATTAAACTTTGAGCTTCTGACAGTGATAAAAAGAGGCAAAATCTATAGACAAAAACTTTCTACTAAGCATTTTAGCTCCAGTGAGGATGCAACTGACCATAATTAGCTTTCCCATGGTTAAATTAACAATGTGAAAGGTGCAGAATCCTGACCTTCAGTACAGACTCTGAAGAAAAAATATCACTTCTAAACTCCCCTTTACAAATCAAAATCATCTTTAAATGAAGGTCAAACCATCAGTACATGCAGACAATAGTTTTTGCAAAGCATTTGGTTTTTCTAACTTAAGTTAGATAACTTAGTTATCTAACTTAACTTATTTAACTGACTTAGTCACTAAGATCAATGACCAGGAAAAACAAATTGCACTTCAATATGAAAGGATACATATTTTTACCGGGTTTGAATTGTTGGGGGTTTTTTCCTTCCTGCTGTTTTTTATTATACTCTCCAAAGCTTATAAAGGAAAACCGGTTTTTAAATGTTTTTCTATGTTTAAATTTCTCCCTTCATGAAGCAGATTGCCAAACAAAATTACCACCTTCAAACTTTGACTACAATGGAAATGAATTTTATTGAGTTAGCTTTCATAAATTTTCTCTCAACAGAGAGAAGTTCTAAAAAGTTTGTGCCACAGTTAAACTACAGGGATAGGAGCTTCTCAAAATCCTGTAATTAGCAGCCACAGGATCTTTGTAAACAGGTAATGTCAAAGGAATCAGAGGCAAGCTAGCATGAAATAGTAAAAACAAGTGGCTTCAGCAGCAAGTAATCAGCATCACGATAGGGAATATTCAGGAAACAAGGAGAATTAATTTTGAAAGCTTTAGTCCTTCAGACTGAAAAAACAATCCACACACTTCTGCATATCCTTCAATTTACTTGTATGGGTAGGAGCAAGTTGACTATAAAGTGCAGAAAGTTAAAGAAAACTTGCAAAAAATTCCAATTGCTGCACTGATGTTCCAGTGGCAACAAGATCAAAAAAGCATGCAAATTCTAGCAATAAAGCCATGCACAGTTAGCATAGATACCCTTCAAATCAGAAGGAGTCTCTACTAAGTGCACGGGGACAGAAAACCAGGATTAGAACATAGTACAGTCAAAACAAAGGAAATTAAAAGGCCTAATACTCTACAGTGACTTTCTAAAGTGCTGCGTAGCAGTCTCAGGAGGTAGGCGCAACCCTTTATAAAAGAAGAACAGAAAGACAAAAAGAGTTCTAAACCCAAAGTATTGCTCAGTAAGGAAGCTATTCTGGCCAGAGAGCAGAAATCAAAGCTCTGTGAAGGCAACCAACAAGAAAGCAGCAGATAGGTCATGAGGTGTCAAAATATGTACATTAATTAAACACTTTGTAAGCTTGAGAGAAAACTCGGTACAGGAAATATATATCCAAAAAACCTTGGGGATTGCAGAGGAGACTGAAGTATTTTGATCTCTGTGAAAATTAGGGATGCTGATTCCACAAGCAAGCAAATAGTAGGAAACTCACCCTGATGGTACCTTCATGAGAGTAGAGTCTCAGCAGTGAGAATGAGAAGGACTTTGCAAAAGCAGAACTATCTGAAAGCATATGAATAAGGTAATTTAACGTGACTGAGCAAAGCATACCTAAAAGGTTTAGCTGAGTCTGTCATGCAGTATTTCAGCAGCTTTCTATACTGCATATTGCACTGATGTGCATTAACTTTGCTTTTCACTTTTGTGCTGAGTGAGTCCTCCCAAGGAGACAAGACACACATACAGAACAAGTAGTTGTTTCTGTAGGGAAAAAATAAGCAAGGTCACCCCATAAGATGTAGAAAGAGGCATTAATGGCATCTCAATATCTTCCAAGAACAAATCCATTTATGTATGCCATCACAGTAAATTCTCAGTAATCAGAGCACTACAGCAAAATTTATCAATATGCAATGTATTTCACTGCAAGCAAAATTTTAGTACTGTTTTTGACAGTACCTTGAGGTATGCTTTGGTAAATGGTAGCTTACTAAAGGTAGCCTAAAACCATAAAAACCGGATAAGCACACTTGTTTAATTTTCTTTTCAAAAGACTAAAGTATGAAATGGAAAAACATATATCATGTTTTACCTAAGCAACAATTTCTTTTTGTGGTTGAAAAAATATATGGAAGACATTTCTTAAAATCAAGTTGCCTGCAGTCAAATACACATAGAAAATGAATTGTCTGCAGCTTCCTCACAAAGGGAATAACTTCCATTAGGTCAGACTAATGTGATGCCCCTGTTGACTTACAGGTTATAATTTAAACATAGCTCCTACTTCCTTAACTGATTTTGGGCTCTTGCACATAGTGAAGGTAAGTGTGAGGATACTGACTAGAGCACACAGCAAGTCCTTCCAGGGATAACTCATTTTAGTAATACTGAATAGAATCCAAATACAATATATGTTCAGGGTAGATTGAGTACCTGATCCCAATCTTACAGTGCATACAAAAATACATATTGTATATATAAAAATGTGCATTATATTAACTTTAAACAAGACACTAGTACTTTTGAAACCAATGGACTTGTCAGTGTACATAATGACTTACTCTTTGGGACACAGAGTAGCCCTTTTTTCCCCAGTGGTTGATGTTCTCTTGCTATTTTCTGAAGGCCAAAGGCAACATATATAGAGGTACATAAACTGCTTCTGCCAGAGGACTTGCCTCATATTTGGCTTTAGCCTACCTCTGGTATGGGTTGTTCATGCTACAAATTTCTTTAAGCAGGATGAGAATTGTTGCACAATTCAACTTCCTCATGTTCCATCCTCTTTTATCCTAATGCCCAGAGGAATCCTACTGGTTTTCAACAGGTATAGACAAGGATGCCTCAGGATATTCTGTTTCTGCCTGTCAGGCCTGTGAAGATTCTGCATGGGCACTGATAAGCCAGTGAAGGAGAAAGCAAGCCTTTGCTTCAGTTCAAGTCATACAAGTACGATTTACTCATCTATTCACTAACAATTACTGACTCATGCAATAATAATTACTCTTCATGAGTTGGTCTGCAGCAAAATGCTGTGTTCCCATCTTCCTCTTTCCCTATTCCCTACTCACAGAAGTTTATGTGAGTTTTCTCACTGTCTCTATGATGCCTGGAATTCTTCTCCCAGAGCCCCAAGATACCTGTCTAGTTCTGAAGCATAGGAAATGCAGATGGGCAAGTATCTCTCCCAATGCCAGGCTGGAGAGTCAGGGCTTCAGAAAACACCACCATCCACACAGAATCCAGGTTCAAGGATCGTCCCTAGGACTGGGTAAAGAGGCTCTTCTGTTTAGGGCTCTGGCTTCAGTAATTGCTATATATAATACATGAGGTGACACCACTATCAATTAAAAACAAAAAGCAAACAAATAACACCCCACCCCCCGCAAATGTCTTTGAAAGACTAATGTCAGATATCTATTGACAAGGTGCTCTTGTTGAGACCTGAAACAGAGAAAATAACTTGTTCTTTTCTTGAATGCTGAAAAAGGACACCAGTGAGAGCTGTGCTTTAGGGAGACACCAACATGTTTGGGTAGGACTTCAGGGAGTGCCACCAATGGCTTAGTACTCCCTGTGCACTTACGTGGAGACAGAAGCCTGCTTGGAGAGACAGCCTCTGGTGTGCAGATTCCTTTCAGGAAGCCACAATAGTCTCTGATTGCTGATGCAGTTTTACTTGATTGATTCCCTAACCCATAGACACTATCATGAAAAATATCCAAAATAGAAAAGCAAATAACCTTTATTTTTTGCATATTAATGTGAAAAAGAGAATTTTTATCTTCCTTAATTGTAAATCTGAAATAGTAGTTTCACCCAGACACTAGATGTCATGGACACTGGACCCAGCACATTTAAGTACCTTCAGAGGTCCCTTTGCTGATACGAAGCATTGCCATTACAATCATGATATTCTTCACAATTTAAATTCATTTAAACATGGGAAATAAAGGCAGGCAAAAAACATGAATGGGAACAATTACAACAGCAGGCAAACCAACACCAGACTCTACATATGGGGATCTGTCAGGCAGCTTTCTCTCCCTTTCTGCACTTTTCTTTTTTCAAGTACTACTGAATTATTATTTAGTCAGCTTCTCTTATTTTGTCAACAAGCTCACTTAGCTCATCAGTGCTTTCTATTCCCTCTTCAGCAAAATAATAAAAAAAAAGTTACTTAATAAGTTTTCAAGGACTAATAACTTCAGCACAGGTTTTCTTGTTTAAGCAACATAAACTGTTTAATCTGGTAGGGCAGAAACTAGGTCCCCAGCTAAATTTCAAAATCTGACTAATAAAGAGATAAAGGATTCATCTCTTTCAAACAAAGGTTTATTTGACCATGAGGGAATAGGGGGAAAATTTAAGAATCTAAGCTAAAGGTACATGAAAGGAAGAGAGAAGATGGAATAAAAGAGGAGGGAGGTGAGAGAAACACAACCTCTGCAAATGTCCCAGGTTTTTTCTGAAGCAAACACAGTATGAAGCACTGTATGCATTTAGGCCCCATCAATTTGAATAACCCAACTGTGATCTAAGCAATTGTTCATCAGAATTAAATCAAACCCACACAGAAGTGTTTGGAGCATAAGAACTGATATTGCAACAGGATGACAGAAAATACAGACTAAAGAAAAGCAGAGCTTCAGCAGCAGTTTGAACTTTTTAAAGGAAAAATTGTACTGCAATAACTACTGGAGAATCAATATCTTCCTAATTGACTCTTTCCTTTGCAGTTATGAGTCTGTTTTACCACAAGTATTTCCTTGTAACACAGTAAGTGATACAAGGTTTCAGCTGTAATTTTAATATCAGAGGGTCAAATACTAGTTCACACAAGCCAAAATCACCAAGACAAACATTGAGGACTGACAAATTCTATGCGGAAAAATGTGATATCCTGCTCTCCTTGACAGAAAAACTGCACTGGCAAGGTCACTAGAGGGGTCTCTGATTAGCTCAAGAAATAAGTAAACAAAAGCTTTTAAATTTAAAATTAAATTTAAAAAGAAAACACAGAATAATCTAGAGAAAAGCATTTTGTTTTAGCAATTTGGAATCTCTTAATAAATTGTGAAGAAGCATTTGGACTAAGTATAATCCTAACATCAGCACAAGCACATTCTTTGAGTAATAGAGGATTAACATTGTCAATGACTAAAACATCATCACTCTGGCAACAGAATATAAATGGTTTCTCTCCAGCAGGAGGCTTTAAGTGATAAACTTAGCTCTTGTCAGAATACATACATTACTTGGTCTTTATTTTAAAAACATTGATCCAAAAACAATATTGAAATCTTAAGTGTAGAGAGAACGCTGGACTATTAAATTACATGGTTGCAGAAGGTGCTGTTGCAATCTTTTGCCATGAGATAATTAGTTTTACTTCCATCTTGTTCAAATTCACTTTAAGGTGTTCAGTTCTGAATTTCTGCCAAACACTGCGACAAAACATAGGCTGCAGCTGAAGTATCAGGAAACAGAGAGAGGGAGCTGGGAGCCATCTGCAAAGCAAAAGATTATATTGTGATTGTGAAAAATTGAAGTCAGAGACAGCATATAAAGAGAAGAAAATATAACAGTCATTCTGCAGAGCCCTGGGATGGAGCCATTCCACAACAAGCCAAATACAAAGGAAGAAGAGGGAAGAATTTGGTCAACAATCTAATGATGATCTCAAAGACTTTAACATAGCCTTGATAAGCTACAAACAGTTGCCAAAGCAGCAGCAAAATATGGTTCAGCAGCACAGAATATTAATTATGGAACTGAATAGGAGGTCTGGTTTAAAGTAGAGATGCATATGCCATGACAAATAAGCAAATACAATGAGAAAGAACAGAAGACCTGCAGGAAAGTATAAGCAATGTCTCAGCAATTACCCAAAAATGAGAAAAACAGTGGTTTTCTTTTTTTTATTGGCATAGAAATTATCTCTTCAATTAACAGATACAGAATGGAACACAAAACAAGGAAGACAGACAGCATATAACATTACAGAAGTTAGGCTAGGGTGGCAGCAGGTAAAGCTTGTTACTGCTCAGTATCCATTGATACAGCAGCTATGTTGATAAAAACAAATTCTTAATGGTCACAAGAAAATAGCCCAAAGTCAACAGTGTGAATCTGTACTTTACCACTTCTTTGTGCTTATAGACAGGGTCAGAAAAGAACAAAGACCAAATAGACAGATAAAATGAAGAGCTGGAAAGGGACTTTTTACAAGGGCACGTAGCACTAGGACAAGGAGAAATGGCTTTAAACTGAAAGAGGGTAGATTAGATAATAGGAATAATTAGATAATAGAAAAAATTCTTTGCTGTGAGAGTGGTATGGCACTGGCACAGGTTTCCCAGAGAAGACTAAGTGTGAATGCCCCATCTCTAAAAGAGTTGAAGGCCAGGTTGGATGGGCCCTGGACAGCCTGATCTAGTGGAAGGTGTCTTTGTCAATGGCAGGGGAGTTGGAATGAGATGATCTTTAAGGTCCCTTCCAACTCAAAACACTAAATGATTCTGGGAACCTGTAACATGGAAAATTGAGCACATTTTCACTCTTGCAGGCACTATGTGTGAATGGAGAATGCAGCANGGCACAGTAACCAAAGAATCACTGCTACCCATGCACTAAGAGCCCATGGTACAAAGGCTTTGCAAATGCCCATCAAACCAGGCCCGTTGAGCCTGGTTCTGCAGTCTGTTCAGCCTGACTCTGGATCCTAATCACACCCAGTCCTGAGGTGGGTGCTGATCTGCTCAGCACAGTCCATGCTGTGCTACACATGCTCAGATGGGCAGTCAGTGCCTCAAGAATTACAGGTATGAGAAGCGAACAATTAGGACAGAACACATGGTGTCAGAGATGTGTTCATGGTGCATGGAAAACTTAGTAGGGACTATGTTTTACAACAAGAACAAACAAATTGCAAATGCATAATAACACTCCCTGAGTTAATCCAGCACTAAACAAGTCACCAGCCGGTTTATTTTCTTTGTTTTCCTATAAATTGCCCCAAAAACTTTAACACTAATCCTTCACAAAAACTAGGCTTATACAGAAAATTTTGAGTATGGAGTGAAATTAAATAAAATCATCAAGCAAATTAATGTCTTCTCTTAAAAAAAAAACAAAACTAGAAATAAATATGAATTATATAAATATAAACTATATAAATATAAATTATATAAATATCTATAAAACAAAGCTGATGGCTGCACAAAGGTCTGATCCCAAAGAGTGAGACACCTGCTTTCATAAGTCATGCATTGCCGGGCTCACAAACTAAGACAGAATTTAGAGGGAATATGTTGTCCAGTTGAGGTGAAGAAACATAATGAAAGGGATTTTNGTGGTATGGCACTGGCACAGGTTTCCCAGAGAAGACTAAGTGTGAATGCCCCATCTCTAAAAGAGTTGAAGGCCAGGTTGGATGGGCCCTGGACAGCCTGATCTAGTGGAAGGTGTCTTTGTCAATGGCAGGGGAGTTGGAATGAGATGATCTTTAAGGTCCCTTCCAACTCAAAACACTAAATGATTCTGGGAACCTGTAACATGGAAAATTGAGCACATTTTCACTCTTGCAGGCACTATGTGTGAATGGAGAATGCAGCACTTGGACAAAAGCAGTAGGAGGAATTCAGTACTCCTGTTGACTGCAGAATTTTCACTTGTGCATAATGCAGGGTGGATAGTTGGACAAGCACCCTTCCAAATACTGCATTTTGCTTTATTTTGCAATAAATTTTAAAACACTTGCAAAGCACTTGATAGTAAAATACTAGCAAATACCTGCTACCAAGACAAAAATCATTGCATCAGCAAGCAGCTGAAGGATAAGTGCCTCCTCTTGACTAGAAGATTGAGAGCTATGAAGTCCTTGAAATATATTTTATTCAGATGCATCAAAGGACTTGTAGGAAGGCCAGGTAAATATCAAACATATCTGTGCTGAGAACAGAACCCAGAGCTAGGGAATGACACACTGACTCGCCCATGCAGCCCACATTGAGCAGGGCACACCTATCAAAGGAGTACTTGGTGGCTCCACTTTTCACATAATATAACTGCACTAAGGCTGGAGTGCTACTCTGGGGCAGGGAACCCTAAATTCAGTGTCTTCCTTATCTGGTTGTCCTACCATCTCTAAAAATTATTTGTTGCATGTACATGCTTCTCCAGTCTGTGAGGGGAGTCCCATCACAGGGAAGTCAAAGCAAAACAACTGTGCACAGTATCACTGCAGGGAATGGTAGGAGGGAGAGAGAGACACTGCTCCCTAGAAAATTAACTAGAAGATGCAGAGTTTTTCCTTTCACTTAGCAGGGTTTTTTCTGGGTTTTAGTTTGGGGTTTTGGGGTTTGAAGCATTCTGTTGGTGGTGGTTGAATTTGTTTGTTTGTAATTTTTTTCTCCCAATAACAACTAGAAAAAATCCCATCATAAGCATCCGATGATGAAAATGCAATAAGAAAATGTTCTGCCATGATGTAGGAGATGGAGTTAGTGTTATCTTTAAAGCAAGTGAAAATTAATTTTCATGTTAGTAGGACGGCACAGTAACCAAAGAATCACTGCTACCCATGCACTAAGAGCCCATGGTACAAGGGCTTTGCAAATGCCCATCAAACCAGGCCCGTTGAGCCTGGTTCTGCAGTCTGTTCAGCCTGACTCTGGATCCTAATCACACCCAGTCCTGAGGTGGGTGCTGATCTGCTCAGCACAGTCCATGCTGTGCTACACATGCTCAGATGGGCAGTCAGTGCCTCAAGAATTACAGGTACGAGAAGCGAACAATTAGGACAGAACACATGGTGTCAGAGATGTGTTCATGGTGCATGGAAAACTTAGTAGGGACTATGTTTTACAACAAGAACAAACAAATTGCAAATGCATAATAACACTCCCTGAGTTAATCCAGCACTAAACAAGTCACCAGCCGGTTTATTTTCTTTGTTTTCCTATAAATTGCCCCAAAAACTTTAACACTAATCCTTCACAAAAACTAGGCTTATACAGAAAATTTTGAGTATGGAGTGAAATTAAATAAAATCATCAAGCAAATTAATGTCTTCTCTTAAAAAAAAAACAAAACTAGAAATAAATATGAATTATATAAATATAAACTATATAAATATAAATTATATAAATATCTATAAAACAAAGCTGATGGCTGCACNTGTTAGCAAATGGAAGTGTGGGATTTTATAAGTTGTCAAAAGTATGTACATACATCCTGTCGTCTTGAAGGTCATCTAACCAAACTTTATTCTGTTCTTTTCAGCACATAAAAGTGAGAACAGATTCCAGAATCAGATCTTTTTCTATGAATAAAATAAAACATTGATATTTTAGCCTAGTCAATGTGTATTTTAAAACATTTCATTAGTATTAATAATAATAAACCAATATTAGTATATTTTTATTATTGTTATAATTAATATTACTTATTTAGAAAAGGCACTGGAAAATCTTGTCTCAAAATATTTATACAATTCTGTCCTAAATCATTGCTTGGAGAAACAGGACTAATACATGCATATGAAGCATGATAATGCATACCATATGAAGCATGAGTAATGCACATTCTGCAAGTAGAGTGTTCAATCTGACTCAAAACAGTAACCTTAAAAAATGATGCTTCAGAGTTAGAGAAGGATTTATTCAAATGTGAAAATTTCAGTTTGTTATATGTAGGGGCATAAATAAAACTAAATAAAATTTAAATTGTATTAAAAAATGTCTTTTGTGTAAAAATGTGAACCATAAACTTTGCAGCTGATCTTTGGGTAGAATTTATTTTTCCTAAGTTCAAATAGCTAGAGTATGGACATTTACATCTGAGCTTCTCCCTCTGTCTTTCCCATATAATTTATGTAGAGCAACAGGCACATCCGGGAGTCATTCAATTGATCTGTTTCCACTGTGTAGTGTAGGACAATGCACAACACACCCTGGGGATGTCTATTTCTCTGCAATGACTATAAAGGGAGCTTCAGGTGACTAATTCACAAAGTACTATATGTATCTAGATTTGTTCAGATGAAACCCACCCTAAACGTGTTCTTGAAGAGAAATGTGCTGTATCTTAAGGCAAAGAGAATTACGTAGGATAAAAAGAGCATATTGAAGAAGTAGGTCAGAAAAATATGTTAAATTTCCAGGATGAGTTGCTAAGAAATTACCATAATCAAATCACCTGTAAGTTCTGAACTATGTCTCGTTATATTACCAAAAATCAACTTTAAAACAGAGTTTATTAGCTTATACAGCTACAACCTGGTAAAATGTATGGCGAAAATGTGGAATGGAAAGACACAATCCATGAGGAGCAGCTGGAATAAGCACTGCACAACCAGGTATGAGAAATAAAGACCAGAGGGGGAAGGGACACTTGCTTCTTGATTTCTATTTGAAAACTGAAGAGAAATGTTGTTACATTGTTAAAGCTATCAAATTAATTCCATTGGATTTCCCTCACTCTGTTAGGCGAGCATAACAATCCCCAAAGCATTCAATAATATATGAATTTTACTGCAGTTCTCCAGGACAATGTAAATAAGTGCCTTGATTCAAATGGTACACACATACCTGGTAAAAGGCAGGCAGTGCCTGAATGCCTGCTGGCCAGGACCTATCCCTCTGCTGGGCATGTGATTCTCCATCAGCTGGTAAGGAAGGAGGAGCTCTGAGGACAGCCACGCTGTCAGGGAAATCAGCAAGGGGAGATGCGCCATCCCTGCTTTTGGCGGTTTTCAAGGGATGGGACTAAATGAATTTCCACAGTCCCTTCCAACCTACATGATTCTGTGTGCATGTGAGGCTTTCAAATATGCACATATATTAAAAACAATTGTCATTAATTATTGATTACTATTAAATATTCATTAATATTAATTAGCATATAATTATGATTTTCAAGGATCACTGCGTAGTAAAAATCTTCCAAATGAAATAAGGGCAGATATGTAACACCTATGGATAACTGAATATAAGAACTCTCTCTGATACCTTTATTTTTCCTTCTGCCTAGCATTGAAGGTGATATTGCCTAAACAAAACTAGAAGAAAATGTATAAACATGGTTTTATTGCATGTCCACATACAAAGTCAGAATACAGGACTTGTTTCAGCTACTTACAAGCTGTGAGTAATCAATTTCTGTTCTTTTTGCAGATAGAGAGATGGTCCTCATGAAACCATCTCATTTATAGCTACTTCTATCAGAACTACCACAATTTTGTAAAAATTGTCCTGATTAGGTTTATTTCTTTTCTTTTCTATTTACTTCTTTTAGGTTATATCTATTTTCATTTTTTTTTTAAAGGACTGTTCAGAAATATGCAAAGAAAAATCTATATCCAGTTTATATTCCTGTATATAAATGCTACTTACTTTAAAAGTAAAATCTTGAGCTCAGGCTAGTTAGTCATTTGAAGTCTTTAAAAAAAAGATATAAACCACAATCCTTACACTTAATTAATTAATTAATTAGTAATTACACTAAAAATCTGCAGTTACTTCATTCTGGTAGAGCAACATCTTTCATAACAGCTATAGACTTTATACATAGACAATCTGTAACACACTTGCCTATATTGAATTTAGCAGTCTATGCTTAATAAAACAAAAAATGCATTTCTTAGTTTGAGAACTTGATTATGTAATATAAATAATGATATGGAATGACAGCAGTGAAATCAAAGTACCTCTTTAAACACACTTGATCAATTAAGGGGTTTTAAGAGAACAGTAGTAACAGTACTGAGTTTTGAGGGTTTTTTAAATGTATATAATTTCAAGGGCCATTGCTCTGTACTCACAAATAGTAAGTCATAAACTTCTGTAACCTCAAAGAAAGGAATTTGCATTTTACACTGAAAGAATTTGCATTTTATCATTGAAGTTGGGAATATTCTCCGTGGGACCTGATCCTGCCTTAATTCTAGCCTCTATCACTGTAGTTAAACTTCAGTGGTATTGCACTTGATATTTTTCAGTCTGATAACAAAATCAGCCCCTAAACAGTTGCATTCATTATGTAATGGTGGCCCATTAGTAAAATCTGAGAGACAGATTCCACTGATCTTTTATTTCAAAGCTAAAAGTCTTTCTGAGGCAACCAGTTTAACCTCTAAAGATAATTTTGATATTATGGGTATAATTCATCCCACATTCATTTTCATCTGAAAAGTAATGCAGATATCTAAACATGGGTGTCTACATCCAGAGATCTTCCAGGATGTCTAAGCCACTTACATGGAGTTAGAAGGAATGGCACAGAGCCTATTTAGAAACTTGTATTTTTCTTTGCAAGAAAGATGGGGATGAGGATTTCTTGAACTCGAGAGGACGTTCAACACCTAAGTTAGGCAACAGAATTCCATTTTGGAACATATTTATTAGTACCAATATTAGCATTATCTAAGTATTATTTAAGTCTGAACTGTTTTATTAATGTCTTTTTATAGGCAACAGGAAGAAGTAAACAAGTAAACACTTCAGAATATATTGCTTATTAATTATTTTGCATCTCTATATCTAGGTCAAATGACATACCAGAAGCAGTCATTTCTTTGCACCGAGTATAAAGGAAACCCAGTAACTGCCTGTCCCTCTGTGCTTTCAATCACTTTTATATCTTCTGAGCATATAAGTGGGCATTATGATATCATATGATTCAAGTAACTTCCTTTCTACTATCTAATCTAAATGGCCTTTCCATTAGTTACTACAGCACTGCATGATGAACACAGAGGAAAAGAGCAGAGAGCAAGCTAAGACATGTCTGTTTTAGACTGATAGCACACTTGAAGAGGGGGAAGATTCATAATAAGGATGAAGGATGCATTTATTCTGCTTCACCATGTGTTATGTTATACTGAAGCATAATCACAATGATATTACCAAAATAAAATACATCAACAATTGCACAGTATCTCCAGGTGTAAAGTAAATGTAAGAGTGTGATACACAAGACAACTGACAGTCTCAATGTACCTCTCAAAAGGGGTTATTTCAGATATTCTGCTCAGAGGTGAGTTAGTGATCACATGCTGATTTGTAAATGGTTTACATTGAAAGATTTGTGTAGATAACCGTTTTAACACAAGACATTTTTTCCATCAAAGACTTTCTCTCAAACCTTTGTTTAAATAAATTGTGTTTGATAGGTCACCTTAACCTTCTGTGGGTACTGGCTATAATACACATGCTAAAAAATTGCCACAACTAGCAATCCAACAAGGGAAGTCAAGCTCTGCTGATGAGTCAGGGATGAGGTTCAGTGAGATAAAATGAACAGTACAGGCTCAGCTCATGACACAGATTTCATTCTGCCATCAGATGTACAATTATTGATCTCAGCAGTTTAAAAGAAAAGCATGTATTTGAGGTAGCTGGCAGCAGCCTCCCAGTTAAATTGCTTGTCAGCTGGCAGACTGTTCTGTGAGCTTTGTCACAGAGCAGTTCAGTAAATGAACACCAGTTTTGTATTTCTCACCATACGTAGTGAGTAATCTGAACAACTATTTAAATATTTTCAGTCATAGCCCTAAATGGGTGTAAATGCAGCCATTGCCCTAAACAGGTGTAAATGCAGCCTTTGTGCATGCAACCTGCTGCTTGCCAACTGATCAGAAAGAATTCACCACACCAATGTAGTCTTCTGTTCAGCTCAAAAGATGTGTAAGAGAACAAATAGAGAAAATCAGTGAGTCCATCAAAGATCTGGGCCTATAGTGCTTGGGAAGAAAGTCTTTGGGGATAACATATTGTTGATACGTTGTCTTTGGTAAACTTTGGCTTAGGTGATTCATAAAGATTTATATTGTCAAAGGTGCAGTCTTCTTTTTTCCTTTTTCTTGTGTCTCAAGGAAATTCAGGATAAGAAAGGGGAAAAGACAGGGCCAGAAATGCTTTTCCTAAAAATGTAGAAAAGTAAAATATTGCTGGAAAGGTATCATAAAAGAGGTACATCTAAAACTTAAAGTTACTTCTGTGTATGTTTGTACCTGATCTTACAAAAACACTCCTGCATCACATGTTGTTAATATAGGATCTGTAAAGGAATTAAAGCATGGGCTTGTATGAAACTATCTCATTCCCTAAAAGAAATCCCAGCTGAGGTCTGAAGAATGAGAGCACAAACAGCTAAAATCTAAGGGATAGCTGAGAGAAGAGAAATACAAGGGCTGTGTAGAAAAGGTGGTTGTCCAAGGAGAGATGGAGAGAGTGAAAAGAGTCAGAAGAAAAGCAGCAATCAGGAGTAACCTCAGAGAAGGAAAAGCCCAAAAAACAGAAATAGGTCTGAGAAAAGGGAATGGCAGCCCAGCTAAGTGGAGGGATAGCACTTGTACAAACTCTCTAATGGGGTATGCGTCAGATGTCAGTAAGAGATTTTCTTGCAGGAAGAGTTTAATGAATAGAGAAGGAATACATTGTGGAGACAAATACAGGTGGTGTCAAGTAAATCAATCTCCAGGGCACACCACTACCACCCTTCCAAGAACTCCCTTTGGAGCTATATATTTGTTAACACAGTCTACCACACAGTGACCATGTTTTATTTTGTGCATATATAACATCCCACACAGAGGCCTTGATTGCTTGAGAGCACCTCAATATTAACGTGATACAAGTGCTTCCTACAAGTATCAAATGCAGTAAACAACTGAATGGAAGGAGAGAAGGAGGAACTAGATGACCATGCATACTCTCCACCCAAGCACATCCTAACATCAAGGGACAAAATGTGAGCTGTTTTACTGTCTCCCCTTACAGCTCCTTCCTGGTCCAGGAAAACCACACCTATATCACAGTGAATGTTATTGCAATAGCAGAAGAATTTTCCCACCTGTTCCACCTGTTATGGAGGAATTAGCACAGTGATATATGTAGTGCATATTGTAAAGGCTCATAAGGTGACTATAAATATGAGAAAGTAACTAGCATGATTATGTCATAAATCAATGTACTTTGCAGAAAAGGAAGGTGAACTTAGATAACTTAGGAGCCAATTTACATGTATGCTTATCACTGTAAGTACATTATGACATGTCTTTCAATTGTTCCTCTGCAGAAGACTGAAATCCTTACAAGCAAGGTCTAAAATTCTGGGTTATTCTGATTATATAATGCCCAAATGTGTCCTGCAGCCACTGCTGTTAAGTGGCTGACAAGATGCATGACCCCACCAGGGAATAATAGCTCAGCATGTTGCAAGAAGCCCACTTGAACTCTTCTGGCAAGATCAAGTGAGTCATTCATTATCCCACAGCTGAATCTATTGAAGACTTATTAACACTAATTCACAAGAAAGGGGTTTGTTTGATTCCCAGTAGGGATGGAGAAGCTGAACTAGACTGTTATTAAAAGGCACCTGATATTAAGGTAGTATCTCACAAAGTAATACAATTTTAAAGTGATATTAGTAAGGTTGTCTGAAATATATTTGACCTCTCTATAAATATTACTATTGTATTACTATGCAATTACTGTTCATTGCCAAAACAAACTTGCCTTAACTGTAATATTTAGAATAACATTTAAAGCTCCAAAAATTATCTGAACTTACTCCAGTTATTCATGACCAAAAGCTAAGTCTGCCTGTTAAAATTTCTTTAATGCTTATTTTAGGAATTCAGACTGATTACCGTATAAAAATCTATCATGAACTAATCTAGAAGAAATTAAAGAACATTGCAAAGTCTTTTGAAGTATAATCAAAAACATTAAAAATTACTAACACTTGCAATTTAAACATTGCTGTCATAGGAAATCAGAAAGTAGAACTGGAATTAATTATATTGATAATGATTCTTCTCCTGTCTGTCTACGGAAGCCAGCAGTAAACAAAAGCTCTAGACTGAAACTGGAAACAGAAGCTGGAAATAGATTTTGTATTCCTTAAGAACTTTGAAAACCCAACAAAATGCTTCAGAGTTAGGTTTACTTGTGTATTTGCATTATAAAAGCAGTTTCCATTCTAGTTGCACCAGTTTCCTCTGTGTAAATCCACATGCAGGCAGTATTTTGGGATAAAGGCACCTTGAAATATTTTCTTAATCAGTCAAGGTGAGCTGACAAGAATGACAGAGCAATTTGGAAATCTATACTTTTTTAAAAATGTCTTTAGACCATTAGTTAAAAATACATTTTTAAATACTTGGTAATAAAACCATCTTAATTTTACTTTTTAAATTATTCATTGCTTAATCAAACTTTAAACTTCTCTGCCATGATTGTTTAATACAGTCTGATGCCTGCTGGCATGTTTTGAAAAAAGCTGAAATGTCTAAAATAGAGAGAAATGAAAGGTGCAGTCCTGAAAACCTTGTAGATGATGTACAATCATGAAATAGCAAAACTCTAAAAAAATTGTCAATTATCATATGTGGAGTCAATACCATGTAACACTCAAAGTACTATTTGTATAGTAGAAGGTTTTGGTTCTATAAAAGAGACTTTAAAAGAATGATCACTTTTTAAATGTGAATAAATGGTTAGAGAACAGCAAAGCTTTTTCTGAGCTGTTAGGAGAGCCTCATAATAAAGTGATTACATCTGGCTGTCTATTATAAAATCTTCCTGTTAGTAAACCACTTTTAATATCTCATATTCAAGTTGCACACTCAGGACCTGCAAGCATTTCCAAAAGTGGCCATGAATTTTCAAACTGATTATAGGAACCTGACGGAAACATTTTTAAAAGCTTGACCTGGAAAAGTGCTGAGCAGCTTTCTAAAGTGTCGGACAGCCTCAAACCCAATTGTTTTTAGGGAAAGCTGTGGTTACTCATTGAATTTTAGGAATACTCAGCATTTTGCAAGATTTAACTCTGAAGATCCTTATTGAAAGTCAATGAGAGTTAGTTTCCTAAAACTCAGTGTCTCTGAAATATTTCAGTACTTGAAATCAATGTAGCCAGCTCCCTAAATGCATTTGAAACTTTTTTTTGAAAAGTTTTTCCTTTGTAGAGTGCAGTGCCATGCTGCCTGACTCCAGTGTAAATGTTCAGAATAACTGAAGGATATACTGATGGATTTGCATGTCTGCCATCTTCTGCAACATATTTATAACTGCCAAGGAAACAATAAGTTAGGAGGGGAGAAGGCCTTTAGCAATAAGCCCAGACAATTAATTTTTTAATGTGTGCCATTTGTAGCAGAGATATCTCAATTTTGCAGTGTTAAAGGAAAATAGAATGGAGAAAAGGAAATAAAGTTAACATTGGAAGATAACAATGGAAACTTTATTTATCAATCCAGGTGTGTTTGTGCTCCTTATAAAAGCAGTACAGAGGCATTCCAGTTATTTCACATGTAAATTGTATGCTACTTGTAAAATTTTGGCATTACTTTGAAAAAAAAAATGCATCACTGCAGCATTTCTTCATAGATAATACCAGAACTGGGTATTCAGCAGATACAGCACATTGCCCCAAAGGGAATAAGCATATGAAATTTGTGTACCATTTGGCAGAAGACAAAACTAACCAAAAATATCCTTCTGCCATTTGAAGAGCCTGTTAAGGCCTTCACTGGCAGTCACAGATCTGAGTCCCTCATCTCCCATGACTTTCCTCTTCAGCACTTTGCAAAGTCATCAGTGGAAAAAAGGAAGAGGCCACATCAGCACGGTAGCCAAGATATGGAGAAGTTCAAAGTCTCTCCAAAATACAGTCTCTAAGTGTCTGTTTGGCAGGTGGCCCAAGATTTGTTCAGAAGTTTCCTCAATACCTGCCTCCTCCACACTCCCAGAAGTGGAGTGGCTCTTCCCCATGTCTCTCAAACAAAGGAAAAGGAAAGATCACCATCCAAGTATTGGTAACTCCAGCAGTACTGCCTACAGCAAGGTCATTATTAATTAGAATATTTTAACGAATTTTTTGTTAGGGTATTATAACAATCCCCGTCATTCCTGTGCCAAGCCTTAGAGGAACAATTTGGGTGTTAGTCTGATTGTCTCTAATTAACTGATGTGCCCCTCACTGCAGCACCAAGAGCACTGCCCTTGCCCTAGCAGAGCTCTCCTGAGCCACCTCCTTCTACAGAACCTGTTCAAGAACAGGAAGCACAAAGAAAAGACAGCTGATGTTATGAGTTTGCAGTGTGTTTTCTCTATATAAATACAGAGTTTAGCTCTATAGTTTTTTGATTAATTTGGGACAGACATTTTGTCATGCAATTAAAATGCAATTAGACTACTGTCCTGCAATATTGACTTGATTTATAATCTGCTGCTTAAGTAAATTGTTTCAATATCTCTCTTGAGTCTTTCTCCAGATACTACTTTTTATTAATACATGTGTCTTAGGAGACATTTAATCTCATTTTAAATAAAAGGAAAAGAGAAATTGAGTGCAATACATATTAAAGCAGATGTTAACCATTTATGCAGTAAACCTAATCAAGGTACAATTGGGATGACCTCAGCAATCAAGGGTTTTCTACATGGTTATGTGTGGTTCATTTCTGTCCCTTAGATCCTAGCATCTGGGCAAAAATTAACACAGTCTATGCTCTCAGCAAATAAAACCCAGAGCACTCAAAACCAGCAGAAATGCTTGGACACCCCGAGCAAGGAGCGCAGCTCTGGTTCCACCTGCCCTACCTTGTCAGCTCGTGGAGCATGGTGCTGGCTGTGAAGGGTTGTGGCAGCTGTCACTGCTCTGTTCTTTCCTTCAGGGACATTGCATTTGATTTTGGACAATGCTTCCATCAGCTGCCACAAGAGCTTCTCTTCACACAATACACAGCAACCTGGAAAAGCTGTGAAGTTACAATTTATTGCTAAGTATTTGTGAGCTTAGGTTTATTCTGAAGATGATGAGTCAAATGAACCTTAATGGGTTAGTCTTATCATTAGTAATTCCAGCCTACAACCAGTGATATTTAGGTCTGTTACATATGCTTGGGATTCACCACACAAACCTCACCTGCTCAAGCTATACCTCATCTTGCAGCCTCATGTGATTAGAAACTGGGCAGGAAAGAATTCAAACCTGGAGTCTAATTACCTGAAATGTAACCTCAGCTAGCTCCACTTCCCTTTCACTTTTAAAAGCAGGAGTAAATATTTTCTAATTTAGATATACTGTTGAGGATTTCCATTTTTTAGTATAAACAATTCATCGTGGAGCACATAATTCTGTACTGTAGTAATATTTTCAGTATGTCATGCCTACTTCTATTTATCCTTTTCTTGTATGTACGGTTGAAAATATTTATATAATACAAAGACGATTTTAAAAAATCCAATTGCATTAATTTCCAGTTTAACACAGTATAAGGCAACTGTTAAATAAGTGTATATGCTTGTGTATATACAACTAAGCAACGATAAATCTGAAAAGCTTACTGGTTCAGGAAAAAAAGCATAATTCTTATTGCTTTTTCTTATTTTTTGAAATTATTTGAACAAAACAGTTCTCTTGTTTGTATTTACTTAACAATAGTGCACAAAAGTGTGCTTCAGTTGCTTTTCAATACTTTTATTTATTTAAAAATCAATCTTTTCACCATCCTAAGCACTGTAGATGACAAATTCTGTAAATGTAATAGTGTAATTTTAGAGCAGCTTATCTATTTTTTAGAAAAACCCAGCCATGTTGTATTGTTGTAACCACTTTTGTGTTGTCTTATACATAAAGTATTTTTAAAGGTGATTTGAATCACATAGGACCAGCAGGCAGTTCATTGAAATGCCTGTAAAAAGACAGTTAACACGCATTGATTTTAACTTCTGCAGTAATAAACAGTGAAAAACTGGCTTGTTAAAAGTCAAGATACTACAGAAAAAAAAATATAATAAAATAAAGTTTAAAAACTAGTTATAGATTTTTTTAGGCTAGAGCTCCTTGCTTCTGGCATCAGCTGTATTTCACCATCCAAAGAAGTTTCAGTTCTCCTTTACCTGTTAGCAAAAATCACATCTAATGGACTCTACAGTCCAGGGTAACAAATGAAAGACTATGAATTTCTAAACAAGCACAGCACTTTCAAGAAGGAGTAGAGAGTCTTGATCTAGCAGTGACTGGAGCAGATGTAGCTGCAGAGAAAGGGGAAAAAGGCACAAATTCAGAAACAGCAGGGAAAATTAAAGGAAATAACAGGCTCATTTACCTGAGAGTGGAAGCTGATGTTAGATGGAAGGAAAATATCTTCAGAAATGCCCTTGATAGATGTATCCCCATGCTTTTAATAAAGCCATAATACATAGTATGCAGGGAAAAGTGTTGAGGGGGCAGCTGAAATAGCAATATATTCCCAGGGTTGCTCTTGAGAAATATATTTTCAGAATTGAACACAGAAGGTTCAAAATATTATACGTACCTTTTTGTATTGGCCAGTGATATCCCATATTAAAATTACTGTAAAACTGTATCAAATAATTTCACAAGTTTTTGAAAGACCACCTGATTTATAATAAATTTTGCAAGGAGCTAAAAGCACAACACTCCAAAACGAGATCCAATAGAAGATATTTATCTCTGGAATAATATGAGGTGTGGAAGTCAATAAGCAGGCCATCAAATTAGATGCCAGGTTTAGAGCTGGCGATTCCTTACTGTCAAAGTTTGTAAATATTGGCCTTTGTCTGTAGTACCACCTAGTGTCAAAAACTCTTATCTCTGAGCTGAAAAGAGCTGGATTGAACTCCATATATGCTCCTTTATTTCCTCCATTCAAACCAAACCATACAGAAAAGGTGCCCAGAAGGCATTTTTCATGATATTGAGCCCAAGGAAGAGTTGTTCATACTTTTGTTTGCTTTATGGAAACAGAATTTCAAGCCTGGGTTTTTGTGACAGCAGACAAGAATTCCCCCAATGTTACGCACAATTTTAAGTGTGGGTAATTTTTTCCACAGTGTGAAGTAGAAGCAATGCTATAGGGCTTCTCTGCACTGGAAGTGAGAGAAAAGCTATGGTGAGTGAGGCTATGTGGTGCACTCTGGGCACTGCTTTGCTTTTGTGGGCAAGCCCCAGAGTGGAAGCAGACAACTCACTAAGAGAGACACTGCCTGCACAGCAGCTCCAGCAACAGCCTGAAAATTCATCTTCCCACTCTACACGTTAATTTGCCCATGTACACTTTCTTTTAAAACCAAAATATTCTCCCCAAGATCCTAGGTTCCCAGATTGCCTAGGGAGGTGGCCACGCATGGAGCCTGCCTTCTGTCTGTCCATCTGGCAGGGAAGCCTGCAGGGCACAGGAGCAGGAGAGCTGGGTAGCCCTGGAGCCAACGCACCTGCCTGCCTGCCGAGGCAGGAGAGCTGCCCGGCTGCCAAGGCTGGGCACCTGGCAGCTCCTCGGGAGCAGGGGGCTCCAGGCAGCTGGCAGGCTGTGGGAGTAGGGCTGCCCTGCGTTCCTGGAGCCCTGTGCCTAAGGAGCAGGAAGCACAGGGAGAGACTTGATGGCCACCCACTCTGGTGGTTGCCATGAAGTTGGGCAGCTCCTGAGCCTGGTGGCTGGGAAACAGCCAGGCTGGCATGGTGACAGGCTGCACCTCACTCAGCCTAACCCGGCCTGTTGGGATTTCTCCCCTCCAAAGCTTTCTAGTGGAAAGTGGTTTTGCCCCAGAATTTCTTACCCACTCTGTGACTTTTCAAAAACACAGTATCTAGAAGAAAAGTTCATGAAGTGACTATAAGCACAGAAAACTCACACACAACATGAATTCAAATTAAGTTAAAATAGATCCAGCAAATGTGAAAGGATACATAGCAGGTACATTTACTAAACCAGAACAGAGTGTGTTAATTGTGAATTCCCTGGAGATGCAGCCAGCCTGTATACAAGGGCCTCATGTTACTAATGAGTAGATGCCATGGCAGCTCTATGTATAGCTTGTAGGTTTAACGATAAATTTAATACAGAGGCAGGCCAGAGAAACAACATAAAGATTGAATATATAACAAAAATTTGCAGCAACATGAGTTAATTGCAAAGCTGAGGCAGGAGGTGTTAATTACAATTATAGATGAGCCATTTAGTAATTCACATTAGTGAGCATAGAGCAATTACCAACCTGCTGGTTTTCTTGCTACTTATAATATCCATGTTTTCCTATTTTTTATGAAACATAATAGCTGTATTGAACAATGTAAAATAACAGTAATGGATATAATGCCTATTTAGGTAACCTACAGCTGTGATGCACAATATTATCACAAAGACATTCCACTTGGAGTAAGACACTACCCAGAAAGCTAAGTGTTTCTGTTGCTAGAGTTAAGTAGAAAATACATAATGGGCATTTCACAGATGGAGAGATATACTTTGTTTGTTGCATTAAAATTTACAAGTACAAATTAACCTTGACTGGACCTGAGGCAAAAGTACAGTTTAAATTATACACCAGTAAAAAATTAAGTCCAAGAGTATCAACATCAGTACATCTAAGTGATAAACTGGGAAAAAAGATCACCATCAATTGATTGAAGAAATGTAATCGCTAAGCCTGGCAAATACATTATTCCTATGAGATTCCAACTGACTTGGTTTAACATGGCTTACCCAGGAGAGACCATGCCATCATTGTGTTAGCACCTTTATCATATAACATATCATCATGTGGGGTACTAGAACAAAGGTGTTGAAGACAAGTGACCTTCTCAGGAATAGGTCACTTAGTGCTTGCAAGTCATAGCCATGTTCTTCACCATGGATTTATTTCAGCATCAAGGCTCTTGTCACACTGATAGTGCACAGGTTCCCAGAGGAAGATAGAATGCTGGTATAGCCCAAAAGTCCTGGAGACAGAGGGCTGGCAAAACTAACCTTTCTCCGTGTACTGAAACACAAAACTCTGTTTTATTTTACTGAGAGCTTGTGCTTTGTCCTGTGTACATACTAGAATGAAAATCCTCTCCAGTCTAAGGGGAGCTATGCATCTGTAACCAGGCTTCCTTGGGATGAACTCTGCGCATTCATACTTACAAGATGCTCCACTGGTATATTCCTGACAGTGCCTTACCCTTGATCAATCAAGCCTTAAGAAATGTTATAAAACCTCTATTTTCTTCATACTGAAGCAGAACATGAGCCACATTTTGAAGATGTAACACTGTTGTTTCACATGCTTTCCATATATTTATGCCATTAGTTCAGTCACATTGGAATTCAGTACAAGGATATCAAGCAACTGTGAAATTTGTCTGAAAAATAGTACCTTTTTTGGCAGGCGTTTATCAATTAACAGATATAAGTGAGATATTATAACTAATCTACACATTTTCTGCTTGTTTAACAGTAACTGAAGCTGAATTCATTGAGCACAAATGACATTCCTCCTAGGTTAATGTACAAAGCAAAACTTCACCACATTAGAAATACTATTATCTTCCTATTCATGTTTTGAAGTATTTGTAAGCCTCAATGGAAAGAATAATGGTTAGAACTAACTAAATATTTTTAACTAATTCCATGACTATTTACTCATATTTTAAAAGAAATTGGAGTTGCATCTGCACCATTTCTGTGTTTCATTTCTGGATTACATTTAGCAAAACCACCTGCCCAGCAGAAGATTTGTGTATTGTATAAGTCAACATGGCTGCTATTTTGAGAGCTTAGCAGAAATAGAAAGGAGCATACAATTCATACTTTCTGTGCAGCAGTACATATACCTAGAAATATGATATATCTATGTGTTCTTCTTCCTCCATAACCAAATAGGCTGTCACCCTGTCTTAATCTGGGGCTCTCTGACCAGCTTTTGATCAGATCAAATTTCTATATGAGACACTACCATTTTCAAGCCTTTGAGTCTGAATCTGTTTTGAAATATGTTTCCTTCCTCCCAGCCTGAAATTCCCAGAATTTCCATGTTGGCATTGGGACTCATGTGATACCAGATAGCTACAAACAAATTATTATTTTCATCTCTATTTCTTCCTTCTCTAACATTCAGATTTAGAAATGTTTTTACTTTTTTGTTGTTGTTGAAAGAGAATTTTCCTGACAATAACTATAACTGCATACATCTCAAGCCTTACAGATATTGCACTCTTAACCCAAGGAATAACATCAAGTGTAATTTCTCTATTAACCCACATATATCAAACCCTCTACATTATATTTCACCTCACATAAATGAATTGTTAGAGAATGTGAGTGAAATTCAAGTACCAATGCTATACATTGCCAAGTGTGACAAATGTCTCAGGATAATTTAAAAGGTATTCAACACTTTTAAATACTGAAGAGGACTTTACAGATTTAAGTGTGAAGTGCTCTCACTATGTGAGTCACTGGAAAATTCTTCATTGATTTAATTAGAAGCCGTATTTTATCTTTTCTACTCGTGGTTCATACGGATGTAACTCTAGGTTCTTTAGAGACTCATGAACAAATGAAATATAAGGAAAGAGTTTCAAATTTTAAATGTTGTTAACAGAGAATAAACTTTAGAAGTAATACTTTGGGATTCATTACCCAAAGTCAAGTATCAGAGATGATCAAATAAAAACAGAGTTTAAGACTGGCATTGGCCATAGTACCCTCCTCTGTATTTGAGCATCACCACAGCCAGTCACTGGAAATCAAACCACACACTGATATGTGTAACAAAGGAATCTCTTGTCACTTTTTCCTTGGTGCCTAAGAGAAGTTACACATTTCAAGGTATTTTATAGTGAACAAGTTTAACTTCAGTGTCCTTGAACTACTCCACCCACTGAAGAAATTTTTATGCCTGTAATTATTCTAGCTGAGCACACCCCAGCCATGAGTTCGTTAATGACATTACCAATAAAAAAAATGTAAGGTTTTTTTTACCTCCTATTCCCCAAGCTGTCAGGTATTTCATATTCCTGTGTTCTGTTCCCAGTTCTGTTTAGCATTGCAGACCAGCAGATAGTCCTAATTCTGCCCAGATGAGGATGTGATCCCAAATACAGGTTTTAAGATCACTTCACTCACATTCTAGGAGAAACTTCTGGAGTAAAAAAAGCAGTAATTGAGCCGCTGAAGAAAAGCTGGCTCTCCAGCAGTACATAATAGACAAAATCCTGAAAGTCTTCAATTCTGTGTGCTGCTGTGATTCAGTTTCAGAAATTCTAGACATAAGTTCCAGAGCAAGTGTAGATGTCATCAGAGAAAGACATGTAAAAGGCAAGAGAGCATAGAGCCACGTGTGACTTCAGAGAATTTCTGAATCATAACACATGGTATCTTTCACTTGTGAACATCACACAAAAACTTGGAAAATTACTGCAAGGTTTTTTGGGAGTAAGAATACATACATTGTTAAGGATAGGTCAGTGTAATTCTCATGCTGTGACCTCATAGATGACCCCAATCTGTGGGATATAGTCAAAATTTGTATTTTATTTGTATAGGCACAGTTGCATTTGGCTTGGCGTGACTAAATGCTATAAAAAGAAGTCGTCCCACTACAAGAACCTATACCGTACAAGAGGACTGATGTGAGGTAGCTGAAACACTGAGTACAACCCACTTCCAAACAGGAATTGACTGTATTGGGGACTAGATGATCTCTAAGGTTCCTTCCAACCCAAACCATTCTATGAATCTATGACTTTTTGATTCTGTGTTCTAGTTACAAAAACCAGCAGAGTTACCAACCAGACTTTTGGAGCCCTTGGTGTTTGAGGTTACAAGAGCATCCCTGAGGTGATCCTGCCCTGAACAGCATTGTAATTCACAGAACTATTGATCCAAACAACATTTAACCCGAGTGGGTGCAGGTCTGTGCTCTGCTCTCATGCCTGTAGAGCCTGGCCTTCAGGCTGTGCTGCACATGTCCCGTGGCTGCAGGGTAACCTCATTGTCACAGCAGAGCCCATGTGCAGCTCCCACACAGCACCAGCATTTACATCACCTCTGTGACCTTGCCTTTAAAAAGTGCAGCAAGGTGGTCTTATGTGAATACCCTTTTTTCCTACCAGTAGAAATTCTGAAAGCAATACAATTGTTTTCTTTTGAGAACAATGTGTAAGATTTCAAATGATCAAAAAGGAATGTTTTCCCATGGGTAGGATCCACACAGTATGTTGTGCCCTGGTTGGAGACCTGCTTGATGCAGTGCATCTAGGTTTTCCCAGCATCTAAAGGTACATAAGATTATCTACACCATCCTCTTTTCCTTTATAGTGTTAATACCAAAAAAAATGGGATTTTAAATAACAGTTGACAGACTCTGAGTGGCTTTCATTCTGGGATCATAAGATATCAGCACCTTCTGCTGTAAAACAATACCATGTTTTCTTTCTAAAGCCTGCAGTAGGAAAGTAGGAATTGTTTTTCATTCCTCTAAGTTTATGGGGCTTTATTTTGCTTCATTTTCAAATATCTTAAAATGTATCAGAAGGTAGTTACTGAAATAAATCACGTATTAAGAAAGACTCATCATCCCTGTTTTATGAGCATCCAAACTTCAGTTTTAGCAGCACTAGGAAATAGAAATGTCAATTTGTTGTAGCTCCTTGGCACTTATGATCACAGCATGTCCAATTGCTGGCAGAAAGACAGGCAACTGAGAAGCCCTGACACACCATAGTGCAGGCATCCATCATTATGTCACCTTTCGCTATCATCTTTTATTAAAAACTAAATTAGAAGACTGACTTAAATGTTATCAAACTTGGTCAAAACCCCTGGCGACCAACTTTGCATGCAAATTTTGAAGCAGAAAGAGCAATTTCTAAGGGTTTCTTAGGATAAAACGTGGAAGGTAGGCTTATAATGAAAAAGTACTACACCTTTTCAGTGACAGTGGTGTGAAGCATTATTAACAGCTCTATTTATACTATGGGGAAAAAATAGACCTGAAAAAAGAAGATGCAGGAAGTTTCAAACAGAAGCTAATACGAGTTTTGTACCTACCTAGGATAATTCTATTTCACTCCAGAATTTTTCAAGTTGAAGTTAAAAGTGGCTGCTAAAACAGCCATTCTTCTGATATAAGACAGGGTGAGACAAAAGATCTAAAGCACAATTTTTTCCTGATTTTCTAGAGCTTACCATGGTATCATTTTTGCTATTAATACCTATTCAAAGATGCACAGCTCAGACACTGAAACCCTAAGCACTTGACTGAATGTGCAGAAGAACATAAACACTGTGTCTCCAGTTGTTCTCTTTCCCTCTCCCTTAGTTTATGGGGAATAAAAAATTAGATCTGCTCTGGTAGCAGACTCTTAGCTCTTGATATACTTGTTCACCTGTTCCTGGTAGGTGAACAGAGATAACATTTTGACTTGTAGGACAGAGCCCCTGCAGGCAGAGATAACATTTTGACTTGTAGGACAGAGCCCCTGCCTCTACCACTGATTATAATAGTGACATAAAACTCCATGACCATTACTGTAAGTCCAATATTTTGGCCCAGGTAGTTTTATAAAGCAAGTCTGAAAGAAATATGGTTTCATTTTATATATTTATTTATAGAAAACTGATTGTGACATAAAATACTCAGCTTCAGAAACAGTTTCCATCAGTCACTGGTGTTTGATGGGAGTGTTGTTTATTACTATTTTTAAAAATACATAGAAATTTTACTGTTTAAAAATAATTAAGAGCATTGGAAACCAAAACACACATGCTCCTGAATCATTTCTGATGCTTTGTAAAACCAGTGACAGAGACAGTGACAGAATAAATGCTATCACATCTTCCTTGGCTCTGCGACATCTAACAAAGGGAAGAACGAAGGTTCTGTACACTGACTATTTTCCTTATTCAAGGTGTATTCATATGGTCACATGTGTGGTTAGCTATTCCCTTTCACTAACACACTGGTTAGCTAACCACACTTTTACATGCAAAGTTACCTGTACTTTGAAGTGGACAACTGGACCACAGCCTAAGGTCCTGTGCCTTTAAATTAAAGCAGTGTGGGGATCACAGGTGCCCTGGAGATGACAGCCATTACCCAGTACCAAGAAATCACTTTAATGTGCTAGCAGTAAAAGTTAATAATAAAGAACAAAAAAAATCTTTTCAATGATCTTCTCCTTCCGATAATCAAATCCGCTTTTTTTTTTTAGTGCGGGGGGAAGTGGGAGGGGAAAAAGACAAAATTTTATCTACAAAAACTAATCAGAATTTATAGGCACTTAATAGTTTTTCTCAGTCACTGGAAGCACACAAAGTTTAATGATCAGTGAAACATTAGTCAAGAGGAAAAGTTGAAAGACAAAACCCATATTGGACTTTGTTACTCCCATCTCCTCAAATGTAATGCACACACTTTGCTTAATATAATTAATAGTGATTTCTTCTTCCAAAGGTCCTAATGACAGCAAGAGAAAAAGCATGCTATAATCAGATCTTATGTTGCTTTAAGTAAATGTTTAATCTATAAGCAACTCTAAAAACGGTCTGCTTAAAGGAACTGGTCCCAAAATACTATTTAGTAGCATGTCCTATGTGCAGATCCTGCCCCTATCTGAAGTGCTAAAAATCAGATATGAGGCTATAAAATGTAGTTTTTCCTTTCTAAATAGAGCACACCAAAGTCACAGAAAGCAATCTATATTGTCCTAGTGTTATCACAAAGAGCACTTTCAAAATGACCCACTCAGAAAGCTAATGTTCTCTATGATATGGGGAAAATATAATTAACTGGAACCCTATTAAACATTCTGATAAATATCCTATTTGTTATACTACTTCAGCAGGATTGATCTAATCAGAAATCAGGTTACTTTCAGAATTGGCTAAAACTGCCACTACCTGGCCACAAAGCAGTGAGAAACAGACTATGTTTATTTAAGCATGAAATGTCCACTGGCTTCCCTGCATTTACTGGAAATATGACCTGAGCTTATGACAAGATCTTCAACCATTGTTTCCCTAAAACAAGAGCAAAGAGAAGAGCAGTTCTCATATGGCTGCTGATACTTCTGAAGGGCCCATTACGTGGCTCACTGCTTGACCTGTAATATGTGATAAGAAGCTTCTTTTTTACAGCTGCAGTGCCTCCAGATCACATTTACAGATGACTGGGCTTTTTTCTTAATGAAGGCTACTCCATTTCACAGATTCTGTACCATCACAGTTATTCTGGCACAAAAGCACTAGAAAATAATCCCCTTCCAAAGGAGATTCTGTCCAAAAGCAAGCTTTTAAGACAAACAGAGGATCAATAGAGTGAAACAGTCAGTGTTAGAGAGCAAATATCCATGGCTTTTTAATATATTTCACTTTCTTTAATCTAGTCCCATTGCCCAAATGTTCATTTGCAGGTGGACTTCAGCTTCCAGATTTTATTTAATCTAAAATCCAATTAATGTGTACTAAGGCCAATCCATGGTGTGAACTGAAGGATGTAAATGGGGGATGTCAGGAAATTAATTCCAAACATTCACTCCTTAACACTATGTCCGTATTGTCCATAAATAAAGAAGGAGTTTTCCTGCTGGTGTAAATTCACTTTGTCTTTAAATGACATAAAGTCCGTTGCATTATTCTCTGCTCATTCAAGAGCTGACATTTTATGTGCTCATATTCAAAGCCAACTTGCTTGTACTGGAGAAAGTCTATTTCATAAAACTTGTATACAAGTAATATCAAAGGAAAATCAGAACAAAGTATTTCTTCTAAACATGAGACTGCATGTTCCAAACAAGATTCCAGCATTTGCATCACTCTACATTATAAAGTGATAGATATATTCATCATGCCAGAGACAAGAAGAGCTGCTGACACTTAATGCTATTTTTTCATGTTCTGAATTAATTAACATTATGTAAAATGCAGCATCAACCACTCTGGGCATAAAATTTGTACTTGTTGGACATTATTAATAGAGAACACAAAGCCTCTGTAGGTATATGTATGTACATGATCCTTTAAACTATGGTTCACACAGCAATTGTCATTAATTTCAGAAGTCATCCAGTCATATTCTTGGACAAAGCTTTGAGAGTCCAAGAGTAAGCTCACTTGTACACAAGAATGATAAATTTATCCCTCACAATTTATATTCACCAGCACAGTGCCCATCATTTTTTATGTAATGTAATTCATTGTAATGACTTCTAAGTAAATAAATACTTTAAAATAAAATAAAGCAGGGAACTTCAGGCTTGTGAGAATTTTTCAGTGAAACTTCTATTGTTTGGGAGAGACTATTTCTGAAAGGGTTTTGTGGGATTAGCATGAATGACACTTACTAGGAAATGTTTCTGACCTCTAATATGGACATGCTAGAAACACAGAAAGCAATGCAGGCAACAGAAGCACTCACAATTGCAGGAGATCTTTCAATGTACCAGACTTTTAGGAATGCTTCCTTCTCATGATACTTTTCTCATATCTGTAACTATTTGTTAATCCAGAGAGACACTAAAACTGTCACACATACACTAGAGGGCTGGTCTCCAGACTGGTTTGATTGTTCACTCTATCAACTAAAAATTTCAGAACACATACCCAGTATTTTTTATTTATTTATAAAATTTATACATTTACTCCTGTACTAATATATTACATATATTATAAAACATACATGAAAATAGAAAATAAAAAAGTATGAGATAAACAACTATTTTAAAATTTATTTTATTTATTAATAGTACAAAAACCATAGAATAATAGAATCATACAATTATTTAGGTTGGAAGAGACATTAAAGACCATCTAGCCTNGTTGGAAGAGACATTAAAGACCATTTAGCCTCAACCCCCCTGCCTTGGGCAGGGATGCCACCCACTAGATCAGGTTGCTCAGGGCCCCATCCAAACACTTCCAGGGATAGGGCATCTACAAAGTCTCTGGGCAGCATCAGAAGTGCTTCTCTACCCTTTGAATAAAGAACTTCTTCCTAAAATCTAACTTAGATCTGCCCTCTTTCAGTCCAAAATTATTGCCTTTTGTTGTGTCACCATCTCCCTATTATAACAACTCCCCTACTTCTTTTTAATCAGCCCTCTTAAGGTACTGCAAGGCCACAATGAGGTGTCCCTGATGTCTTCTCTTCTCCAGCCCGAACAAGCCCAGCTGTCTCAGCCTGTCTTTGTAGAAGAGGTCCAGCCCTGTGATCATCTTTGTGGCCTCCTATTGACCTGCTCTAACAGGTCCATGTCTTTCCTGTGCTGGGACCCCAGAGCTGATGCAGCACTGCAGGTGGGGTCTCACCAGAGCAGAGCAGAGGGGCAGAATCCCCTCTCTCACCCTGATGGCCACGCTGCTTTTGATGCAGCCCAGAATATAGTTGGATTTCTGGGTTGCAAGCACACATTGTTGGCTCATGTCCAGGTTTTCATCCATGAAAGCCCTAAGGCCTTTTCAGCAGAGCTGCTCTCAATGATTTCATCTCCCAGTCTGTGATCAAGTCTGGGACTGCCCTGATCCAGGTGTAGCATCTTGCACTTGAATTTGTTGGATGCATGAGGTTCTCAGGGGCCTACTTCTCAAGCTTTTGTTTTTTTCCTACACTCCAATGGATTGCTTTGAGCATCCTGACACATGCACACATCCTACTTTGGAGGCCACTGAACCAGAGTACTTGCCTCAAAGACATGAGTCCAAATCCTTTATCTGAATCTAAAAGTGCAAGGACTTGCTATCTCACAAAAACTTCTTCCAAGTAGTCTTGACGTAGCTCTGATAGTTTATATATTCTTTTTGTTTGAATTCTTCTCCCTCGCCACTAGCTGAAACATGCATTGTCATTTCAGCTATCCTGAGTCTTGATCATGTGAAGACAGCTCACTAGAATTTCAGAATGTAGTAATGACACCTATATTCAGCAAAACTGCTGTTATCCAATGCTCAAAAAGTTGTCTGCTAGTACTTCTATAGGAGCATCTAGGTTACTCTCAAATTATTCTTATTACCCAGCCACCTTTCATACATGCTGAAATAACTCTCAGACACAGATAAACAGTCTTGAAGTTGCTCACAAGAACGCTTATTCAGTCTTGTTTAATCTCTGCCATAACTGCTTAATAGCCATTTCTAAGACCCAAATACAAAGTCCCCAAAAGCATACTAGTCTTTCTTTACTGAATAACTGTCTCTGCTTCCCTGATTTCCCAGATGCTCCATTCAAGTCACTAATACATGTGCAGAGTGCCTTTTCCAGAAATATATGAACCTCTCTCTTCCCTAATGAGCCACTGCTAACCAGGTTTAGCATGTGGGAACCAAATCTCTGCCCATGCTGTGGTAAGCCTGAAAAATCTGTTGCACTCAACAACACAACTAATTTAGTCTGCTGTGATGGTAGGTTGTACACCATTTGTATAATGGCTAGCTCTTAGAGAACTCACATAATGGTTGGAAAATAGAGCTCATCCCAAGAGATGTGGGATTAACCATATGGCTTTCAGTTATTGTGAGGGACAAGGTATGCCACCTGCCTTCAAAACTGATCTGCCAAAAGCAGCAAATAGTCAGAAGGTGGGCCAGGCTAGGTCTGGACCTCTAATGACTAGACAAATCAGGGAACAGAGACATTTAAAGCTCTGCTTATGGTATTGAGCCATGACTAAAAAGTTTCTTTCTTAATAAAAAGCATTCTCACTAACACAACCAGACTTATGCCTGCTGGGTCTTCATCTGGTCCTGCGATACTTTTCACTATGTAAGAGTTCAAGATGCAAGAGAAGGCACAAAAAGTTCATTTATTCATATGGGAAAAGAAAATAACATTCTTTTCAGTCAGTAAATTTAAAGTCACCTGCTACATGAGTATGAAAACCTACTGGTAAGACCATAACTACAACTACCTTTTTAATACCTTGATGTGAAATCCCAGACATGATGCACAGTCATAATTTAATCAAGGCAATAATAACATTACCTTTAGTAATCAATTAACACAATGAATTTTACATTGCTGATATAAAATCATTAATATGCCTTGGCATTCCAGTGCATCAGCAAGTAGTTCATTTTGCAACAGAGTCATCCTATTATAGCAGTTAGAAGGAAGCTCACTCCAGGGCTGTATTATTCATACAGAGTTTTCTCCCAATGGAGAGACAGGTTCCAGGCAGATCCTGGGTGTTCTGCCTCCCTCTTACGTATGCAAAACTGTAGAATTGCAATTCAAAATGCAGAAAAATTATGCTATTTAAAAATTAAATTCTGCTTCACAAGGTTCACGTTGTGTTTACAAGTCCTTTTTCTGGACATTTGAGTAAGAAAAGCTTCATTCACACAAATGCCCACAAAAAGACATTTCTGAATCCAGAAAATGTATGTGTTTTACTTTGGTTCCAAAAGAGTAGTTGTCTTAAGTGGTAGTGGAGACTGCTTATATGCTTCAGAGTGAATTGAAAACAGTATGATAGGTTTTGCCTGACCAGTCACACCCTGCATATGAGATTTATTTATGAATTCCTGAAGGAAGAAGATACTGTTCTAGATCTACACAAACTGATCTTAATGCTCTTTGACCATAGAGAAATATTAATAAATATGTTTCAAACCATTGGCATGTACAGTGGATAAGTCATGATTAGGTAAATTGTGTCCTTCCAATAATAAATAATCCAGAATTCATTCTCTCTGGAATGAGAGAATGTTGTTTAAGATATTAAACAGAGAATCTTGTTTAAGATATTATCATGAAGAAAAGACTTATCCAAAATACATATACCTACATTCCTTTCTCAGGGCAGGAATCACATTCACTTCACAGTCTATAAAGCTGAAAGAAATCCTTATTGCTGAGAAAACAAAAGTACCATTGACACAGTCATGTCTAGTTGATCTCTTGGAATTATGATGATACTTGGTCTCACTGACTGCAGTAGCAGCCTTTATTGAAGAGCTGTAAAGAAGTCTAAATGTAACACAAAAGCCTGATTTGTCAAGAAATGAACATGGAGGGAACACGGAAAAACAAAGAGAGCAGGACAGAAGAGTCAGCTCACTGCTTTAGCATTCTCCTGAGCACTGAGAGTACACCTTGAGACCTAGACTTGAAACCATCCATGGGCCCTGTATAGTGTCAGTGCAGACTGCTGACTTCTTTTGAACCTGGTCAGGGGTATGTGTCACAATATGGTCTCCTCAAATTTTCCTGGTTAAAAGTCATAATTCATTACATGTTCTTTCTGTTTGCAATGTCACAGTCACACAGTAAACTAAAATGGCATTTTTCTGATTAAAATATTTCTCCAGCAGCAAGCTGCAGATCTGCAACAGTACCTAGCACTGGGATTTTTTCTTATATCTATTTGCAGAAAATTAAATATGTGGTTTATGTCCACTTTTATGCTTAACATAACAGCAGCTATATAGAAAAGTTGGTATAGATCTGGTCCAAGCTTTCATATATTATTCTGCAGATGACAGAATGAAGTCCCATAGAAATGTTTTCAAATAAACATAAACATTTATTTAAAGTAGGTACTCTCAGGACAGGTACTTTTTCCCAGAAAAACTACCTGCAGTGTGTTTCTGGGAACATCTTTGCATTAAGTGGTTTTTGTAGTGTTTGCAAAGCCTGCAGACATACAAGCCATTGAGAATACAGCTGAAACTGTGTTGGTTCACCCTACAGCAGTTTGTAGTGTTGCCTGCAAACAAAAGTAAAAGTCAGACCAATTACGCCTTGAACATTACATGTGTGACACTGATAACTGACTAACCTTTTTCATTCCTCTATTTTTGTAATACCTCAAGCATAGGATATGCTTCCCTTTCAAGCTCCACTGCCCTCCTGACCTAAGAGCCCTCATTCATGTTGGGGTGACTCACCTCCATGTGTTCTGTAAGGTCAGGCTCACTGTCTATTTACTTCATTTTCTAACAACACTTTCACCTTGTCCAATGCAAACTCATAGAATACTTACTAAGCATTGCAGATTTTCTTTCCCTGCCTTCAAGTCACTTACTGAAGCTCTGATTTATAGCTAAGACCACTGGCAGCCATGTTAACAATTATCTCAGTGTGTCTTCATGCTCACCCATTTTAAGAAACAGCTCTCTTGTCCTGTGCATAGACTGTGAACTGCTCAGGAAGTATTTACCACCTGAGACACAGGCAATGACTAGCACTCCTATGAGCAAATAGAAAGATAATATAGGATAAAAAATAGTAATTTTTGTGAGGAACATCAAGATGAGAAGCAGTGGTAAAAGAAGAGCAGTACTTCACAATGCACCACTGAGGCTTTTGATCAGTATCAGCCCAAAAAAAGGAGAATGACATCCACTAAGCTGGTAATACAGATGAATCACTAAAAGCATCCTGGAGTGTTTTTATGGTAATCAATCAACTCAGCTCAGGTAAACCTACAAAATATAAGGGGAAGGAAAGTTCAAGGCAACAAGACAGAAGAAACAAAGGGGTGGGGGGATTTTTAAGAAAAAATTCTTTTCTTTAATCTAACATTCAATTTCCCCATAAGAAGTTCAATTTTTCCACAATGGTTACTCCACCTTTCTACCAAATGACTTGGAACATAAAGAGCTCATTTAATACAGGCATTTTTGTTTACAGTGTTTAAAAATTCATAAACTTACTGTATAAGCTCACTTGCTGAGATTCATGCTAAATATTCTTCCCTGAAAACAGTGTCATATCTGCATAAAAGAAAATTGGTCATAAAATGGAGGAAAAAAGGTGAAAAATTATGTGTAGAACTACTTAGAATACTTAACTGCCTCCGCTTACACTGAAGAAAGTATTATAATTAAATAATTATGGGGCTTATCAGAGCAATATATTTTTAATATTAATTTCCATTAAACATATAGTGGTCCCTAACAAGAAGCAGGATGTGCCACAATACCTACTTGCCATGAAACCCAGTTTGCATATATGTTATATAGATTTTTCTACAGAAATAAAATAATAGATTCCTTGTTTGGTTGTGTTGTCTTTTCCTAAATAGAACAGTCAGAAAATCAAGCATTCTTTACAGAAAACAAAAAGAAAATAATATTTGAGGGCAGCATAAGAGAGGAATGATCAAGGAGAAAAATAACAGTTGTGTTTTTCTTTTATTTATTATGGTAGCATTTGGAGATCTTGCACTTGGATCAGAAAACCGGTGTGTTTGGAACTGTGCAGGAATATTAAAAAAAAAAAACAGAGAAGAAAACATCATTGTTCCTATAACCTGAATTTCATCATAACTTGATTCTGATTTTATAACACTTAGGTACACCAAGCTTTGTACTCCACTCAGAATGCAAAGCGCACATGCACTTTGCAGTCAAGTGCAATTTTTTTGCTTTATTCAAGTTATAATAGGAAAGGTCTGTTTAGGTGTACAAGCACTTACAAAATCTTTAGATAAAAGCATCTCTCTTAGGTAATTCATAATATTTTTTACATAACAAGATAAAGATGAAAGAAATTTGCTTCCTAAAATTGGGACAGAACATCAAGAAAGCACATAGATTTGGTTCTATAAGCTATCTGTAAAAATTTTCATCATTAAAAATCATAAAAATCTTGAAAATCTCTGATATGTTTAAAAAATCAGGGTACATCACCACTTTTTTGGAACATGATATTAGAAGAATTCCAGCTGTGGTAGATCTTTGACTTTGTGATGATATAGCAAAACTATTGAAAATATAGTGGTGTGGCACCAGCCTCAATGTATTACTATCTATGGACAACAAACTTGGTAAGTACAACTAAACCTGGGGTGTGCATGATGGCAGAAATTTTTAGGAAAAGAAGAACGTAAACACAAGAAGTAAGTTAGTCATTGTGTTAGACTGAAAACATCCTCCAAAAGTGTTATCAGGAATTCTGTTTGCTAAGACATCTGCTAAAAGGAACTCTTCTTGGAGCTTGGAACTTTGCCCATTCTATGCCTGAGTGATTCCAGGAAAACAAGATTCTCTGCTTCACTATCTCAGAAAGCACGCAAAAAATTATTTTAATTACTACTCAATAAATAAATATTCCATTTTGTTGAGTTTTTCTTCATGATTGCAATACCCTGATGGCAAATACTGCTCTCTCTTCAGTACCAAGTCCCTTCTTTTCCTTCTCTGTATAAATACCATTTTCAGTCTGGCCACCAAGAGAAACTGACATTAACTTCAGTAAATATCCTAGCATCAATAAAATAGTTTCTTACTAGAATTTAGCACAGTACAACATTGAAATCATAATCCTCTGCAGTGGCCATAACCTGAATCAGAAAATCAAGATACAGATATAAACATCCACCACAAATGTATGTATGACAGGTTTATCATTTTATTCCCACACTCAGCATACAAACCCATGCACAGATATTAAGTTCATCTTTTGTTTGTGATTAGGTAAAATTAAAAACCTGGATTTGTGATATTACACATTATTTTAATGATGATGGTAAAAGCATTATGAGTTGGACAATATTTAACTCAACAAAATCTGTCCATTTGTCTACTCGCTAATTAAGGGAAGACACATCAGTAATTGTGGTGAAGAGTATTAATGATAAAAGAAGAATGCAAGGCTGCTTCAAAATCATAGGACTTGCAACAGTCAGATGTTGTTGCTTCTCAGATAGTTTTCCAAAAGCAGCTTTTGCAATGCATGATGCTGCAATACCTTCTTATGAGTTGGAAGATTGGTAATTATTTTCCTGGTCAATTCAACCAGTCAGGCAGCCAAGTTTGCAAAAGGTAAATCTTCCTTTCTTGCTGCTTGTCTCACTTGTCTTGGCTCATTTCCCTCTCCCTTCCTAGCAAAAAACTATTTGCATAACATTCTATTGCAAATGTCAACGAGGGTTGTTTTAAACTTTTTCAGAGGTTTCTGTTATTTTTCTTTTGCTGGTCAGAGAAATTATTTTGCATTTTAAGCAAGATGAGAGAATAAGTGAAAAAGAAATCCAGTGTTAAAAGTGTGATTTGCTCTGATATTCAAGATAAACCAGTTTCTTGCTTCCCACTCAGTGGGATTGATCAGCCATACAAAAGATTAAAAAACTAATACAGTTGTTTTGATCAAGACTATTCCTTGGGAGCTGGTAATGACACTCACTGATACATTCCCAACAACACCTGGGATGAATCCAAAAGAATCAGCAAACAGGTTGCGGCACACTCTTCACTGGCTTCATTCCACCAAAAAAAATGGGAATATCTGCCACACACCTTTCTCCCTAGTATGCCACACACCTTTCTCCTTAGTATGAAACCCAAGTGAAGCTGGGGTAGCAGTGCTTCATAGCAGGGTACTTCTCCGGATTCCCAGAAATGGCAATTTTTGCCTTACGAATCTGCTGTGGCACATCCTGAGTTCCATGCTGAGCTCTTCAGGTTTAGTTGAGAATGTCTGCACTGTGTATCCAGTGTTCTCCCTTAGGTGCCATAGTCCAAGACAGGAGGAGGAGGAAGATGCCTCTTCGCACACAGAAAGCCATCTCCAATGGCTCCCCCATTTGCACACGGATAAAGAGAGGCAAAATGGCTGGATCACTTATAGTTGCACACTTTAACAAAATTATTCAGTCAATGAAATTGGAAGAAAGCATCTAAGAACTGTGTAGACAACAGTGGAAAAGTTAACCTTTTGGGTGAATCAAAGCTATGCTTTCTTCATATGCTTCTCAGTGAATTCAAGCTGAATGCAACCTGAATACTCTGTGAATACATCAGTTAGTGAACTGATATTTCACTTCGAACGTATATTTCTCAACTAATCTATCTATATGAAATAATATTGTGAATAGTTTCCTAAACCACTTGTGAAATACTGCTTTCTCTTTTGGATTACTTCTCATCCCTGATTTACATCTTTTGTAGCTACTAACAAAAATAACTGTGGAGTTTTAAATATTGCAAAGATATAATTCAGAACTACCATTGTCTCTCTTGTCTTGCCCTTTTTCCTCTAAGACCATTTCACTATCATGTTTCAAATATCTGTTGCGACCATTTCCACAAAAACTGCATTAGATATTGCTTTCATTTGCCCTTCATTTCCCCGTGCTTCATGAATTTACAAGGAAAAGTGTTGGGGATCAGACAAAGGCATATATCTGGTACATCTATTTCTCTTTGGCTCATATTAGGAGTGGAGAGTCCGAAGCTCAGTGATAAGCATTAGACATACTGCATCTGAACCATTGTTTTTGAAAGCAGAAAATTAAAGTCTTCGTCTGGATTTGTGAAGCCTTTCAATGGATGTCAGAAAACATGAAAAACAACACAGCCCTCACTAGTATTTTATTTTGTTTTCCTAAAGATATGATTCTTCTAAAGATATGATACTTGATCCATCCTTCTATCTGCAATCACACACACACACCCACACACACACCCACACACATACCCCCCTGTATTCTAGTACAATGATGGAGTAAATCTTGTGGCTAAAAAACCCAATATACAGCTGTGAGCAAGTGATAAAGCTACCTGCCAGCTCAGCTGTGAAGGCATATACGAGGCACTTTTTTTTCCCCTCCCTTAGGAACAATGTGAATTGGTTGTGATTGCTACCTGTGGTGTTTTATGACATAAAGCAAAATGTCCGTGTTGTGGTGAAACATTTCATCAGTGTCTCAACACTCTTTATTGGATATGTAATGGCAGTTCAAAACTGCATGGCAACCTTCCTTTGAAACATGATGATATCAGGAACCCTGACACCATGTTAGTTCCCTCCATCCTTATAAACCTAGAGCCCAATCCTGCAGAAGTTTCAACATATAAAAAAATTCCAAACACAAAGCAAGGATTTTGTCAAAAAATGCCAATTCACTGAAATAAAAGTATTTTTATAAGCGTTCTGGTTTCATAAATGCACAGCACAAACATAAGCAGGCTTTGGAGCAGAGGAACACCTGTCTCTGATATCTATTCTTTTCCTAGTTAACCTCAACTTTGACCTTGAGTCACAAGTTTAATGATTTTAAGAGGCTAGCAATATGCTTATGAAAACTGGAGATTCTACTGTTTCCAGGCCTGGAACTGCAGAAGACCTCACTATGTATACAGGACTGGGGTCAGAGATCGTGACAATGCATTTGTATCACAACTAGACTTCTGAAGTTGGTGAGTGCCAGTTCACAGCACAGAGCTCATGAATAGGGACTCAAGACTTCCACACCTCCTGGAGGGATTTTATGAACCTAGATAAACACAAAGGAACAGACTAAGCCAAACTTTTCAGTGTCTACAGAGTTCAAATAATTAGAACAGGATTTCTTAGTTTGAAAGGGATTTCCCAAGCTGTCCTCTCTGAAAACAACTGTGAAAATAATTGTTCACCATGCCAGAATGTCTAACGCATTGTTTTGTTGGGCCGAAACCAAGGTGACAGAGTGTTTCCTCAAGCTGGGAACAAGGTTGACAGAGCCTACAGACCATTACTCTTCTGAGACTCTTGCAACCTTGTGTTATCTGTCATGCTTTGATCAGTTTCTGAAGATTTTAGATGTTGATAAGCTCTTGCAAAAAAGATCGCTTACTATATATTGCCTCTTAGTGAGTTCAGTGGAGTGAATGTGAGGGCCTAACATGCTTCTTGATTTCTAAAACACTAAAAGTTGTTCTCACTCTGTTCTGTAAACCAAAGGGAACGAGAGACATAAAGTCATAGAATCATAGCATGAATAAGGTTGTAAAATACCTTTAAGATCATTGATTACAACTCTTACTTTAGCACTGTCAAGTCCACCGCTAAATCATGTCCCTGAATGTCATATCTACACATCTTTCAAATACCTTCAGGGATGGTGACTCAACCACTTCCCTGGACAGCCTGATCCATTGCTTGATCCATTTCTGTGAAGAATTTTTCCTACTATCCAGCCTAAACCTCTCCTGGGGAAACTTGACATCATTTCCTCTTATCCTGTCAGTTGTTACTTGAGGAGAAGAGACCAACCCCCATCTGGCTACAACTTCCTTTCAGGCAGTTGTAGAGACTCATAAGGTCTTCCCTGAGCCTCCTTTCCTCCAGGCTAAACAACCCCAGGTCTCTCAGCCATTCCTCATAGCACTTACCCTCTAAAGCCTTCTTCAGCTCCATTGTCCTTCTCTGGACTCACTCCAGCACCTCAATGACTTTCTTGTAGTGAAGGGCCCAAAACTGGATGAAGGATTCAAGGTACTGCCTCACCAGTGCCAAGTAGATCACTAGTCCACACTATTTCTGATGCAGGTCAGGATGTCATTGGCCTCTTGGCCACCTGGGCACATGCTGGCTTATGTTCAGCTGCTGTTGACCAGCACTCCCAGGTCCTTTTACAATGGTCAGTTTTTCAGCCACTCTGCCCCCAGCCTGTAGGTCTACATGGGGTTGTTGTGACCCAAGTAAAGGACCAGGCACTTGGCCGTGTTGAACCTCACACAATTGGCCTCAGCCCATGATCCAGCCTATCCAGATCCCCCTGCAGAGCCTTCCTACACTCCAGCAGAAAAACATTCCCACTCAACTTAGTGTCATCTGCAAACTGACTGAGGGTGCACTCAATCTCCTCATCCAGATCATCAATAAAGACATTAAACAGGGTTGTCCCTAATACTGAGTCTTGAGGAACCTTCCTAGTGACCGGCCACCAGCAGGATGTAACTCCATTCACCACCACTCTCTGGGCTTGGCCATACAGCCAGTTTTTTACCTAGCAGTGTGCACTCTCTAAGACATAAGCAGCCAGTTTCTCTAGGAGAATGCTCTGGGAAATGATGTCAAAGTCCAGGTAGAAAAAATCCACAGCCTTTCCTCATCCACTAAGAGGGTCACCTTGTTACAGATGTGGGCAGGCAGCACACGCTTTTCCTAAACCCATAATGGCTGGCCTCATCCCCTGGTCGTCCTGCAAGTGCTGCATGATGGCATTCAAGATGATCTGCTCCATGACCTTCCCTGGCACTGAGGTCAGGCTGAGAGGTCTGTAGTTCCATGGAATTTTCATCCAGCCCTTCCTGTAAATGGGCAACACTTTGCTAACCTCTAGTCACCTGGGACCAGTTAGCAAGGACTAATTGAAAAGTGAGCTTAGTGAGCACTTCTGCTGGTTCCCTTAGTACCCTTGTGTGGATTCAGCCACCCCCATGGACCTGTGTGTGTCTAAGAGATGTAACAGATAGAGCAGGTAGCTGGCCATTTTCCCTTGGAATACAGGGACTTCATTCTGCTCCTCATCCCTGTTTTCCAGGGCTGGTACCTAGAGAAGAACTGGTGTTACTACTGAAGACTGGGAGAAAAAAGAGGTGAAGTACCTCATCCTTTTCCTCATATTTTCTATGTTCCACTTCAAATCCAATAAAGGACTAAGATTCTCTTTTACTGCCCTTTTGTTGCCCTCAATAGGCCTCTATACTCTTCTAGGGATGTGGCTATCTGTCATGATTGTGCAAGAATAAAGATTTTACAGGCTAGAACTCATGTATATATAAATAATATACTGAATTTCATGCAGCAAAATTGCATATAGAAGTGTACATAGGCCCCAAAGAGAGAAAAACTCATCTTTCAACAAGGTATCACTTCATGATGGTTCCAGGCAAGTTAATTCTTACACAGGGAACAACAGGTTGCTTAGCAACAGGAAAACACAAGATAGACAAACTGATATGATTTATCCAGTGCTTCAGAAAGGCTAACTTTACAAAGCTCAGGAAAATTTGAACACAGATAGAACTGTTTAAGAGGATTCCAAAGGGAAGTCTCACCAGTGTAGTGCACAGTGGCACTTCATAATTCTCTTTCTCTACTGAAAATAGTTACCAGATACATCCTTGTGCTAAGTTTCCTTTCCACAGACCTGTCCTATTGCCATACCCCAGCTGACCCAGATCATTGTCCTGTGCTGTCATTTCTAACTGATCAGTCCCTAGCTTCTGGAAGAAGTTCTTATTATTAGTCCCTAAATGCATTTCCTGGCACTTTTCACTATTAAACGTAATACTATTCTATTACTGCAGTCTTTTAGGTTATCCAATTTCTTCTTTGTCTTGATAATACTTCCCAAATTTTGTCATATGAGAATTTCATTACCGCATTCCTACTACTTCTGCCAAGATCCTTAATTAAACAATTATATGAGATCAACCTCCAAAACCAATCCTTAAGGAAATCTACAGACAACCTATTTTTCATCACAATTCCTTCAACCAATGTGTTATCATATTGTCTTTAGCCAGTTCTCCTGTATTTTTATCTGTTTTGATGTTCTTCTTTTTAACTAGTATCTTCCCAAATGGTGATGTACTGAATGCTCAGATGAAGATCAGATAGAATGAATGAATTTCCATTACTTTTCATATCATCTGAGACTGATAAAGAGGCTTACAATGACATGTCTCATAGTTAGGAGTCTTAAAATGATTAGTTGACAAAGCTACTATGATTTACATACATATTAAAAACACTAGGAAGTAGGGAAATTTCAGAATAGATATGTGATTAGCTAAGGAAACATCTTTAAAGAAATAAAAGTTTTCAGCACACAAATAACTAGGTTGTCATCATAACCAGGAAAAACCGTGGAGAAACACAAAAACTTAAGACAGGAATACAATTAGTGTCAAGAATTTCGATTTTATAGGAAACAGGACTTTTCAAACAAAAGTTATTTCATTCTTTCATAAGACTGACGAAGGGAATTATATACCCCTAATACATAGATTTGGAAACTATTTGACGTGTACTGCATTACACTGTGATTAATAAATAAGCATCATATGCTGTCAATGAAATATGTGGTATACAGTTTAAAAGTTGCCAAGGACAGTATATACTTGGAATTCTAGACTGACTCCTGGAGTCATCTAAAAGTGTGCACTGTTCTCTCTGGTCTGTATTATATATTGTACCACCCAGCAAAGCCACCCAGGTTATGGGCTAGCCTTTATTGTTTTGTTTTTGTTTCTATATTTTATGAAGTGCAATCGGAGAGATGAAGAGAGATGAAATAATGTGAGAAAATTCCAGGAATCATTCTTATTTGGAAATTTTTAATATGCAAAGCTTTCCTATGCAAGTGAGCTTGAAATACCTTTTGAAAATGCATTAACTTATTAAGCAAGCAAAGTCAGATTCATCCTGGAAATTCAGGGAGTCTCTGAAAAGTGGATAGCCCATTCCTGTGATCGTGCTAAAAGACTGATAAGGAAGGCTAAGAATTTGGATGCAAAGCTAATGGGGTTAAGACTCAGTATTGGATTCTACCTTACTTGAATATACCTTCAAGAACTCTTCTTACTGAAGAGTTTTCCATTGACTGGATGTGTTTTTCAGGCTGTCCTAAAGTCACTGGTTCAAGGCTTGATTCTACTCAAAATTTTCATTAGTGAGCTAGTTAAAAATTATTACATGACCATACAGTAAGCAGAGTGATAAATAATGATGAGGAAAAGGAATCATGCAGAACAGTCTCTCTCACTTTCTAAGTTTGGCTTCTATTTAGACAGTGTAGAATTTACTAATGCAAAATGCAAAGTTCTATTTGCAGAAACCAAGATCTACAAATCTACAAATCTACAAATATGACAGATTGTATCCTGAAAATTAGTGACTAAAAAGCATGTAAGAATCATAGCAGACTACCAAATAAGCATAATCAGTTGGTGCATGCTACCACTATCCAAGGAGATTGCATCTAGGTCTAGTCTATTCAACAATTTCAATCATTGGGGAATATGTGTCTCTTCATTTGGCTTCTCATGTGCTAATCAATTCCTAATTATCTTCAAACATATTGACCTGCTCTCAGTGTTTGTGCCATATGGATTAATGAATGGCATTCTAAAGAACACAATATTACACCTGGAGAGCAAGGGATTCATGTATTATTCACTCTGCATAAATATATAGTTACCTCTTTTTTGATCTAAGCCAGACTTTGGAACTTGCAGGTTGTTTGTGTGAGGAGATGCTGATAATGCGATCTTATTTATTTACATCAATATGTAAAAATAGGAAACAGAGAACTAAATAAGTCTTTTGGTTTACAACTCTGCCCTGGAATTCTCAAATAAACACTGAATTTGAAGCACCTTCGTATATCAAGAGTTGTTCCAAGCATTTTTCACAATTTAAAAGGTTAATCCTGAACTATACATATTTTCAGAATTTAAAAAGAAAAACATCCTTTGTCAACTATCGTCTTACTCAAAACCTTAGACTTTGCCAAGGATAGATATAAGACTTTATTTGCAGAGACATGTACAGTATAGCACAGTTTACAAATCCCTCTACTAAGAAGAGATTGTATTCCTTACTGTGGATTTTCTAGTATTTTAAGTATGTTTAGGTACTCTGCATCATATGGTTAAACCTTGTACAAGGGTATGTGTATAAAATATCTTTTACAGGGAAATATATAACTCTTGCTGCATCAGGGCCCATATGCTTGCTTATTTAATGGGAGCACGAATGTGCTATTTTAATTCTCTCTTTACTGCTTTCATCTGAAGAACATTTTCCCCTTCTGGTCCATGACTAAACACATAGCTAGACTTATTACAATATGAAGAGAAGTAAAAGCCAGGGGGAAGAAGAGAATGTGTCCAGAAGAAAACATGAAGGGGGAGATTCTTGTACTCTGCTGCTATGGGTATCATGCATGAACGGGGGCCTGTAACAGGTGCTTCTACACAATGGATGCAAGTGTGAGAAACATCAAGAAAAATTACCAGTTTTCGTGTATCTGTAAAGAAATTATATCAGATAGAGAAATGTGGTGGAACAGCTCCCATGATTAACGGTTGCAACAGCTTTTTGTGCAAGTTTTTTACATCAGAGGACAGATCAACACAGGTGACATTGTGGTATGTACCTGTTACACATCACCTGACCAGAAGCACCAAGACAAAAGCTTTTCTAGACACAACACTTTCATGTGCCACGGTAGCATGGGGACTTCAGCCACTCTGCCATCTGTTGGGAAAACATACAAGGTGCAAACAATCTATGAGATTTCTGGGGTGTGTTGTCAAAAAGTTGAGCTGCTCCTAATGAAGGGGATCAACTAACTAGGGATATGCTCTGCTGGACCTAGTACACTCACAGAGCTAAAAACTGGCCAAGGATGTGAAGGTCAAGGGCAGCCTTGGCTGCAGTGACTTTAAGACTGTGGAGTTTAAAATGCAGAGAAAAAGTGAGTAACACAAATTGTAGAATCACAGCACTAGACCAAAGGAAAGCAAATTTCAGTTTGTCATGAATCTGCTTGGCAGGGTCCCATGAGAGACATTTTCAAACAAAAACAGAAAACTTGAGGAAGCATATACTTACTTTTTGAAATACTTAGAAGTTCATGCAACTTCTACTATTTAATGTTCGTACTTTCACTAAAGTAATATAGTAGAGAGAAGAGAGAGGATCATTAACCACTAAATATTCAGCTCTTCTAAAATGTGACAAAATTAGAAGACTGGGCTAGAGTCTAAATATGAAGGTTAACATTTGGGTCAGATATGCAATATGGGCAATATAGACAACATGGATTATATAATGCATATACTTCTTATAATGAACATCTAATGTTTGCATGATGATTTTTAAATAATTGATGTGTCATAATTGGGCCCTAACTACATATACAACCATTTATACCAAGGTGGGAAGTCTATTAAGAAAATATAACACCTGCAAATGTACATCAAAATGAATTTGGGGCTTTCAAAATTTTTGAAAGTCTATCCATTGTAAAGGACAAATTTGGAAATGTAACCTCAAATTAACGAGTACAGACACAAGGTAGGACAGGCCATACAGGAGCCAGAAGACTTTAAACAAGGGAGAACATTTTCTCTAGAAGGCACATCAGAACAAATTAAACTAGGCTCCTACTCTGAAGCATTTCATAAATGGATCTCTACTGAGGAAGTCTAGAGAAATTAGCCTCCTGTGCCTGAAGCTAGTCATTGTAAATACCCTTCTAATGTCCTGCTTGATACTATGTCTTTATATATAAGTAGATCAAATATTTGGATTATCATAAAAATATGGCAAAGGTACTTGGGCAGCGACGGAAGGTTTCTTTGATGTAAATTTGAATTTTGAACTTCAAGAGATGCATGATGACATTATAATGAACCCAAAAGAATCCTTGTGGTTGAAAAGACAAAGATAAAAGCTGAATATAAATTTATTCTACCTCCATTTCTCTCTCTTTGACCATTAGCTGGAATCCTAAACTAATGAATAAAGGAAAAAGCACTAATGCTAATATTTAAATATTAACATATGTTTTACTTTAGAAGAAGTAGAGCTTTTTTTTCTGACCTTTATTTACCATTTAATTATTCCATTCTGCAAGAAACATCTAGGATGAACTCATTCTAGGATACTTATGAAGGCAAGAAATACACATTTAAAATTTGCTCAGGTAAAAACCACAGGACCACATTCTTTCTAAGTCAGAATTTAAAGCAGAAAAAAAAAATTCTGCTGGATGTAATATAAGTTAGCCAAATATCTAGTAGAACTTGTTTACACAGCACTATAATAAAAATATAGATGCTATGTATGAGCATCCTAAGCATGTCACAGCACCAGCCTAAAACACTTTATATCACCTTGAACGTCCTTTAGACAACAGTTTGAAGACAATTTTTTGCTTACTCTCTTGGGTTTTTTTTCCTATTTACATTTCTTGAATATGTACAAGGTTAACTTTGAAAGAGGTGATGCATTCCCTCTGTGCTTTCCATATTGGGAAAGGTATTTTGGATATGTATCTGTTTTATCTTTATTTGAAAGGATTTCACAAATAGATTGTTTTATATTTCTCGACATGATCAAAAGAGAAAAAGACCTGGATAAGGCATGATCAAAAGAAAGTTAAAAACAATCCCATAATACTTAATTTGAGTGTAAATAAATAAATAAATGCAAGTCAGATAAGACTGAATAAACAGATGGCAAATAAAAGTAACATACAAATAACAATTAACTTATGACTCTGCATAAGACCTTTCATGCAGCACAAAGAAGCTACAAAGACAAAATCAGTAGCAAGTAGTGAGTTTATTCTTTCCACATAAAAAAAATTCTGGTTAGAACTGAAAAGATATTTTACTAAAGTAAAGATATCTTGTTTCTTCTTTTGCATGGACTCCTGCATATCTATTACAGTTTGATATGCAGAATGATTTTTACAAAAGTAAAGCAACAATAACTAGCATCCATGTGGCAGGAATATCTTTGTATTCAAAATAGAAAGGAAAAGAAAAATGTTGAAATGTAGCCTCATTAGTGCAGTATTTGGTAAATTGAAATTAAAATATTAATATTTAAGGCTAGAAATTGATTCAATATTGAATACTCCTTCAAAAGCTGTGCCTTCATCTTTAGGAAGATTTCAAACCTGAAAAGATTTGGGGATACATTTTTAGTGAGCAATGGTACAGAATTCCATGCAATTTACAGGATAGAAAAGTATATTTTGCTTATTACACATGCTTTAAGGCAATTACAGTGCTGTAAACATTCAGTAATTTATCACTGGGGTAAGACAGCAATGAATTAAATCAGCATGGTAAAAAATTCATCGACCAGTATTTGATTACCATCTGAAATAATTTTGAATATTCTGTAGTATGGTAATCACTGTATTATGACATGGAATTCACTCAGCATCAAATAGGGGATGACTTATTTATATGAGATGAGTTTAAAAGCTTTGTGAGAAAAAAATGGATTCTCTCTATGGATTCTTCCTAAAATCAATGGAGAAAATAAAGTTCTTCAGTGAAAAAATCAGAACAGTTTAATTAGGGTACAACTCTGAACCATCCATAAAAGAAGCCTTTCAATTAGCTATAACAAAAGCTGAGAGAAACCTGGGAAACATAAGCAATAAGAACACCCACCTCTGCCAGTATAAAATTGGAACTGTGGCTGCTGAATGGTTATTACACCTTAGGGTTCAAAACTTTAAATTAATTATCATTAGGTCTAAAGGAGAGAGGAGAAAAAAAAAATCCCTAAGGTTATATCCAAATGGATTAAAGTAGAATGGAAAATAAATGGTTGCTCACACACATTCTAGACCTGAACTTCAAAATAAGGACCAGGGAATGTATTTCCAATGATGCCCCAAGTGATTTACAGATTTATCATTATTCTCCTGTATTAGTATTACCACTGAACCCTGAGGCCACTGTCAGACTCTCCAAGACAGTGTTTAGCATCTTCCCAGTTTAAAGACAAGGAAGACAGGTAACATTAGGGTGGGGGATGGAACACTAGAGGAATATACATATATGCTAAATTACTCATCTACATCAGGCAATTTCTTGCATTTTTATAGATAAGAATAGTGGGTCTGCTAATTATTCACTTTGGTTGACATTTTCCTAGTACTCTGCACTTAGCTGCATATAACCTTGTACGATATTACCAGTCTCAACTGAAACTTTTCAGATAATAAATTCTTTGGGAAAGTTTTGTCTAGTTTAATCAGGCTCTCCTGGGGGGTAAGTTATAATATAAACTCAAGAAAAAAGTATTTTGAGGGCTATTTGTCCTGTGAAGATCTGGTAGTCAAATGCTTTGACGTAAAATGTATTTCCAAAATGTGTCTTATCCAACTTCACTCAAATATATCTAAAATTGTCCAGGTTGGAAAACTTGGAATGTTGCCATTTACACATGCTCTGTAGAAACTTTTGATCTTACCAGCTTTGGGTTGGTGTAGATGTTGCCTCTGCTGGGTGAGGCAGCTTCAGCCAGCACAGAGTAACACTTTCTGATAATTTGGATGTCTGTGGACCATGAGGAGTCCAGGAGCAAATTCTGTTCATCTGTACGTAGTGCATGAGCACTCTCCTCTGCATTCACTGAGGACTGAAGAACTGCGGCCATTCAAAATGGGAAAAGAAACAAGTTGAACCCAAATGGGCATGAGAGAGAGAATTAGGACTAAAATAAACTAGCCCACCTGAGGGAGAGCAGTTCAAAACTGGAACTGTTGTTCAAAATTAGAAGTGCTGTAGGTAATAACAATCACACAATGGTAGAAACTAGAAAGGGAAACCATGACTGGGTTAGAAAACATGGCAAGAAAAGGGAAAAAACAAGAGTCAGGGAATAGGATGCAATAGAAAGATCTAAAGGGGTTACTGTGCAAAATTAGCTGTGAAGGCATTGGGACATTGAGATTGGGAAGGGATCTGGAAAGAGTAAGTGGTGAGGCAGTGGTACAGATCTCAGGAGGGGCTCTGCCACTAGAGAGAACTGGGGCAAGGCACATACTGTGCCATGGCTGCAGGAATGCAGACACAGGAAGAACGGGAAGACTAATGAAGAAGCAAAGACTGGGACTAAGCAAAAAAATGGTGGAAAAGATAGGGTCTGACTGCACCAGAAGATTACAAGTGTGGCAGAATTCTGGAGTGAGGGGAGTAGCTGGATAATGCCCTGGTGCATCCTGTCACCATGGAAAAGGCATAGGAAGTGTTTTAGGCAGAAAGCCTACCTCATCAGTTGAAAAGTCTCCTGATAATTCAATAAGCTACTTAATAAAGAAGGAATCAATAGGCAATACAGTCGAGTGTCCGGAGAAGGAATGCCCATTGCTTATGTGCTATTTGCTAAGCTCTAAGCTTCTCAATTGTAAAAAAATGCTGAATCCCAGTACCAAGAGAGGGGTCTACAAGATTGAAGTTCAGCTTATCCTCTAAATCTGGCAGTGACAAATGACCAGTACGGCTAGAAAAACTTAAAATACTATTTAATCACATACTACTATAAGCCATTACTCTGGGATCACTAAGGAAAAGATGATATTAATTTGAGTTTGATTGGTTTATGAACATGATTACTTGACATGGTCATCAGTAAAAACAGGAAACTGCCTCTGTAGCAGCTTGAAAAATTCACCATCTTCTGCTTTTAGTGAAATTATACAGAGCTAACGTTTTCTGTTGGAAAATGACATACTTCTCAAGCACATGCAGTGATACAGTAGCATTTTGTCATTTTCCTTTTTAATATGGGGGATGTACTTATACATCAGCATGATAAATAACAAGTTCAACAGAACTGTGCACATTAAACGATGCCAAAGCATAAAACTGGCAATGCTGTTTCGTATTACAAGAATATAAGTAGATAAAATATATGATAGTTCGAAGTATTTTCAGGACCTTTAAATTTTATTAGTAGTATGTAAATAAGTGCTAAAATATGAAGAAGATAAGGCAATTTTCAGTGCTATAAAATTTATACAAACTAAATTAATTTTTTAGATATGAGTGAGAGATGAGGCAATGCCTCACACATCAAACACATTACCTTGATTTTTTACATGCCCTAAGGTACCTACACTGACATAGTAACTTTGATTCACTTATTCGAAATATTTCAGCTTTATGAAAAAACAGCTGAAAACTGCTTTGCAAATTTCTCTTTAAGATTTCCTTCCAAAAGACATGATTGGGCAGTTGTTCCTTACTAAGACAATAGAGACAAAAAAGATATGGGCGGTTGTTCATTACTAAGGCAGTAACATGAATCTCTGTCCCTTTCTACTGCCTTTCATCAGTCTGTTTTAATATCCTGGCCAATCTGGTTTTCATCTTGACTGTTAATCTTGCCACCAAATATCAGCAAAATCTGAAAAAGTATGCACAACCTCCCAAGTCATAACATAGACTACATATAACACATAATCAGGAGCACATACTAAATGATCAGAAAACAGAAAAAACTGTTCGCTCATCTTAGGATGTCCTAGCACTTTAGGAGATACATAATTTTAAACTGAAGTTGTAATTGTGAAGTTAATGGCATCCCTTTGAATGTCATATTTCACTCAAAGACAGTTTAACTTTTGGGTTTCAAATATTCAGATATTGTCATTGTTCTAGGATTTTCTTTTCCCACTTTGTGGCTGTCATTGCAACTAGGATTGCTTTTAAAAGGTAATATAATTAATTTGCTAAGATCCTTTAAGAATAAATAATTTTTGATTTTTTATTTTATTTTTAAAATGAATGCTATTGTACTGTATTTAAAAGAAATGCTATTTTATATATTCTATGTATTATACTTCTGTTAAAAAACGTGTGTGGTTAAGTATCCTTCTAAGCACTTGATTTACTATAAGAAAAGGCTGTAATGTTTTGCAAAGCAATTTTTCCATCTTTGCTAAATCACAACCTTAATTATAAGTCAGCAAATGTTTCTAGGCATCTGTAACAAACATTATGAACAGGATGATTCTGATTACACAGTTTGTCCTGGAGATCATATCTTCCTGCTCTAAATCACCTGTGTTGCAGCCCCGACAAATTCAAAAGCAGATGAGCACCATCTAGTTGTTTCTATATCAAAGCTGCTGTCCTTTTCTTTAAAAGTACGTACTAGTTTTGATAGTATTCTTTTCATAAACAATAAGATGTTAAATAATCATAATTGGTTTAGGTATATTTAAGCATGAACTTCCTTTGTATTGTTTAATATTTATTGCTAGATGAATGCAAGAAGATATTCTAATAACCAAGAATTTAGCAGATTTGTCTTGCTTGGCTCTATTGTGTGTGTTTGCAGGTAGGATTTGTGACTAGACAGAGGACATCTCAGCATCATGCATCAGCAGGAATAATCTCAGGAATTCATTTGCACTGTTCTCAGAGATGTGAGTGAGACCTGCTAGTACAGTCAGGCTCTGTCAAAGTCCTTAGGAAAGGGGAAAGTAGCAGATCTATGAGATACAGCCTCCTAGTGTGGGATACACAGCCATGGCTCTTCAGTCTTTCCTAAAGCAAACACCTATCAGTCAGGTGGATTTCACTTTCTCTTTTTTAACTGTAGAATTTTTTTACAGTGTTTGGGGAACACAATCAGGATTTTCAGTCCCAATTTCAGCAGCATTCTCCTTGTTGAATACAGCAGAAATATTTCATACAGACTGCAAGAAAGTGCAGAGTCAGGATCTTTGTTGTAATCAGCTCACCTGCAGACTAATACTGCAGACTATCCACTAAAATTTCAAATGGGTAATTTTATGTATGAATTCTTTAGTTTGTCAGCATGCTTCCATGCAATATATATACTAGTACCAGAAGAAAAGAAGTATTTGGCAAAAACTTAATACCTAATGAGACCTATATAAGCCTGCCTATAAAAAAGTCTGGGAGGAGATATAAGAAGGTCATTGTATTGTTTTTACAGTTTCCCAAGTGAAAATTATCTTCATGCTTTAAAACTTCCTAAGGTTGCATATTCAAAGGCACCTGGAGACCTACACTATATTCTAGACATTAGTTTAATAAATCTAGAAAGACAGTCACACACAGAAGGAGACCTATCCTGAAATATGCCTATTTCTTTGCTTTTGGCTGTTAAAAGAAATCTCCAAGCTACAAACTAAACAAGTTCAATCATTGGACTGTGATGAATAAAATTACTTTTTCTTAGAGACAACAGAGTACGAGTAAACCAAAGTTGAAGAATTGTGTACAGGTCTATAGACTTAATGAGGGAGTTGCTATGGGACAGCAAGGAAAAAAAACAAAGTACATTTATATATGTATTCAGTGTTATGGTAGAGCTTGTAAAGAATTATTAATTGGCTGAAGAAAAAAAAGGACTAACAAGCTGGATAAACAACAGTTTAACTCCTTAAAGGTAGAAGTTTGTTTTAACCTGTAATATAATTCACTTTTATTAGTTGGTAGGCTGGGAAACATATGGCTGCTAGAAGTTCAATTCTTCAATTGAAAGAACTGCTAGAAGCAGCTTTCCATGACTTTCCATGAGGTCACATTTAATATGAAATGAGCTAAAGCATTCTAATATTGTAAAAGAACATTTAAAGCTAAAATCATCAAAATGTACTTTCATGACGTAGTGCTTATAGTAGTGCTTCTTTGGGTTTGTTTCTCCAGGAACCAGTAAGCTAGAGAAATTTCAGAGACAGAAAGAAAAGAAAACACTTTAAAACTGCAGATGGTATCTCATTTTATATTTGGATCTTGGAATTCTATTGAACTTTCATAATGTGGATCCTGAAAATTATCCTGATCTGTCAGATAAATACAATTTAAAATAAATAAACAAACCAAATAAAAATAAAGACAAATATAGAAGAGCTGCTAATTTCACATTTTAAAATGTTAAAATACCCAACACATTCTATAGACCAATGTTAGGACCATTATGCCAACCAACAGCTACTATGTTTCTTAAATCAAAGTGTGGTAACCCTGAATTAGTTAAAAAGAGCCAGAAAAATAAACAGAAGAAATATTTCAATATCTCCATCGGTCTGCTACCCCCACTGGAATTGGAACAGTGTGTCAGAATATTAAAACAAAGTCACTGGCAAATCTCCAAGATGACAGCTGTAACATACCCAGCAAAGTCATACATCATAACAAACAATCTCTGCAGGAACAGAGACCATCTAAATAAAACCAAAAATGGTTATGATTCTCTGCTTCTTGGGAAGATCTATAATCTTAGCCAATGATGATCAGCCCAGCCAAGGTGCACCAGTTCACTCTGTGCTTTCTGCATCCATGAAGCAAGGGCTTTGAACATCCAATCTAACCCTACAGAGCTGGGTGTGCTTTTACAAGCAATCTCTTTCACAGATATCTGTAAGATGCCAAAGGCCTTCGTATTGCTTTTCCAGCTCCATTTTGTCTATACCTCATTAGTTGATAGTTGATAGTTTTGTCTATACCAAATTAGTTGATTCACTTTACTGTCCCACATGCTCCTGCCTTTCACCAACCACACTGATCACATTGTGTCAGTATGTGGAAAAAAAAGAGGTAATTTGTGAAACTGGGGAAAGTTGAGAAATAGTCTCAGCCCCAAGAGAGCTCTATCTAGAGAGAAGCAAAATCCAGCATGGTAATGTCCCATTTTGTTCCGCTCCCAGTCCTTATTCACAGTAAAAGGTTTGAATTGTCCCATGCATCTCCAATGGCATGTTCGGTTCACATCTAATGCCAAGTTAAGAAATGAATATTAACCTTCTTGCAGACAAGAAAAGACTACAGTACAGACATTTCAAGCTCTCAGAAATGCCACAGATACTTGAAAAACATTCAAGCCCACTCTGTAAGCAGCAGTTTCATACCATGGCAGAAGGGTTGTATTTGTTTTGAAGAGGAGAGCTGTCACTCCAGATGAACTTTGAGAAAACAGAAGGACTCTAGAGCTACGCCTAGGGCTACATTTTTCTACCTGAGCTATGGATACACTCATTACAACTGTCTCACTTTTGGTTCACATGATGTAGACTCCTGCAAGCTGCAGTCATCTCTTGGATCCAGAGAAGCAGCCTGGATAAAAAGAATGAATACTGCAGAACTGACCTCCTCACCCACACATCTTCCTCTTTGAATGACCCAGTCAGCTGCTGGCCAAGAACCAAGGGGCAGATATCTGCAGACTCTTGCATTTCTGCAGCTGTTGTTCCTGGTCCCAAATTAAGCTGGGGTTTGGGGTTTGGGTTTTTTTTTTTCTTCCATTTATTTTTCAAGAGAGAAAAGGCAGGACAATGGCAAGGTCAAAAGAGCAGCAAGGCAGGTGTTATGATAGTGTGTATCAGCATTCTGGCAGCAGGGATTAGTCTTCTCTGTTAGGAACTAACACTAAAATTTTTGGTTGATTTCTGAGCTTGGGTGGAGGGTTTTTAATAGTCCGTAGAAATCCCTGTTTACTTATATGGCTTACTGCTACAATATTTGTCTAAGGACAGATTCAGTTTAGACCTCAAGTATACATTGCAGTGAGCAGAGACTGACCTGTTTTCAGGTGGGAGAAAGAGGTGGCATTGCTGGCCAGGGAGGAAGCATCAAGGATATCATTGTTGGTGACAGGCAATATTAGCACATGCAATTTAACAGTTTTCATTTCCAGTACTAAGGAAAGTCCTGTTTTCTCTCCCTTGTGTACTAGAAATTTATGCCAGGCTGCATGGAGCTCTGAGCAACCTGGTCAAGTGAAAGATGTCCCTGCCCTCAGCAGGGGGTTTGGAACTGCATGATCTCTAAATTCCCTTCCAACCCAAAGCATTTTATGATTCTATAAGAACTCACAGTCACCAACCATTGGTTTTGCTTTGTAAAAGCAGTTGACCAATTCAGTAAGCAAACTACATGGCTGATGATTCTTATAACATTTGTTTTTCCCTAAAGTTTTTTCTTTCTTATGTTTATGAAGAATTGTAGTAGCCAACAGTCATTGCCAAAGACCTGCTTCCTTCCTGACAACCTTACCTGGACCTCAGCCATGTTCCTTCCCTGTTACTCTCTCATTTCCCTGAAACTGTTTTGCTCACTCTGCTTCCTTTTGGTTGCAATTACTGATAATGAGAGAGTAAAGCTCTTTCTTGAAGAATATGTAAAACTCCATTATGTTTACTCCATGCTCTGGTCAAAACAGCAGAGCTGCACCATTATATCACAATTAATTACAGCCTTTTAAAACAATGAAACTTGAGTTGAAATGTTTCTGCTGAGTTTAACAGGACATAAGGGCATCTAGGAAAAAAGCAATGAACAATCGGTAATTAATTAATTCTGATAGCATTCCTTTGCTTCAGGGTAGTAGAAAGGATTAGCTCACACTAAGAAAACAGATGTTTCTCCTGACATGTTGAAAATATATTATTGCAGGTTTCTCACATTAAAAAGTAAAAATGTTTACAGGAGCTCCCCTATGCTATTTTGATGGTACCTGTTCATATCCAGAAATGAAACTCCTTGGTCCTTATCTATGAAACACTTTAGTTACCCTTGAATTTAATAAATAATGTCTTTATCTCTGTTGGTCAGATAGCCTACTTTCAGATCAGGAGAACAAGAGCAATGTTACTATGATGTAAAATAAAACTATGGCAAAAATTGCTAGCTATTTTCCTTTCAGCTTCTATGACTTCTGAAACTCAGGTGATATTGAAAAGTGATGTAAGAATTGTTTTAAAAAATGAAGGAACTGCTTTCCCCACAGCACTTTAAGTTTAATCCTGGTCCTGATTTTTGCTTTTTTCTTGTGATGTGATGGATACAGCCTACTTTACTAAAACCGAATGTGCTTGTTTGCTAGCAGACGGTTCTTTCGTCATTCTTGCTCCACCCCAGCCCCTACCCCCCAAATATGTACATTTCCTGTATTCAGCAATCAAACATAACTTTTGCAGCAATACGTGCCAGAGCTGAGCTTCATAGTCAGGGTGTAGTGAGCCTGATGTTATGATCACAGACAGGTCTGGGACTTTGACAACATTTTCCTTTTTCTCTCTGAGGCCAGATATGAATAAAGTCCTGAATTCATTTCTCATACAACATAGGGTCACGGTCTGGAAAAAACAAGGATCATCACTGAATAATGCAAAGCAGAGAGGCCATGCATAACACCACTGTCAAGAATGAGACTGCAGTTGATAATATGCTGTCTTTAATAATGAAGCACACTTAAGTTTCTCATCCTTCTGCTCCTCACCCCCTTTTCTCCCCCCCCGCCCCCCCCCCCGACCCCTGTCAACTTTTTTTCTCAATCAGATTACTAAAATGAACATTGTTCAAAGAAATGAGTCTTGGAGGAGAAAATGTTACTTTTAACCTGGACATAGATTAGGCATTGTGAACATCTAACAGCTTACTGCCACTAAGAGGGGACAGCAAATAACAATGGTATTACCATTGTGTGTATGAAAGGGATAATTTTCTAAGCCTGTTTCACCTTCAAAGATATTTTATCATGGATATACTGTATGAGAATTGTGTGTCCAACTACTTAAGGTCTCTGCATTTAAAACAAGAGGAGACAAATGTTATCCTTGGTGTAGTTGTAAAATTCAAAATGCCCTTGACATTTATTACACTAGAATTATGATAAGTCTAATTTGTAGTAGACCTGTCAAACTGTTGGAAAGCATACATCATTCCAGTAATATTTTCTCTAGGCTTCTAATAAGACATCCACATCCTAGATCCAAAGTGCTTCCCTTATATGAAATAGAAAGGACATAGACCTCGCTCAAAAAGACACAGACCTCACTCATTCTATTGTTTCTCCCAAGCTTTGCTGCTCCTGAAGTTTCTCTCTGTAAGAACACCTTGTCTCTTCTTCAGCCTTAAGAGACATTAAAATACTTTTTATAACGCAATATATTGCCAGTAAGAACTCCTTGTTCCAACTAGAAGGCAAAGCAGATGAATTCCACATCACCGAGTGTATTCCTAGAGCATGAATACTTTTACAATCCCATTTGAGACTCTATATAGTGCTTTTTATTTGAGCAAGTCTAGTGATGCAACTTTTTTCCTGGTAATATATTCACTCCCTTATTGCCTGACACATTTTTGCTGCTATCTGCAAGTCCTACATGAGAGTGCCATGAGCTATTTCTTTGCCCTGATGTTCTGCCATTTTTGAGAATTTTGAGTTTAGGCTTCGTTTTTCCAAATCCCTTAACAGTTTGAGATGTTCAACCCAAACCCCTTTACATGTCTTGTTTCAGAGGAAGGCAGATGATATTTTCTAAGACTATAAGTAACTTACCAAGACAAAAGAAGTTAACATAGGCCATGAACAGGCAATGAATTTGTCATTCAACTGTAACAATTCATGTACATACTTTGCCTCTTGTAAATATTTTTTTTTCCAAGACTCAGTGAGAAAGGGTAATCAGTCATTCACTTATTTCTATGTAAGAGCAGAGTTTTTGGCAGCTATTGAACAATCTGCTATGCTTCAAATTAACAGATGAATTCCATAGCGACTTCTCTATAGGTCCATGCCTTAACAACAAAAATGCTCTGTATTTGCCACCCTGAAAGACAGGCACCCAAAACTATCAGACAAAGTCTAGTCATGAGTCTGAAGCCTACTGCTCATGCCCAGTGTTTTTATGGCTAGCCATATCTTCATGAGTCTCAGGCCTTAACTTCCAGCCAACAAAAAATGATGTGAAAATTTCAACTAGATGAACAGAAATTAGATTTGGAAATGTTATGCAGTGCTGCTGGGCTTCATGAATGAATAGATTTTTAAGTTTTTCAATAGGCATATGGAAATAAAACATACATGTGGCAAATTAACATAATGCAGCAAGAACAAGGTAATCTCTTCGTTCACATGATGTCTAGCTTTGTGTTACACTGTATCAAAACTGCATTAGGTGAAAGAATGCAGAAATTTAAGTAGTTAGACAACCACTTCAAAATTATCTCAGACTTTGTACAAAACAATCTTTGATCTAAAACTTTGGGATGCCTTATAAAAGTCAAATAACAGTCCTGTTATCTGTATCTGGGCTTCATTATCTTTAAGTCTATGGATCTCTTCAGCTTTTCCAGTAGATCTTTGTGTCACTTTAAATTTTCATATCCGTTGGGTTATTGCATAACAAATACTGTTCACATTGCAAATCCCTACTAAGTGATCTATATATCTGTAGCTCACTCTTAACTGCAGAGCACCCTTTTATCTTGTTTTGCTATGTTTTGAACAGTCTGACAAAGTTGCTGACTCTTCTCATAGGTTTCATTGTATTCTGATGATACAAATATATTTTATCTCTGCCTTGATGAAAGAGAAATTAGACTCCAACTCCAAACAACTGAAAAAAAAATGGGTTAATCTTTAGCACTCCCAAGTCTTCCATCTGCCATTTACCTTCTTCCTTATAATCCATTCCTGAATTTTTTTTCCATTATTCCATGAATTCCTATTCACAGAATTCTAGAATATACCAAGTTGGAAGGGACCCATAAAGATCATTGGGTTCAACTCTCTGCCCCTCACAGGACTATATAAAATTAACCATATGACTAAGAGCATCAACTGGGGACTCCTTGAACTCTGTCAGATTTAGTGCTGTGGCCACTTCCCTCAGGAACCTGTTCCAGTAATCAACCACCCTCTCAGTGAAGACCCTTTTCCTAAATCCAGTCTGAACTTCCCTTGACACAGCTTCATTCTGTTTCCTTGTGATGTATCGCTGGTCACCAGAGAGAGATAAGAGATTTCCCTCTCTGCTGCCTGCCTTGAGAAAGGTCTAGATTGCCATGAGGTCACCTCTCAGCTTTCTCTTCTCCAGGCCGAACAAGCCAAATGATCTCAGCTGCTTCTCCTAAGTCTTGCCCTCAAGAACTTTCAGCATCCTGGTCACCCTTGCCTGGAGACTCTCTAATACTTTGATGTCCTTCCTATATTGTGATACACTAGTGTGGAGGCTACAGCAGTGTAGTGTTGAGAAGGACAATCACCTCTCTTGACTGGCTGGCAATGCTGTTCCTGATGCACCCCAGGACATGGTTCACCCCTTTGGCTGCCAGGACACTGCTGACTTGTATTCAATTTGCTTCCATCATCAGTGTTGAAAACAGGCAAAAAAGGCATTAAACATGTCTACTTTGTCTATATCCCTACTTAGGAGGTGAATGACCCCAACAGCAGCAGACCAATATTACTTCCAATTCTCCTTTTGCTATTAAAGTATTTTTAAAAGCCCTAATTGTTGTCCTTCCCAACTCTAATCAAGCTTTGGCAACACGAATTTTATCCCTACAGTGATGACCAGCATCTCTGTAGTCCTCCCATGTTGCCTGTCCTTGTCTCCTATGTCTGTACATTTTCCTCCACTTCCTAAGATCTAGAAGAAGATCCNAGTAACTTACCAAGACAAAAGAAGTTAACATAGGCCATGAACAGGCAATGAATTTGTCATTCAACTGTAACAATTCATGTACATACTTTGCCTCTTGTAAATATTTTTTTTTCCAAGACTCAGTGAGAAAGGGTAATCAGTCATTCACTTATTTCTATGTAAGAGCAGAGTTTTTGGCAGCTATTGAACAATCTGCTATGCTTCAAATTAACAGATGAATTCCATAGCGACTTCTCTATAGGTCCATGCCTTAACAACAAAAATGCTCTGTATTTGCCACCCTGAAAGACAGGCACCCAAAACTATCAGACAAAGTCTAGTCATGAGTCTGAAGCCTACTGCTCATGCCCAGTGTTTTTATGGCTAGCCATATCTTCATGAGTCTCAGGCCTTAACTTCCAGCCAACAAAAAATGATGTGAAAATTTCAACTAGATGAACAGAAATTAGATTTGGAAATGTTATGCAGTGCTGCTGGGCTTCATGAATGAATAGATTTTTAAGTTTTTCAATAGGCATATGGAAATAAAACATACATGTGGCAAATTAACATAATGCAGCAAGAACAAGGTAATCTCTTCGTTCACATGATGTCTAGCTTTGTGTTACACTGTATCAAAACTGCATTAGGTGAAAGAATGCAGAAATTTAAGTAGTTAGACAACCACTTCAAAATTATCTCAGACTTTGTACAAAACAATCTTTGATCTAAAACTTTGGGATGCCTTATAAAAGTCAAATAACAGTCCTGTTATCTGTATCTGGGCTTCATTATCTTTAAGTCTATGGATCTCTTCAGCTTTTCCAGTAGATCTTTGTGTCACTTTAAATTTTCATATCCGTTGGGTTATTGCATAACAAATACTGTTCACATTGCAAATCCCTACTAAGTGATCTATATATCTGTAGCTCACTCTTAACTGCAGAGCACCCTTTTATCTTGTTTTGCTATGTTTTGAACAGTCTGACAAAGTTGCTGACTCTTCTCATAGGTTTCATTGTATTCTGATGATACAAATATATTTTATCTCTGCCTTGATGAAAGAGAAATTAGACTCCAACTCCAAACAACTGAAAAAAAAATGGGTTAATCTTTAGCACTCCCAAGTCTTCCATCTGCCATTTACCTTCTTCCTTATAATCCATTCCTGAATTTTTTTTCCATTATTCCATGAATTCCTATTCACAGAATTCTAGAATATACCAAGTTGGAAGGGACCCATAAAGATCATTGGGTTCAACTCTCTGCCCCTCACAGGACTATATAAAATTAACCATATGACTAAGAGCATCAACTGGGGACTCCTTGAACTCTGTCAGATTTAGTGCTGTGGCCACTTCCCTCAGGAACCTGTTCCAGTAATCAACCACCCTCTCAGTGAAGACCCTTTTCCTAAATCCAGTCTGAACTTCCCTTGACACAGCTTCATTCTGTTTCCTTGTGATGTATCGCTGGTCACCAGAGAGAGATAAGAGATTTCCCTCTCTGCTGCCTGCCTTGAGAAAGGTCTAGATTGCCATGAGGTCACCTCTCAGCTTTCTCTTCTCCAGGCCGAACAAGCCAAATGATCTCAGCTGCTTCTCCTAAGTCTTGCCCTCAAGAACTTTCAGCATCCTGGTCACCCTTGCCTGGAGACTCTCTAATACTTTGATGTCCTTCCTATATTGTGATACACTAGTGTGGAGGCTACAGCAGTGTAGTGTTGAGAAGGACAATCACCTCTCTTGACTGGCTGGCAATGCTGTTCCTGATGCACCCCAGGACATGGTTCACCCCTTTGGCTGCCAGGACACTGCTGACTTGTATTCAATTTGCTTCCATCATCAGTGTTGAAAACAGGCAAAAAAGGCATTAAACATGTCTACTTTGTCTATATCCCTACTTAGGAGGTGAATGACCCCAACAGCAGCAGACCAATATTACTTCCAATTCTCCTTTTGCTATTAAAGTATTTTTAAAAGCCCTAATTGTTGTCCTTCCCAACTCTAATCAAGCTTTGGCAACACGAATTTTATCCCTACAGTGATGACCAGCATCTCTGTAGTCCTCCCATGTTGCCTGTCCTTGTCTCCTATGTCTGTACATTTTCCTCCACTTCCTAAGATCTAGAAGAAGATCCCTGCTAAGCCAAGCCAGTCTTCTGTGCCACTTGACTTCTGACATTTTGGAATTGCCTGCACTGCTTATCTGTCCTGAAAAATCTATAATTGTCCATTACAGCACCCCATCATTTTTGTCTTATGCCAATGATGTCATAGCTGTGGGACAGAGCCAAAGTTTCTAGTTCTTCCTTTTTATTTCTCATGCTGTGCACATTTTTTTTATAGGGGCATTTCAAATGTACTCCATGTAATGAGCACATTGTGGACCTCCACAGCACATGATCCTTCAAAGCTTGGCATGCCACCCCCATGCTTATCTCTCCATGGTTTTATCCCCTTCCTATTTTAAATCTAGTTTAAAATTTTAAACTAGTTTTTCAAAATTCTTTAAAATTTTAAACTAGTAAAATTTTTCTAGTTTTAAATTTTTTGCCTTCCCCTTTTAAACCTAGTTTAAAGCTCATGCAGGGAGCTCTGCTAACTGCTATGCAAAGATCCTTTCCCCCTTTGAGACAGGTGTATCCCATCTGCTGCCAGCAGGCTCAGTGTCACATAGACAAACCCATGATAAAAAACCCAAAATTCTGCCAGTGACACCAGGCTCACAGCTAGGTACAGATTTGCTGGTTCTTCCAGTTTCTCCCCTCATCATTTCCTGCAACTGGAAGGATAGTAAACACAACTTCTGGCTCCTGATCCCTTAACTTGTTGTCCCATGGCCCTGAAGTCTGTCCTGATTGCTCTCAGTCTCCTTGCTGCAACTTCACCATTGCCTACATGAAAAATCAGTAACAGATAATAATCTGAGAGTCATACCAGAGTATGAAGTTTTCTCATCATATCTTTCACCCAGGTCCCAGCATGGCAGAAGGCCTATTCTTCTCTATAAGATCAGATTGCAGGTGGTTTTGTTCCAGGTGTTTTGTTCCACATTCAGAACACTGTACTGGTCTACAGCACAAGGTGAAAGATGGCATGGAACAGTTCCACATCACCTTACACTGGTCCAAGTCAGATGAGCTTCTGCTCCTTCTTTGATAATGTGGCCCTGTCCCTGCTTTGCACAGGCACTGTTGGTCAGAAGTCATGCACTGACTTAATTCAGGGAGGTGATCTAGCTGAAAATTCCTAGAATTAAAGGATAAATCTGGTTGGAAGGGATCTTGGGAATTTGTCTAGTCAGGTACAACACTGAACTCAGACAATATTTGCTTGAGTCTTTGTGCACTGTGTTTTTGAACACTTCCAAGAATAGACATTCCACAACCCCTCTGGGAAACCTGCTCCATTGCTTGGCTCAGTTACCTCAATCTCTCTGATGTCTTGAGAAGGCTGACCTAGAACAGAGACTAGACAGAGTTAAAGAATATAGTAGGTATTTATTAAAAGGCCCAAATGGATGCACCTTGGGCAGTATAAGAGCCCAGCCAGGGCTACAGCCAAGATGAACCCAAAATGGTCACAAAAATGGACAACCAGTCACGAGGTCTCCCGCCTTTATAAGTTCTGGTCCATTAGCATATTGGAGTTAATTGTTCAGTTATAGCTTTAGATCATGAAGTCCCATCCTTCTTGTTTTCTCTCTTCAGTCTACCATTGTTTATGCTCTTGAGCCTGAAATTTGGATCACTTGTCCTTTGTCCCCAGCTAGAGAAGGGATTTTTTTGTCTACCCTCTCTATGAAGAGAGCTTACTATCCCCCAATATGAAGCTCAGAACTACACACTAAAGCAGCACAGAATCTGAAAAATGTAAAAGCTAAAACCTGAGGCATCATTTCCTCAAAGGACAAATGTTCCAGACATCCTGATGGCCCTTCACTGAACTTACTGCAGTTTTTCCATGTCTTCCTCGTACAGAAAGAACTCAAACCACACTTTATTATTGCCATAAGTCCTTCCTGTCCAGGTATAGAACTTTGGATATTTGTTGAATTTAACAAGGTTCCCATCAGCACATTCAGGTCCCTCTGAATGGTGGTCTTAAACTCAGGAGTACTGACATCACCCCTCAGTTGGAGTCACAAACTTAATGGATTCCTTTCTTAAAGCGTTAAGGCTCTTACAACTTGAAACTTTAGAAACATAACAATATGTATTCTCAGTCAGAGTTTATCTAACCCAGTAACCTGTCTCAGATAGAGTTTCAACCTATTTATGGTTTCAGGATTTTCTGAACTAGGCATAACTGTGAAATACTTAATAACCCACCTGAATTCTGTGACCACTTCTGTCAGCTGCAACACCCAGCTGCTAGGAGTTCTACAGTTTAAGTTCCTCTTGTGTTGAAAAAAACACATTTTCTTTTTGTTAAGAGAGCAAACAGTCTCTCCCGAGTATCCCTCTCCAGGTCACTCATCAGTCTGTACACCCCTTTTTACACACCTGCCCTCATTTAGCTCTTTTCCAGACAATATTGAGGACCACTAAACCATATGGAATCTATCACGTACTTCTGCTCACATCAGTCACCCTTTGTCTGAGCCTGACTAAACTTGGGAGACAAGCTCTGCTGACAGGAGGTAGGAAAAATATAAGTATAGTAATATTCCTTGTTTTGCTGCCTATTTCCAAAGAGACAGTAACAGAAAGCTCCTTTCCTGTGTATACCATGTCACCCTTCACACAAGTTAGAAACTCTAGTTGGCAAGTAAAGCATTTCAGATTCTTTCAAATGAGCTTTGGTCATTCATGTCAGAGAGATATAAGTTCACACCAATGTTCTCTTTGCTCTGTCCACTGCTTCTGAATGAGTCAGCTGCAGCAAATGTGAGTCCTGATTCAGTTCACAGACTTAATTCCAAATTTACCCTACCATGACTTTTCCTGAGACTCAGGTAAGCTGTGGAGTTCACAGTAGAAGATGGAAACCTTAAATTGCTCTCACATGTCCAAGCAAGACTTGCCTGAATGCACACAAGAGGACTGTGTTTTTAAACAGTACCTTTTGGGCAGCTTTGCCAAGTGAGAGTAGGATCATGAAGCACTGGGGGTATTAGTTGTTAATGCTGTCTTCCATAGTCCAGAGCTGCATCTCCACAGAGATGTACGAAAAGCAAGAAGCCTGTGTTCAGTAGCACAGTTCTACATTGCTTGGGAAAATCACAAACCTTCACAACAGAATTTTAGTACAGAGGTCAGATAAACTGGCTTTTCAATCCCTTCACAGCTGCAGTCTCAGCCTGAACTGCAGGCAGTGAAAACTGCTCAGAGGGGAAATGCATGAGCCTTCCATGCCATCATGAACAACACAGACATCTGCTTATTAGCATGTTGTTGAGTCATACTCTCAATTACATGATGGACTGTTATTTTTCAGCATGTTGCTGACTTTTTCTTCCACGATAGGCCTCTGGGGTCACAGTGCATCAAAGACATTGCCTTACTGGGTGAATTAAAACTTAACAAGGATAGATCTCTATCCTATTATCACTGTTTCACAAACACACAATAAAGCTGGTGCTGTGTCAGCACATTAGCTGTGGATATAAAAACAGTGATTTCTTAATTACAGGATAGAAAAAGAAAATAAAATTTGTCACTGCCTCAGCTGAAAGTAAAAAGTATTAAATACTTTTTCATTTCCTGAAAAAGCTCTCATACTTACTTCATGTCATAGTCTTAATCATGAACTTCACATTGGAAAATGAACAAAATAAACCCCTTGATGAGAATATTCAGCAATTTTGTTAGACTACGCGATCCACAATGCTACACTTTCTTTATGGCAGGAAATAAATGTCCCTCATAATTTTTACCATATTCCATGAAACACAAATAAGGACTAAGAGCAGCAGTAATGTTTTTTGACCATGACAAATACACATACATCTCGCAAGCATATGCAACTTTTTTTTCCCAATATTGCTCACAATAGCTATTAAAAAGCTGTTTTTATTGTTTTGCTTTTATTTTTCTTTACTAATATGTACTAATAGTCTAAATAATATATACTAAAATAAATAGGAAAAATATGAGATAGGAATTTCCTCTTGTCTGTTTAGAATGAACTATTCTGCAAAACAGAAGTGGAAAGTTAAAACATGCCTTTTTAAGCATCAGCCAAAGGAGAAAAACAGGAGAACAAACAAGCCACTGTTGGCAATCTCAGGAGGCATTCTGCTTGTAGAGAAGCAAAGAGACTAGAATGCTTCTGAGGCTACTGAGGTGTGACTTCTCTCTCTTACCGTCCTGGTTTAAAAGACAGGTATCTGCCAAGGAAGGCAGGAACCTTACTGGAACGGAAAATATGACCCCCTTCCCTCCAAATTATTATAACTTTATTATATGGGGCTCTCAGGCAAAGATATGGGCAAAGGAATAACAGTTCTGTACTAGAACATATATGTATAACAAGACAAACAAACAACAACTACGGCATCAACAACAAACAGAACCAGGATCCCAGCGACAGCCGCTCTCTCGGCCGCAGCCTTTCCCCTTCGGTGCAGTTCCGGTCACAGCCGGCAGGGGCGCTGGAGGCTCCCCAGCCAGGCAGGGCAGGTGCGATGATTTCCCCGCAGCTGCAGGGGGCGCTGTGGCGCGAGTTCGGCGCGGTTAATGGCGGGCGCAGCCAGGGGGAGAGATGGGAAAGGGTTTCCTTTACTAATTGGAAACTAATAAACAAACAGTTATAATCACGGAGCTCGTGAGCTGGAAATACTAGATCATCACAGAATAGTTATGTAGTCCTGAGAAAAGGATCCTAGGGTGGTTTATATAATGTATATCTCTCCGTCCAGTATAAATGGCACAGAACACGGCCGCCACAATAATGCACAGTTTTGTATGCTACTTTAAAAATCAACTTTCAAACTGAAACAGGCATAGATAAGAATTGTTAGGATTACTGAGAAAACAAGAAGTTTACCTTGTCAGAGGAGACAATGACAGCTGATGTGAACAATCAGAGCTGATTTCTGGAGCTTCCTCCATGAAGGCACGGTGCAAGTTTGTACCTGCTCCAAGCACTTCTTCCCACCTCTGCATCTGTAATGGTCAAGTAGCATTGTAGAGATGCAACTCCAGTTTGTATACAAGTGTTCAGGTCTTAAATACACAAACTGATTGGGATTTACTGCTTTAGAGGAAGCAGCTGTTTATCTGGGACATAACTCACACTTGGAAATTTAAGATTAAAAAAATAAATACAAAGGATTAAAGCTGTTGTTTGCACAAATTGGAAATAGGCTCATAAATCCACCCAACCAAATAAACAAACAAACAAATACTACTCAATAATCAATATACAAAATCAGACTTTACTTAATAATAGCAAACCTCCTTATTTCTTCTAGGAATCTTTCATATGCTTAATGTCAAATCCCACAAGTAATACATAGCCGACCATCTGAACTCTATGTCTTAGAACTTGTCTTTGTGATATAGCCTTACAATTACCAACCCAAAGTTCACATCCAGTTTATATAAATAAATTAAGGGCTGGCTGAGAAGGAATCTTTTGAATTACCAAAGCAACACTTGAGAATACAGTTCTTTCTTGTATTTTACCTAAATCTGAAAAATTACTGCATTGATGGGTTTTTTCTTTAGTTTTTCAAGACTTTTTGGATGGCTGAGAAACATTTAGATGTTTATAGGGCTTTTACTCTTTTGGAACTATTTGATTAGGAGGTCAACTGAAACGTTAACTTTCACAGTTCCTTCCTTTCTCAATATAATTAACCTGTAAAACTCTTTCTTCCTAGTGCAGCATTCTATAACCTGTATGTCCTACTGGTTGTAGAGAAATCATGTCAATATAACAGTTAATGCTATATTCCTAGCTTTATAGACACCATGACATTACATATCATCAAGCCAAATAACAACCCTATTTAGAGGGCATTTACATTATGTTTACTTAATGTAAATAAGCCCCATTCATTGTCATGTTCAGAAGTTCATTGTGGCATAAAAGCTAAAACATCCTGATGTATTCAAACTGGCAAAATAGCAGCTGTAAAAATATAGTACTTACTTCTGTAAGTACTAGAGAGTGATAAATGCTGAGGAGTAACTGACAGCAAGACAATACTGGCACAAGAACAGACAACTATTAACTACCAGTGGAATTCTGAAGTTTAGTCACCATCTGAGAATTAAGTCCTTAAATTAAGTTCTTAAATTAAATACTAAAGTAACTCTGAGGTCAAAACTCCAACCATTTAAGACAAAACTGTAAATCTGTGGGACAGTTTCAGTATTGTGTATTCATTTCCATGATATAAAAGGTGGGCATCCCAAACCCCGTGTTCTCACAAGTAGTCCTAGTCTGCTCTGATAATAAATTACATCTTCTTGCAATTGCTACTTTTCATTGTCTCTACCAGTGGAGAATCAGAACAAACAGGTGTAATTGCACATTTCAGCACATTTGCCTTTAGCATCTATAAAACCTGCTACTACCTTTCAGCTAAAGGCTCAAACACCGCTTGTGGGTTTTTTTACTAAGGGTTTTCAGTGTACATTTAAATCTCCCCCACCTCCACTTCTGGACTTGCCTTCAAATAAATGTTCACAGACGCTCCCTTTTCCTCAAGACACAGCTGAGAACCTTGGTAAAGATATTTTTTTATTGCCTAGCAAAGAACTGTGTAACATACTGACAGAAGTACCAAGGATAGGTAAATAAAACCAAACATATATATGTAGATTAATTGGTTACTTTATACACATAGTGAACACATAAGTGAAGGAACACATTCAGCAGAGGAAGGACCCAAGAACTTACGCTCAACACTTGCCACAGATCTAGTGCCATACCAATGCCCTGGAAATGAAACAAACTGTATCAATGCCAAAATATTACATACTAGATTAATATACCTTAAAAAGCATTAGTATAGCCATCTGCTCAGTAGACTCCTAGGAATCAAGATCTGAGTCTCTCCATGAAATTAAGAATGGGCATAATGGACCGCACCAAAACCTTTTTAGGTCAACACTGTCTCTTCAGTGCAAAATGACTGAAAAAAAACCAAAAGAAAAGAAAAACCTGAAGTGTTCCCTGTACCTTATCAGAGTACAGCAATGTACAGTTTAGGGCTCTACTAAGGGAAAGGTAGTTTTATACATTTTTTATAGTCTTAAACTGGTTTTCACAAATTTGCTGGATTTGCTTCAGAAACCATGTGGTTTGCCAGCACTCTGAAAACTTCCACAGCCTCATGAGGCACAATGTGAAAATATGTCTTCTGAGAAGACCCCATCTGGTAGTCTCTTTTGGTGCTCACTAGCTGTTGTAGGGAACACACCACTCCATGTTCACCTTCTGCACACACTCATGATTTTAAAGACCTCTAGTACATCTCCCTTCCACTGTTTCTTTTCCAAGCTGACATGTCCTTGTCTGAATAGCTATTTCTCATGTGGAAATCACTTAGCATCCTTGTGTTGCATGTCTGTTGTTTTTCCATGTCAGCTATATTATTTTTCAGATGATGAAATTAGCATTACATATTGAAGATTTCAGAATAACACTAATTTGTACAACTATATAGTAACTCCTGAGCTCTGTGAGTTGCACAATAAAGCTATGCAGCATCATTTTCCTCTATGTGCTCCTTCTTTCTCACAATACATCTCCTTACACTAATTCCCTTATTTTTTTTATACATTTTATCATTTTTCCCTGGGGAAACCATGACTATTTCTCTAACTTCCCTCTGGTATCACATTTGCTACACTCCAGCCTTCAAGCACCAAAGCTGGCTCCTGTTAGGGTTCCCTAACTATAGTTAATAGCACAGTTCCTTTCAAGCAGTTTCACATACTTTGGTAAATACTGTCTCATAGTGCTCTTTACTACCCCTATTTTGCTGCCTTTTTCTGTTATTTGTTTTCTCACTTCAGACACTGCAGTTTGGGCCACCAGAGAGTTGAAAGACCAGCAGTTCTCTGATGCTGGACTTCCCTACAAATTAAAATTCTTCAGGAGTGCCTCTTTAGGACTCCCTATGGCAAACAGTGACACAGAAAATTCACTCAGTGTTTGACTTTGTCAAAACTTCATGGCGTCCTGGCCTCTATCAGCAGTAGTGTGGCCAGCAGGACCAGGGCAGTGATTGTCCCCCTGTACGCAGCACTGCTGAGGCCACACCACAAGTGCTGGGTCCAGTTCTGGGCCCCTCAATTCAGAAAGAACATTGAGGGGCTGGAGTGAGTCCGTAGAAGGACAGCAGAGCTGGGGAAGGGTCTGGAGCACAAGTCCTGTGAGAAGCAGCTGAGGGAGCTGGGGGTGTTTAGCCTGGAGGGGGCTCAGGAGGGACCTTATGGCTCTCTACAACTGCCTGAAAGGAGGTTGTAGCCACCTAAGGGTCAGTCTCTTGTCCCAGGAACTAGTGTCAGGATGAGGACATAGCCTTAAGCTGTGCCAGAGGCAATTTAAGATGGATATTAGGAAGAATTTTTTTAACGGGAAAGGTGATTAGATATTAGAATGGGCTGCCCAGGGAAGCGGTGGAGTCAGTGTCCCTGGAAATGTTTACGAAAAGGGTGGATGTGGCACCCAGTGCCATGGTCTAGTTCGGAAACTGGTGCTGGGTCACAGGCTGGACTCGGTGATCTCAGAAGTTTTTTCCAACCTAATTAATTCTGTGACACTGTTTCCAGCAGCATTCGGCTGTTCCAAGCCTTTCCCGGCGCTGGAAAGGGGCGGAGCTGGGCCGAGCACACCCCATGTCCGACCAGGGCCGCGGGCCGCCGCAGCCGCTCCGCGCCCCGCAGCCGGACGGCCACGGCACGGCCGCCGCTCGTGCGCAG